>CM052701.1:1870258-1904996 GCA_028551405.1 Uromys caudimaculatus
TTTTTTTTTTTTTTTTTGAAACAGGGTTTCTCCGTATAGCCCTGGCTGTCCTGGAACTCACTCTGTAGACCAGGTTGGCCTCAAACTCGGAAATCCGCCTGCCTCTGCCTCCCGAGTGCTGGGATTAAAGGTGTGCGCCACCACTGCCTGGCTACATTAGCTTATTTTTAATATGCCATCTTACTCAATGGCTGGGCACTTCTGCTCCTCTTCCTGCTACCCTAGGCCCAATTGGGGAAATCTCACATGGGCGGTTGGCTTTCTCTCCTGGTCCAATGGGGGAAATCTCACATGGGCTTTCTCTCCTGCAGCTCCTGTGTCCATCTGTCTCTCACTGCTTCATGACAATTTCTCCCTCTCCTTCCCCCTTTGTCCTAGCCCGAGCAACTCTAAGGATTCCACCCTGTCTCCCTTTGCCCAGCCATTGGCTGCTGGCATCTTTATTGATCGATCAAAAACCAATTGGGGAGAAGGACCTTTAGCATTTACACACTCAGATTCCCGATTGAATCAAAGCATTAGAACCAGTCTCCAGCAATTTTGAGCCGGGTGTGGTGGCATATGCTTTTATGCTTACATACCTGTGGTCCTAGCACTGGGGAGGTTAAGGCAAGAGGATCACAAGTTTGAAATCAACTTATGTTTACATCATGAGACTATTTTTTAAAAAGTCACTGTAAATATCACTTTGATCCTGAGTGGGTATGTGGTATGAGAAGAGACACCCAGCTATCTGCTGGGCGATCAGCACGAACATTGAGAGAGTGCTAGGGACAGTACTTGCCACCCTAAGACTTCAGTGAGATTTAGCAACTTGCTAGATTCAAAACTCATTGTGCCTGCTCAGGGCCCAGACTGTTCTCTGTTGTGGTGTAGAGAGCATTTGTGTATGGACTTCAGGTATCGTGGAGAGGCTGCCTGAGCTTTCATAAAGTAGAAATCTTGAGTGCTGTCATATACTGACAGAGTGTCACTATCTTTGTTAGCCATGGTGGCTTTGGCCACTTAGTTTCTTGTAGCCTTTGCATTTCCTGGTTGACCTGCTTGCTTGCATGCAGGCTGGCCTAGGGCTGAGTTTGAAACAACCTCTTTGAATGCAGAAATAATTCTGCCCTTTTAGCTGAGCACTTTCTGAGAAGAGGCATGGTTAAGGAAAAGTGAGAGTGGATGCCGCTGGGCTCGAGGTGGAGAACTGTCATCACTGCCATGAGGGACAGCTTAATATTGTAGGGCTTGTGAATTCTATGTCTAACACATTAAAACGGATCTCACTTGCATGGACTCTGACATGAACAGGCTATGGCTTTCGGCCTTAGAGTGGCGTGGTCCCATGGGAAGGCTTTGCCTTAGCCATCCTAACGGCATACACAGAAGGCTAGAAGTCATTTGACTGCCATTGTATTGCATATTGGAGTCTTCTCACCAGTGTCCGTTTTGTTTTGAGACAATATCTTTCTTTGTAGTCTAGGCTGACCTCCAACTCATGTCTTTCTGCCTTTCTAGTGTGGAACTTTGTTTGCTCATGTGTGGCAGTCAGTCCCTCTGCTCGTGTGCTGCTTGCTCTCTACTCAGTCCTTTCCTCTGCTTGGCTCGGTCCTGACACTTAAATCGGGTGCCTTTACTCTGCCTATTCTCCATGGCCCTGTGCTTTTTTGTCCAGGCCCCTGACTGGCCCTGGTTCTTCCCTCTAGGTCATCTTTTCTTACTTAGCTCTCCTACAAGAGAGCTACTGGGTGCTAGGAAGAGGGTAGAGGTAAGGAGGACAGGAGGCAGAGCATGGGTGGGGTGGGCACTGGGAGGGAACCTGCAGAAGTGTTGCTGAGGTCCAGGGGTTCTGAGATAGATAGCTGACTTCCTTGGGAGCCTGGGGCAGTCATGGGGTCACCAGGCCGGCCTCTGCTGCCCTGTTGCTCCCATGCTCAAATGTGCTCATTTCACCCAGGTTTATTCTCTACACAGCAAAACAGTGTTGGCTTCTAAGTTTTTATTTTGCAAAGTTTCCAACTTAAAGGAAGGGCTAGCATGCTTCTTCCCTGGGTCCAGCAACCCCTGACAGTTACAGCAAGCCACTGTTGATCTGTAGCAATGGGCTTGGTATTTGTGGGAAATAAGCTTGCACTTTTAGTTAGATACTGTTCGAGATTTAGGGGAAGTACTTAACACCACAGTCTTGAATATGCAGCTCTCTGTAGGGAAATGTCACTTTGAACTGGGTGGATATTGATGGAAGGATGTTAGGTTGGTTAGTTTATAGCTTGAACCTGTATACTAACTACTAACATGCACACTCCTGCTTATGAAAACACAAATTAAGGTCCAAAAGTCATCTTACCAAAGTCTGTCAGCTGTTTAAAGTTGAAGAGAATTTAGGGGCTAATGCTTTGAAGGGTACATTTGGGTTTAGGGAACTCTAGTGTGGAGACTGGGCTACAGTGCTAGGGACCTGTGGGTATCAGCCATTCCAAGTGGCACACTTAACTTCTCTGGGGCTGTAGGCTCCTATGCCAGATCTGAGGGAGCTTCAGTTTTAGTCATGGAGTATGCTGGGTAGAGGTGAGCTGCCTGTCAACCACTGGCCAGTTCTGTGGCTTAGAAGATGCAGAAGGACACAGTACCTGGGTATTTCCTGGAGTGCCATTCCCAACCAGGAAAGCGCGCGCGCGCACACACACACACACACACACACACACACACACACACACACACACACACACAATCTTTCTTCACAGCCATAGAGTAGCAGCAGCTCAGGGTCCCCCTGCTCCCTGCCTCTTGCCTTGTTTCCCTTTTCAAATGGGTCTCATGAATTTGAGGTCTCATGAATCTGAGGCTGACCTCTAACTTTTGATGTAGCTGCAGATGACTTAAACTTAGGTCTTCCTGACCACCTCCTGAGTGCTGAGGAATGAAACCAGGGTTTCATACATGCTAGGTACACCCTTAGCTGCAGCCCAGCTCAGATTTCTCTCTCTCTCTCTCTCTCTCTCTCTTTTTTTTTTTTTTTTTTTTTTTGAGACAGGGTTTCTCTGTGTAGCTCTGGCCGTCCTGGAACTCACTCTGTAGACCAGGCTGGCCTCGAACTCAGAAATCCACCTGCCTCTGCCTCCCAAGTGCTGTCACCACTGCCCGGCAGCTCAGATCTCTTTTGAGGTCCATTTCGTGTCTAATAATTAGAATTCATAATAAACACTCATTGAACAATATGCAATTTAGATGTTTGTAAACATGGTATTAACAGTTTTTTTTTTGGGGGGGGGGGCAACCAAAGCACAAAGCAACATATTGTCAACTATTTTATCCTGCTCTGAAAAGAGCAGTTAGAATTTGTGGTGGGAAGGAGGGGAAATGCAGATGAGCAGAGGCGCTGAATCATAGGTAGCAAAGGTTTGCCTTCAGGGAGCTGACTTGGAGAGCAGGCATAGCTGGTGACGCTGAGGGATGGTCTGAAGAGGCTGCTAAGAGGTTGTGTGTCTGCAGCCAGCAGCCTGTGAGGTGCAGGGGACACTCCTGATGCTTGGAGGCTGCCTTGGAGACCCGCTTCTGTCTTAGGTGACAGGCAGTTAGAGCTCAGACAGGTGCAGAAGCTGGAGTGAAAGCCGACTAGTTGTGTGACAGTGGAAGATGGAGAGGAAAGCTGGAGCAGTCGAGATTGGGCGGTGCAGCTCTGCAGTGAAGCTCAGTGGGGAGGGAAGGCTGGGGGAACTGTTGGGAGAGAGAAGGGTAGGTTTGGCATCAGAGTAACCAGGGAGTAAGTAGCCTGCAGAGATGCGCTGCTGCTGGAGGGCCACAGGTCCCTGAGTGACAGGGAGACCTGTGGCAGCAAGTCTTTTGGGATGGGATTGAAAGCCAAGGCAGTGACAGTGAGGGGCCTGTTCAGGTGCAGTATTGTCTTGTGGGACTCTGTGACTACCCGTGAAGCACAAAACTGGATTCCTCTTGACACCCACCCCATCCATTCCAGATTTGCACATGGGACACTGCAGTCTACACTGGCTGTCTACATGACTCTTTACCCTGGGATGGGAAAGAGCTGTGAAATGATCCGTGTTCATGTGCATGGCTCTTCCTTGTGAGGATGGCTCTTCCTTGTGTCGTCGGTTTGCTGACGGTACACAGACTGCTGAGTTAAATGCATTGTGAGTGAAGCCCTACAGGCTGCCTGCAGTTCAGGGTCTCTGTGGATAGGCTTGATGGGCAATCCTGAGTATGCACACTGCTCTGTCACCAACTGTCAGTTCTCAGGTGATCCCAGAGCAATACCTAGGGAGAGTGCAGGCTGCAAAGTCCTGCTTGGGCTCTTCTAGAAACTACTGGGTAGGCTTCTTGGGTCAACAGACAACTACAGCCCACTTTCTGGGCACTTGATATCAGCTTTCTGAAGAGAGAAGAGGCACATGTAGGAGACAGCCTTTTCTTCTGGCTCTCTCAGATGCACTCTGCCTGGCTTACTCTTAGGCATGTCCTCCTGGGGCATTTCTGGGGTCTCTGTCCTTAGAGGACTCCAGTGCTATGTGACACTTTGACTTGGAGGTTCTGGGTATCCTCCATGAGTTTTTACCAGATGGGCTGTACTAGGAGAGGGTCATTAAGAGGGAGACTGGAAGACATATTGCACTTCAGGGTCAGCTTCCAGTTCCCGTGTGTGAGGGCAGTCTAACACTCCTGGCCTGTTTTTGTATGTTATGGTGACTGGATATTCTGGTCGAGACCGTGCCTTATCTTTAGAGCTTACTTGGTTCTTGCTTTGTGTGTGTGCATGCATATGTGTGTGTATTTGTGTGGTGTGTGTGTGTGTGTGTGTGTGTGTGTGTATGTGTGTGTGGTAGGGCTTTATGAGGAGGTGCAGTTGACATACAAGAATCTCCTATGGTCTTAGTGCAGTTTGCTAGACTGATACACACACATCCCTGAACTCACCACCAGTCAGAATAATGAGCCTCCTGTCACCTGAACACTTCTGCTGTTCCCCCATTCTCTAGCGTTTGCCTGTTTGTCAGCTTTCTGTCACATGGAGTTGGGCCCTGGAACATAGAAGTATATAATGTGGACCTTTTCCTGGTTACTTTGATTCAGTGTTGTCATTTGAGGGACATCTGTGTTGTATCTGTGGCTCATCTTTATTTCTGAATAATTTTCCATTATGTAGATACCTTACATGATGTCTCTGTATTGGTATACTTTATTATTCCTAGTTTTGGGCTATCAGAAATAAGACTGCTTCAATTAGTTCAGGTCCAAGTCTCTCCAAGGTGTACTGGAGTGGAGGGCTGTACCCCATCATGGGGCAGGCCTAAGATTGCAGGATGGTGTCAGGGGCTCCAGCATGCTGCTGAGAGTTCTCTGCCCACATCCCCAGTTAGGTTTGGTCTCCTTTCAGCTGGGGTGAGGAGAGCTCTGCATGGTGGGTTTAATTTGCACTTTCCTTGCTCACTTGTAACACTGAGCTAATTTGTTGGTGTGGGCTGTGTCTTTCATTGCTGGGAGGTGCCTGTTCAGATATCTTGCCCACTTTTTTTTTTTTTTTTTAAAGATTTATTTATTCATTTATTTTATGTGAGTACATCGCTGGTCTTTAGACACACCAGAAGAGGGCGTCAAATCCCATTACAGATGCTTGTGAGGCACCATGTGGTTGCTGGGAATTGAACTTAGGACCTCTGGAAGAGCAGTCAGTGTTCTTAACCACTGAGCCATCTCTACAGCCCCTATCTTGCCCACTTTTAATTTTCTTGCTGAGATGTGAGAGATCAGTGAGTGTGTGTGTTCTGTATGCCGGCCTTATCTGTTTGCTCTGAGTTGGCAACCAGCATTTCCTTTCAGCTTCTGGAGAAGAGTGGCACCTGGAGGTCGGAGTGTGTGAATCATCCACTGGTTCCTTTGTGGCCCGTGCTTCTGGAATGATTTCTAGAATAATGATGTTGTCTTCTCTCTCATGAGCTTTGTTTGGTCTTACGTGCAGAGGTAGATCCAGGCCTCCTGTCTTACCTGTCCTGGGCCCTTGCTCACTTGCTCACTCTGTCTCTGCACCCTGGGCTGTGCTGATGCACTGATGAGGCACTGCGTGGCCTCTGGAGATTCTGAGGCATTTCCTAGAGATCTCCCTTGGGCACAAACCCATTTCATGTCCTAGTGTCATTGCATTTCTTCAGAACATACATGTTTGAGACAGGGCATCTGTAATGCTTCTCTTCCTGTTACAATGGTGTGGCAGGCAGCAGGCGGCAGGCCCACAGGAGCTCTTGTCTACTGTAATGGGAGATCTGGGCTTCCTTCCCTGAAGTGATCAGTGCTCTTGGAGTCCTGTGTGGTCTGGAGGGTGGGCATCATCTCACTTCCTCCTTGGCATGGCAGAGCGCTGCTGCTAGTGCCAGGACCCCATCCAGGAGGTGCTGTCTTTCATAGCTGCTTTCCTTTTCTCTTGTCACTTGTTAGAGCCTGGGACAATCTCCTCAATTCTATCTTGCCCTCTGGACCTATTCTCTACGTTTCCTTTCTGCAATGTCTTCTCTATAGTGCAGGGTGCCTGCACTTGGCCATCCTGTGGGCTGTGGGTGTTTGGGTAACATTGAAGGGCATTCTGATTAATTCTCACTACTCTCAGGCACTTGTGCATTTGTCTGTTTAGGTCTGTCCCAGGTATCTAGGATCTTTGATTGTTACCTGTTGTTTGCATGGTGAACAGCTGGAGGAACTGGGGAATGTTAGCTTTAACAAAGAGTTTAGTCAGAGGTTAGGGATGCAACCAAGGCAAGGCTGTGAGCCACCATGGGCTGGCTAAGCTTGCCTACTGGGCTCTACTGGACCTATTATATTGGGTATATTTACACCAGGCAGTCAAAGGCTTCAAACGTGAGGCTAGGGTGGTATTGCGGTCCTCTTAGACCCCTTACCAGCTAAGGAAATACAGGGTCCCTTTAGTCTGTTTTGCATCAGTAAGTAAGAGGTGCCCTTGAGAAATTCTGCTCCGTGCTCCCCAGCTGGGCTGGACCACACACTGCAGTGACAGTTGGTATGTGTGACAGTAGCCACATGGATAATTGGACAAAACCTCCCAGGACATGTTGCCTGTACCCTGTTAGGTTTGCAGAGAAACACTGGCCTACTGTGTGCTGATGCAGATTGTACAAGGTAGTTAGTTCTAAAGAGACATTCATTTCGTTAATGCCAACAATAGGGTTTTCTGGATTAAGAATTTAGTGAGTTCAAAGAGGCCCTGCTACTGTTTCTGGTATACTCAGAGCTTGACAACATCAAAGACTCTTCCTGTAGGTGTGCTCTGGCTTATTCCTCACAGAAGGAAACCCCAGGGGTTTTTCTAGGTGTGTCGCTTACAGGAGGTTCTAGTTTCATCTCTCTCACCAGCATCCCCTTCCCCTCAGGTGTGTTACTTTGTAGCTGTGTCCTGCTGGGCTGGGCTGTTGCTGAGGGTGTCTGTAGCTCTGTTGTGGAAGTTCAATTTAAGATAGATGTGCTACTGTTGCTTCTAGGACTTAGGGTACAAGTAGTTGCTAGTTTTGAAGCCAAAATGAGGCAAACTTGATTGATTGGTAGAATTTGCTTTCCCAGAGTTTCAAGAACTTTGAAGGGTGAGAGACTGTAGATGGTTCAGTACCTGTTCCTGTGGACATCTGTTTTATGTTGTAAGCACATCCTGGTCACCTAGAGGAAAGCACAGCCCCTCTGTCTGACAAGAACAGTATTCCTATGAATAGAGGACCACAAGTTTTTGGTCTGGGTTGGACATTCCGGGGCACATCAGGCTGGAGAAACTTGGCTGCACTCAGAGTTGTGACCACAGCTCTGCAAACAGACTTGAGCGTGTAAGACAGAGAATTATGGAGAAGGTGCAGAGTAGCTAGCTACGCAGGACACAGGCTCACGGTTGTTGGAAGCCTGCGGTGAGTGGGTGCCTGCCACTTTGTGAGTGTAGAAAAGGCAGAGGCAGTGTTTCACATGTGCTCCCACATCTGAAGAGGCTGCAGAAGCTGTGGCCACTAAGCTTGACTTTGCCACATGTGCTCCTTGTGAGAGGAGATGTGGTGTGGTCTTAGTGTATTTGGACAGCCCAACACCATCCTGTGCTCTGTCTCCCCCAGGAGCCAGCTTCTCTGCAGCAGCTCACATATGTCTCCTGTAGTAAGTTGTCCTCTGGTCAGGGCCTTCTTGCCCTCAGGTAGAGGGCGTTTCCTGATGCCAAGTCTCATTTGTCCCCAGGAATGGTCCTCGTGCGGAGTGAGAATGGGCAGTTGTTAATGATCCCTCAGCAGGCCCTGGCCCAGATGCAGGCCCACGCCCAGGCCCAGCCTCAGAGTACCATGGCACCCCGTCCTGCAACCCCCACAGGTGCTCCACCTGTCCAGATCTCCACCGTGCAGGTGAGTGCATGTGTGGTGAATAGGCTGGTGTGGAGTGCCGCCGGCTCAGCCTGGCTCACCCACTCCCCACTGCTCCATACTGGGGATGCTGCAAGAGTGAAGGTGTGTCTCGTGTGCGTGGACGCTGAGGCATGCATGTGTTTTCAAAGCCAACCATCAGGTAGGATCGAGGATGGCTCTGGCCTCCCATTCTCCTGCCGAGATCATCCGCTCTTGAGAGCCAGCTCTTGTGGCCAGTGCTCAGCTTGCTGACTGCGTAGGGTTAGAATAGACACTTGGGGTCAGTGGTCTTGCTTGAGCCCTGGCTTTCTTCTTGCCACCAGTAGGTTTACCTTTCTGTGTCCCAGTCCCTTCCTCTGTAAAGTGTAGATCTGGTCATACACAGGTCATGGTACCGTCAAGGGGACTGAGCATGCTTGAAGGACCAAGAGTGAGAAGAAGGCAGAGCAAAGGCCACATGGGTGTACCCTGGCTCCCAAGCCTTGAGGTCGTCGGTCTTGATGTCAAGCTGTGCTGTCCCAGTGTGCAGTGCCCTCGCCCCCTCAGCACCATAAGCCAGGGTCTCCAGCACACTCTGTTCTGTGCTTTGCATGGCCTTGCTTTTGTCTGGTGCCTTCCCCAGATAGCTGACAACTAAAGAGATGGCGGGAGTAATCCTGATACTCCCTCTGGAGTTGTGCCCTGTCCTATAGATGGAGTGTCTGTGCTGGAGGTGGGCAGAGCTCCTCACAGGAAACAACAGAGAGCACCTCTGCAGTGTTGTTTCCTGAGGAGGAAGCGTGTGGACTGCTGAGGAAGGTTCTCTGTGGTGGGTGGTGCCTCTCATCTGACCCTTGTGTCTGTAATCACTCTGCTCTGGTCACCTCAGGACTCCAGGCATCTCCATCTTGCTCGACCCCGCCTGCCTTCCCCTTTGCCACCCTGTGTCTGGGACTCAGGGCATCTCCACTTTCAGTTCAGACCACGTTCCCTACAAGCACTGCCACAGCTGGGTTTCCAGATGTCTGCTTTAAAAGATGGTGTTTTGTAGACTTCACTAAAAGAGACTGTTTTTAGGATTTTCCATGAAAAGTTTCTCATCATAATTTTTTATTTTGGGCTTTGAATGACTTCCTTGTAGGTTAGTAGTAAGCAGTGGATTACTTGAGTGCAGTAGTGTATTTTTAAGAGTTTGTGTGTGCGCATGTGCACACATGCATGTGCACAGGTGCATGTGTTATTTTCTGTAGCTCATTTTAGATGATTTCTAACTTATTTTCCAGGCTCCAGGAACACCTATAATTGCACGGCAGGTGACCCCAACTACCATAATTAAGCAAGTGTCTCAGGCCCAGACGACGGTACAGCCCACTACAACCCTACAGCGCTCTCCCGGGGTACAGGTAAGAGGATGCAGCCTAGTGCATCAGTAGGGCTGCATGGCTGGCAATGCATGCTTTTGATTCAATGCAAAGGCTAGGCTTTAGGGTACCAGGCTGAATTTGGGGATGCAGGGGTCAATGAAGAAAGTGACTTTTCTGTGTCCGAGTGCAGGCTGCGTCCTTTCCTTATTTAAGATTAGCAGCCTTCAAAAGCTCTTTATGAACTGTAATTAGGAGTGCCACCTCATTCATACTGACTCAGGGCATCTTTGAGGCGGCAGTCTGTGCTGTGGCCCCATCACACACCCATGGGCAGTGCTCCTGGGGTGTGTGCAAGGTGTCCTTTCAACTTCCTGTGGCAAATTTGTACATGAGCTGGGGAGGGGGAAATGAGAAAGGGGCTTCTCCCTAGTCTTGCTTTCCCAATAGCAGTGCTCTTGGTAGCAGTAGGGAGAGTGTCCTGCAGACACTGGCCTTACCTGGGACAGGTTGTTGCTCCCGACCAACCTGTCAGCTTCTAGCATATAAAGCAGACGTTAAGAGTGGTGGAAGGGGCTGGTCAGGGAGGACATAACATGTTTGGAGAGATGTACTTGGCAATGCAAGACATTCCTAGACAGAGAAGATACATCTGATCAGGGAAACACTTGTAGGGAAGACGTCATTGGCTGGGGAAGCAAACGTGGTTAGGGAAACTCTCTCTCTCTGGGCACTCATTTGGGAGCAGGTGGGAAGCAAAGAGCCTCAAAGACACCTGATGTTGAGTTTGTGAGCTCTGCAGTGAAGCGCTGGCCACGCTGGGTGCTGTGCTCACTCATACATGATCTAGGCTGCAATGTTCCTGCATAAGCTACACTTCATCCCAGTGGGAGCCCGAGCTGGGTGAGGGACTATAGGGCAGTCCACATGTGGGCTTTTCTAAACCTTTCTGAACTCTTGGAATTCAGCTCCATTTTCTTCAGTAGCTGTGGAGGGCAAGAACATCTTTGAGAACAGTTCTGTCCCAGGCAGCTGTAAGCCAGGAGAAGGACCTGTGTGTTTCAGAAACTGGAGTCTGGGAGACCTGGGGTTTCCTGAGGGGAACTTGTAGTGCTGCCTGTGTCTGACTCTAGCGTCTGCTTCTCTGAGGAGAGAGGAGAGGGCTCTAGAAGGCAATGAAGCACTTGGTAAATTGTGTGTCATGTTAGTGGTGACAAATGCTTTGAGGTCAGTGGATAGTCTCCAGTCAGGTTGAGTGTGTCCCTAGCCGTAACTGTCAGCTGGAGTGAAGGGAAGGTGGTGAGAAGGGTCCCTGGGTTCTGCTGTCTCTGGCTTGTTGAGTCAGCTCTTAGTTTGGTTTGGTAAGCAACACATGCTTATCATACAGAGACAGCTATCACCCCTGAATCTGTCGCCAGCTGCAGGGTAACTTGGGGGCCAAGAGTCCTGGAGGTGGCTTAGTACTTGTGCAGCTCCCTCATAAGCATCTGTTCCTGGAGTCCTCCAAGGCTTTGCTCTAAGGGACCTGAAGACTTGCCTAAAGCTGCTCTAGAGCTCTTTCTCTGGTGTGGGTGTGGGATGTCACATGGCTTCAGATTGGGAGGGTGGGAGGGTTTAAAAAATTGGAGTGAGGCAAAGTGGGCAGCTAGATTTGTAAATTGGAGAGGTCCTACTGTAAAAACCAGTAAATATTTCATTGTGATTATTCAAGAGTAGAGAAACCTTAGGAGAGAGACTAAGGGCCAGTGATTTGGAGAATTTGAGCCGCTTGATCTGAGTGCCTATTTGCTTTTATGTTTGGCCAAGAAGCACCTTCCCACAGCTGGGCCAGTTCCTGTGCCCCCTCTTATACCTGCGTGGCTTTTTGTCAGGCCTTACTGTTGGAAAGCAGAGCACGTTAGTGCAAGTAGGGAGTGGAGGCCCCTCCCTTGTCTTGGTGGCCTGTATACGGACCCTGTGGCAGACGCTACATCCTGGAAGGTCACAACTGCTTCTTAGCCAGGGCTCTGTGGACAGATGAAAGGGTCCTCAGGAGGAATGTCTGAGATGGGAGCTCATTGTGTATCCGATCCTCTGTGCTTGTCTCTGTGACAGCTGTCAGTCAGTCTGATAGGTTGTGGACACCTCTGTACTATCACTGTGATCCTCAGGTGTGGTGTGCCAGGGATGCCCTTGGCCACCTCATGTGGCTGCAGGAGGTGTGACTACTGGCACTTGATGAGCCATTTGCTCCCTACTTTTTCAGAAGCTGTTTTACTTCCCTGGGCTTATACTGCTGTTGAGATGCATTTACCTGTATTTTGACCTTCTAGCCTCAGCTGGTTCTGGGTGGCTCTGCACAGCCAGCCTCACTTGGAACAGCCACAGCTGTTCAGACAGGAACACCTCAACGAACAGTCCCTGGGGCCAGCACCACCTCCACAGCTGCCACGGTAAGAACTCCCTTTGGGACCCCTGGGGCAAAGCCAGCCCATTGGTATTAGTGGGAAAATGGAGCTGGTATACAAAGGGGCTTGAGAATATTTTGAGGCCCACAAGCCAACCAAGAGCAGTGGCACATTGAAGGGGCCCACGTGAGAGCTTGGGCTCTGTCTCCCCCTTATGGGGGACCTGAGGGGCCGACCACTGAGGAATGGTCGGAAGGGGCCCTGAGCATCCTGCTTGGGATCTAGGACCCTACGGATGCCTGTGGAAGCCACGTATATGTAGCTGCTGAGCACCTGTGGTCTGGGCATCAGTTTGTCTGTCTGTATGTGTCTGTCTTCACTGCCTTTCCTTTATGTACCTGGAACTTTAGAGAAGCTGGGACCATATTTTGCAACTTCTCTTTTTATGTTTTCTGCCAAGTATTTTTAACCATTTCCAGGAGCTGCCTGGGTGGGGCTTTGTGTGCTTGTGTACATTTAGGCAGGCGACAGCCCTGCCCCAATGTAAGGGCAGTGCCTTGGTAGATACAGCCTTCCCTAAGAGGGCTAGTTGAGAGATGCAGGCTTGGTGGCCTTCAGAGTAGCTGACTGCCCTTCTGAGAAGATTATGGCTTGTAGAAGTAGCGTGTTCTTTGAAGGAAATTTAGACGCTAAGTTTACGTCTTCCAGACCTGTACACATTTCACTGCAGTGAGATCCTGTGGGGAAATCTCCTGTAACCTACACCTTTTTATTTTAATACAGGAAACTATGGAAAATGTGAAAAAATGCAAAAGTTTTCTATCTACATTAATAAAACTGGCTTCCTCTGGTAAACAGTCTACAGAGACAGCAGCTAATGTGAAAGATTTAGTACAAAACTTACTGGTAAGAAACTTACATGGAATTCTCTGCCTCAGAGCATGCTGTGTGACCTGCAGCCCATGTTTAGCCTGTAGGGCGACCTGGGTGTGCAGGTGAGAGCCTGTGGAAGGATCTGGAGAGGGAGGGGGGTGCACTGTTGCCAGGATGTGTGGATTGCTTGGCATGACTGTTCTGGGGACTTGGGTGATACCCCAGCGTTCCTACTGCACTTAGATAGATGGGACACCTGAGGGGACGTGCCAGCACTAGGAAGGAAGCACCTGCCTATGCTCGAGAGTCACAGAACATATGTCTGACAGCCAGTGTTGCTTCAGGTGGCAGCCCACCATCTCCTTCCTTCCCCTTTTAAAACTGAAGGAAACAGGGAGGATCCTTAAACTCCAGTTTGTAAACAGGGTCTCTGCATCTGCCCATGGCCCTGCTCCTCTTCCCAGCCCTTGAACATGCAGTGATGCTGGTTTCTAAAAGGTGCCTGTGCTATTGCTGTGCAGAACGGACCTCTGCCATTGGTTGGTGCTCCTGTGTCCCTGGCTGTCCCGTGGATATTTTATTTTGGCAGCTTGCTAGGGTCAGGGTTTGAACTGGGTTCCTTGCCTTGTGTTGCAGTTAACTCTGTCCCTCTAACCTAAAGCATCTACTTCCTTGCTCTGTTTTCTTTCTTCTGTGTCTTTGGTCAGGAAACACAGGGGTTTTGAGAGTGTTGTTTCTGGGTTTGGCTGGTGGAATTTGTTGGTTTCATCCTGCTCTCCTGGTCCTTTTCCTCTTCAAGGGGTTTGCAGGTCAGGCAGGGGTGGCATGCACCGACTGCTCTGCTGCCAGCAAGCCCCATCCCTGTCCAGTGCTGTCTTCCCCACCTGCTGGTCCTATTCACTCCTTAGCTGTGTCCACCTTTCATCAGGGCCCGGGGGGCCTCCTCCTAGCTTATACTTACGTGACCTCTTTGTGGCCTTTGATTTCACAGGCTGCCCCTTCTGGCCTTTGCATCAGTCAGACTGGGGCTTGGCTGCCTGCAATGCATGCCATTCCGAGGATCGGAAATATTGCAAGCCTGTGTGCCTTACCTTGGCCACTTGTGCCCTCCTCAGAGCCCAGTGAGGGTGTGCTCCTCACTCACACACAGGCCAGCTGCTGACGGACGCTCTGTGCTCTGGTGGTGCTGATAGCCTCCCTTGTCCCCTGCCAGCTTGAAATCCAGCATTGCGTTACTCTTGGAAGATTGCTGTTGTAAACCTGCTGCCAGCAGTCTGCCATTGCTCTGCTTGCTGCTGCCTTTTCCAGGGTTTGCAAACCCTGGACAGATGCTGTAGTTGTGTGGGTGGTGCCCCTCTTCATGGTGGCATGGCGAGGCCTCTGCCCCACTTCAGGTGTCTAGTTCTCACCCATCTTACAGGTTTCTCTAGTCTTCACACGAGTCTCCAGGTGTCTGAGACAACTAGCCAGCTAGAAACATGCTCCCCAGCTGCTGCTCAGGGTCCAAGGGGGCACGAGATATGTGCACCTAGGGATCTGCATCTGTTACACTGACACACTTGCTGTCAGAAGGGCCAGACCAGTATGATGCTAGGGTTATGGTGTGTGCCGTGAAGTTGTGTGGAAATGCGTCACGGCATTTGCCATGTGAGGTCACTGCAATGTCAATGTGGTTTGTTTTTCAGGATGGGAAAATTGAAGCAGAAGATTTCACTAGCAGGTTGTATCGAGAACTGAACTCTTCACCTCAGCCTTACCTTGTGCCTTTCCTGAAGGTGATTGATAGCAGTCAGGGGTGGGCGTCACAGATCCCACCTGGGCATGGCTGGGACAGAACTGGCTTTCTTGTAGCTAAGCCCCCAGAGTCGTTACAGCTCCAGCACACTTGTATAGGGCCAGTGCTTCCCGGGGGGAGGGCTTGCTTCCAGCAGAAGCCTGGGACCCTGACATTGTAGCCAGTTTTCACTAGGAAAGTCCTGGTCAATGAGTCTGTTTGGAGTTGGGTGACAGGTGGGGAATTAGTACCCGACACTGTAGATATGTGCTATTACATCTAGATGATATTACATCGTGATATCAGCCACGAGGCTTTCTTTCTGAAGGATTATGCTTCTGAATTTTTAAGATACTATAAGCAGTAATATTCCAGCTGTGCCTGACCCTATGTGTCTGTCTGTCCTCAGAGGAGCTTACCTGCCTTGAGACAGCTGACCCCAGACTCCGCGGCCTTCATCCAGCAGAGCCAGCAGCAGCAGCCGCCTGCCTCACAGGCCACGACTGCACTGACAGCTGTGGTGCTGAGCAGCTCAGTGCAGCGTACAGCTGGGAAGACGGCTGCCTCGGTGACCAGTGCCCTCCAGCCCCCGGTCATCAGCCTCACGCAGCCCACACAGGTTGGCGTTGGCAAACAGGCACCGCCCACACCACTGGTATGAAGGCGCGAGCCTGGCATGGTGCTCTTGCCAGCCACCATGCCACTTAACTCACCAGCCCTGGCTCGGAGCCCCTTTCTGGAAAGAGCAGGCAAGGAAGCTCCTGCTGGAAAGACATGTGGTGTTCTCTTAAGTAATCAAGTGTGAGCTGGAGGTTGAGGCACACGACTTTGTGTTTTTCATAGAATGAAGTGAACTGCTTGGCTCACTTACTGGCAGGCCCTTAACCTGTTGTTGGGGCTTCCTGTACAGGAGCACAGTGTTTAGTGGGCCTCTTGGGAGGGTACTCTTTGCACTTTGAGTGATGCCTGGATGTTCCTTCCCGGGATAGAGCTGGCTGATGGCGGTAGTGCTCAGGGAAGCTGAGGGCTGCTGCAGTGGATCTGGCTTTGTCTGATTTGCATTCCTTCTCTGGAGGCAGGATGGCTCTTCACTGTGAGTTGCATTCAGAGTGTAGGTACACCTGCCGTGAACAGCATAGCCTCACCACACATAAAAGGCAAACTTCAAAAGGGGGCTGGCTGTATAGTACAGTGTTGGAGGGCATTTATGAGGTCTTAGGTTTCATTCCCAGCTCTGGGTGGTGGTGGATGGCAGACTATTGCAGTTGTTGTAAATGCAGCTTAAACAAGAGTAGTTGCAGGTGGTACAGTGCTGTATGCAGCAGGGCGTCAACAGGGTGGGCGTTAGGGAGGCCAGACTCCTGGGTACTGGCTGCCCTGTTAGAGCTTGCTTTGTCTTTACTCTGGTGAAGTGAGGAGAAGAATGGAGAGCAGGCTGAAGGACCACACCTGAGCAGGTTTTCTCACTGTGCAGTTCTGTGGAAGAGCATGCTGTCTTTGTGAGGGTCTCACCTCTGGTCCTGGTTCTGTCAGTTGTGGCCTTGAGTGCTGGATTGCGTGCAGAACCATTCCCATTGTCTTGGTTTTAACTGTCATTTGGAATAACGTAGAATCATCTGGGAAGAGCGTTCTTAATGAGGAATTATCTAGATCAGAGTGGCATGTAGGTATGTCTGTGGGAGATTGTCTTGAGTTTTGATTGATGTAGGAAGACCTACCCTGAATGTTGGAGGCACTGTTTCCTGAGCCCTGAACTGTGTAGCAGCTCAGAAAGCTAGCTGCACAGAAGGGCACAGGCAGGCAACATGGCTACATTTGTTTCTCTTGACTGTAGATGTGGTGTGACTGGTCTCATTGTTGCCTCTGTGACTTCCTTGCAGGGATAGACTGTGACCGGGAATTGTAAGCCAAATAAACCTCTTCCATCAATTACTTCTGTCAGGCTGTTTAATCAGTGCCAGAAGTTATGCTAGGATAGTGGTGTTCCTTTTTACAAACATGAACATGGTGTGTTGAGCCACCCGGTCATTGCTGTGTGCTGTCCTGGCACCCTCTCACACCTGCAGTCTCTGCTTATGCCGGTGTGCTGTCCTGGTCCCCTTCTTATACCATCAGTCTCTGCGTATGCCTCTGTGTGCGGCTGAGGCAGATAGGTCAGCTTCGTGCAAACCTGGGCCTGAGGCCCGAGGATCTCAGAACCTATGGAAGTGAGCCACTTTTCTGTATCTTCTTTAGTGGCTTCTCAGGGGAAAGCCCTAGTCTGAGTTGCTGTGGGCTTGCCTATCCTGTAGTATGAGCACCATGTTCTATTGCAAAAACAGCTCTGGTGCAGGCCTCAGCCTCAGTCCTTTGCAAGTGTCAAGTTACATGTGGCGCTCAACAAAAACACAGCCACTATTTTTTTTTAAAAGCAAAGTTGGGGTTCAAATCCTAGAAGGGTTTCAGAATCCTGCAGACACTATGATACTGTGTTACGCCACCAGCCACACAAAAAGGCTCCTTTATAAAAACTAGAATTCTTTCAGGAAAGCTCTTAGCCCAGAGATTTATGGTTGGGCCATCGGGGGGCTTCCTCTGGGCCAGACCCAGAGCACATCCAGTACTGTATGCTCTTGGAGCCTGTTGTAGGCCTTGGGCAGTATGCAGGACAGCAGAGCTGAGCAAGCCCTGAAGTATGGACCAACCACCCTTGGACCAAGCGTGGTTCAAAGTGGTGAGGGGGACAGAGAACCAAGTTCAGGGCAGGACTTGGAGATCCATCTTCACTCCACTAGAAAAGTAATCTGACCCTGTAGGAAACTGAGAATAGGAATAAGTCATTTGACGGATGGCCATCAGGTAACAGTGCCAGTTGGCTGGCAGCTTGGGAGAAGTCCATGTTCCTTGTGGGGCCTGAGCTTAGCAAATTTTGCTTTGCTGCTGCCATCTAGGATATGTGTGGGGTCCAGTGCAGGTCCTAAGTGTTGTGTGCTCTGTGTACTTGCTCTGCTGTACTGTGGCCTGGTGTGGTATCATTCTGTCTTTGTCTAAATCTTTTGAAGCTATGTGCAGAGGCTTGCTGGAGACTTGTTGGGCCAGGCTTTTAGATCTGGAATGAGGTGTACATCTGGACTTCCTGGAGCTTCTGGCAGGGCAAGGTTGGGGTAGCGCTGATAAAGCAAATAGCTGGCTTCATGGGTCAGCGTGGTGGTCCCTAAGATGTGTGTGTGTGCTCATGCACTATGCTGGCTGTGCCCCAGGTGATCCAGCAGCCCCCGAAGCCTGGAGCCTTGATCCGGCCCCCGCAGGTGACCTTGACGCAGACACCCATGGTCGCATTGCGGCAGCCTCACAACCGGATCATGCTCACCACACCACAACAGATCCAACTGAACCAGCTGCAGCCAGGTGAGGCCCAGGCTGCTGCCACCCAGGACTGGCTAGTCCCGGAAATGGCCAGTTGTGGGACTGGTACTTGATTTCATTTAATTATTGTGATAAAGTTAATTTACGCACATCGCTCAGTGACTTCATTTATGAGGTTTGTGCAAGCCATTATCCTTGTCAACGTGGTTTTTAAATTACCTGAACTATATACATTATACTGTTAGTGTCTATTAGATACTTCCAGCTAGACCTTCTAGCTGCCTGTCTCCTTCCCCGGGCAGGCGGGCCAGGCAGGCAAGGCCCCTGCAGCTCTCAGACCCTCTCACACCTTGTGCCAGTGGTCTACATGTTCTCAGCCCTCCTCTATCCCTTCCTCCTCCCCCTGCCTCTGGCTTCCCTCCTTCTCTCCCTGTCGCCCTGTTTTCCTAGAGTTAGTGTAGATTGTGTGGTATAAATGTTGTTCCCACCCTCTAAAAACCTTTAAAAATCCAGAAACCTGCTTTGTAGTTGGGGTTTTAAGGGAAGGTCTCTCTCTCTCTCTTCAAGGCCCCATCATACTGACTTGGTGTGGCACTGCCTCTCCTGAGGCTCTTCCCACTTCAAGGCCTGGCCATGATAAAGTTTATTCTGAAGTGTAGTTCTGCTCTTTCCCACCAGACTTAGGCCTTTAGATTATAGCATTTAGATGATAGCAGTATTCTCCCTCACCTTTTTTTTTTTCAAGGCAGCTTCACTGTGTTACCCTGGCCCTAAACACCCGGGCTCCAGAAATTCTCCTGCTTCAGTCTCCTAGGTGAGACTCTTAAGTATATACTGCATATGTCTGCTTACTGTTAGTCCCTCTCAGGAGTCATTCCTGTACTTCAACAGTTAGGGGAGCTGGGAGTGGTGGTGTACACCTTTAATCCTAGCACCCAAGGGCAGCCAGGGCTACACAGAGAAAGGTCTCCCCCTTCTCCTTACCCCCCAAAGAAAGAGTTTGAAGAAATACAGGCCAATAGGTGCTTGAAGGGTGCAGCTAAACCTTAAAAACCTTAGGGTTTAACATTACCTAAAGTTTAAACTTTTATCTTTAAAACTTGTTGTAAATTATCGTATCCTTTGAGATTTCACTTAGAAAGCCACATACAAACACACCCACACACCCACACACCCCACGTATGTATGGCATATATACATATAACACACGTGTATATATGGCGCACACACAAATATACGGCACACACATATGGCAAGCATACATATATACATAACATGGCACACACACATATATTAACACACACACACACACATATATATGGCACATACATATATATACACATAAAACGTGTATGTATGCCACACACACGTATATGGCACATACACATATATACCTATAAGACACACATATGACACACATATATACATAAAACGTGTATATATGGCACATACATATACATGGCAAACATACACATATACATATAACATACACACATATATGATGCACATACCCATATATGTCTCACACATATATACATACACAAATATATGACATATACATATAACATACGTGTATATATGACATACACATAACATATATGGCACACATACATATAACACACATGCATATATATGGCTGGCACACACATATATGACATACATATATAACACATGTCTATATGACACACACATAATGGCATACATACATATATACACATAACACACATGTATATGACACACATATATGGTACACTCACACACATATGAGACATATGCATATAACACATGTATATTTATGATATATACATATATACATATACATATGTATCACACACACCACATCACTTACCCATTGTAAAGACACATAAGAATGCTTCTTTAGAGTCTGTGCTGGTGAGGAAGGGATGCAGATAGGGCAAAGGGATGGGTGTACCATGATCAGGGGCGCTGCAGATAGGACAAGGGATGGGTGTACCATGATCAGGGCGCTGCGGATAGGACAAGGGATGGGTGTACCATGATCAGGGCGCTGCAGATAGGACAAGGGATGGGTGTACCATGATCAGGGCGCTGCAGATAGGACAAGGGATGGGTGTACCATGATCAGGGCACTGCAGATAGGACAAGGGATGGGTGTACCATGATCAGGGCACTGCAGATAGGGCAAGGGATGGGTGTACCATGATCAGGGCACCGCAGATAGGGCAAGGGATGGGTCTACCATGATCAGGGCACTGCAGATAGGGCAAGGGATGGGTCTACCACGATCAGGGTGCTGTTTTGGATTTGCACTGTAGTTTTCCTAAGACTTTTTCCTTTCTCCTCATGTGTAAGCATATATTCTTCATCTTTTTAATTTAAGATTTCGCACATATATACAGCATATTTTGATAAAATCCACCCTCCTGCCCATCTCCTGCAACTCCTTCTAGACCCTCCATCTTCCTCTTAAAAAACCCAAACCCTCTGAGTCTGTTGGCGCTGCAGGTTATGTGTATGGGTACAGGACTATCCACCAGAGCATGAGCAGCCTATCCAGGGCTGCATCCGTGGAGAAACAGCTAGGAGCCCCTTCCTATCCATGCTAGAATTAAACACAAGACAGACAAACAAAACACCACACAACCTTATTATTGTTTTCCTGTGTGGGGGTGTTTTGCCTGCATGTATGTCTATATACCATGTGTGTGCCTGGTGTCCTTGAAGGCCAGAAGAGGGTGTTGGATCCCCTGGAACTGGTGTCAGCCAGTGTGGTTGCTAGGAATCGAACCTAGGTCCTCTAGAAAGGAAGTGCTCTTAATCACTGAGCCATTTCTCCCTTCCTCTCCTCTGCTGGGATTTTCATAGGCTTGATCTTAGCAGATGTTGAATATGCAGCCAGAGCTGCTTTGAGTTTCTATGTGCAAGGGACTTTCATAGCTAGAAAGCAGTTTTCTGCCGTCTTCCAGTCTCTTGGCTCAGAGTCTTTCCACCTCCTCCTGCTGTGACAATCCCTGAGCCTTGAGGGGAGAAGACGTGGTAAAGGTGTCCCATTTAGGGCTGAGCATGCTACAGTCTCTGATTCTCAGCATTCTGACCAGGTGTGTGTGTGTGTGTGTACACGTATGTACGTATGTACGCACACAGGTGTGTGTGTGTGTGTGTGTGTGTGTGTGTGTGTACACGTATGTATGTACGTACGTACGTACACAGGTGCCCACAAAGTTCAGAAGATGGCATTGGATCCCTGGAGCTGTAGTTGCAGGTGTTGTGAACTGCCTGACATGGGTGCTGGGAGCAGAGCGTGGGTCCTCTAAAGAGCAGTGCAAGCACTTAACCACTGAGAAGCCCAGCCTTGTAACTTAAATATGTGTGCACTATAGAGCTCAGAGTTTTGAGAGTGTCACTGTGATGAGTGAAGAGATGGCAGTTTCTTCCTGGGCTTGTAAAGGCAGCAGAGTCGGTCCTCCAGTAACAGCCTGTGGTGTCCGCTGTGTCTTTGACTTTGCAGTCCCTGTGGTGAAACCCACCGTGTTACCTGGAACCAAAGCCCTTTCTACTGTATCTGCACAAGCAGCCGCTGCACAGAAGAACAAGCTCAAGGAGCCGGGGGGAGGCTCCTTTCGGTAAGCACTGAAGCTGTATGCTTTAGGGAGAGCACTGGAGGGGCTCAGGTTGTCTGCTGACTTCGCTACTGGGTCTTCCCTACTGGCTCCTGGTACTGGTAGTGTCAGGACTGTTTGTTTTACTTGGGTCTGAGCACACTTCTCTGTCAGTGTAAGCTCCCGGTGTGGATGCAGAGTAGCAGCTTGCTTTATGCCCTCTGCAGGGATGGAGAACAGGTCAGCTGACTTGGTGCCAACAAAGTGCACCAAGGTGACTACCATGTATAACACAGATGGCTCTTGTGTACATGTATAACACTGTGACTCTTGATGAACAAAACAGCCTTCTGTGTGTGCACACCAGAGACCAAACTGTGACTGAGCAATGGGGGTTGTTTGAATTTCAGGGAGACTTCATCCCCAAAGCTGTTAAATGGCTTGGATAGAGTTGGGAGCTGTATTGGCTCTGGAGGGTAAGGAGCAACCAGGCAGAGCAGGACAGACCACCTGAGTGGATCGGGAGAGAGGCTAGGTGTGTGTATAGCAGAGATGCCTACACTACGGGCTTCTCGGTGCTATGGCCAGTGTTGATGAGGGGGCTGGAGATAGGGTGTGTGGGTAACTAAAGTTGGCCGCAGCCATGGGTCCCAGCTGGGCATGGGAGGCATGCTTAGGAGCTGTGGTGGAGGCTAGGGCTAAGAGCCTAGGCACACCCATCCCCAGCGCTCACATCTTACCTACTAGAAGCCGTTTTCCAGTATAAGGCTAAGGCTGCTCTTCAGGGGAGAGTGGTTAGAGCAGGAACAAGCTCATCATGTCAGGACAGGGCTCAGGCAGTGACATGAGTTGGGCTGGGCTTCTTCCCAGCCTGGGCTGAGCTGAGCTGGTCATCTGGATGGTCAGCACTGAACCAAAAGGCTGGGTAGAGGCGAGTTTACTGATTAACTTGTAAGCAGAAGGAAGGCTGAGTGTGTTCGAGCTTCAGGATGCCTCTGACATCCAGGCCAACACTGAGGTGTCACTCTCAGAGTACTCACAGTAGCAGGTAGCAGCGTGGGAAGGGTGGTGTGGTTCAGTGAAGACCTCCAAGGGTCACACTTCGAGGAGGACTCTCCTCCTCTCCTGTGACTGAGTCTGCACCAAGGGTGTATGTGTTAAAGACGAGCTGCAGGGTGTTCAGTGAGGGACACTGGAGGGTCTCTTATTGGGTGTAGACCTCCCCAGTGAAGAGGTTGGTCTTGGGACGGTGGCCACACGTGACAGGTTCATGTTGGTCCATTTTCACAAGTAAACATCTGTCTGAGACTGGCTGGTACTGCTTGGTGGTGGCTCTTGAGTGAGTTTTGTGCTCACTCATCCTCCACCTCCTCGAAAGCTGTGACTGAGGGAAGAAATTTTTTTCTTTCCTTGAGAAGTTTTCAGGTAACATGAGTCTTAAAAGCATCAGATGGTGTTTTGGGTTTTGTTTTCTTGGGACGTACTGTGGACTGTGGGCACAGAGCTCCCTGTGATTCAGCTTAGCTGTGACCTCTCACAGTTCTTCCTTTGAACACTTTAATTTTTTTTTGAAACATTGTTTCTTTCTCATCAACACCTTTTTTCGTTTATTTTTTTTAAAATTTCATGTGTTAGTACACGGTTGCTGTCTTCAGACACACCAGAAGAGGGCATCAGATCCCATTACAGACGGTTGTGAGCCACCATGTGGGTGCTGGGAATGGAAGGGCAGTCCGTGCTCTTAACCACTGAGCCATCTCTCCAGCCCAGACACTTTAATTTTTAAACAAGGCAGCAAGACACTGTCAGGACAAGGCCAGTGTAGGAGCCTTGTGTGTGTGTGTGTGTGTGTGTGTGTGTGTGTGTGTGTGTGTGTGTGTGCGCGCGCACGCGTCGCCAGTGTAGGAGCCTTGTGTGTGTGTGTGTGTGTGTGTGTGTGTGGGCCAGTGTAGGAGCCTTGTGTGTGTGTGTGTGTGTGTGTGTGTGTGTGTGTGCGCGCGCGCACGCGTCGCTGTATGTTGCAGTGCCCTGCTGCTGCTCCCTGACCTTTGCAAGCTGCCACTGCATTGGAACCACCGCAGTGAGCTCTGATCTCCTTATCCACAAGAATGTTCCTCTCCTCTCGCAGGGATGATGATGACATCAATGATGTTGCATCGATGGCTGGAGTAAACCTATCTGAAGAAAGTGCAAGAATATTGGCCACAAACTCTGAGTTGGTGGGGACGTTGACCCGATCCTGTAAAGACGACACCTTCCTCCTCCCCGCGCCTTTGCAGAGGAGGATCCTGGAGATAGGTACGTCTGCACCAGATGATGCCACTGGGATGCTGAGTGTCCAGATCTCTGTCTGATGTGTTCCATGACCCTGGTGAGATGCAGTCCAACCCCTCTGCAGTAGCTCCACTGCCTTGTCTTGGGCTCATCCCATAGAGGCTCCACTGTTGGTTGGCAGGCAGTAGAAGGTGGGCAGTGACCATCTGCTTCCTGCTTAGATTGCCTTTGATTGTACAAAGCAATAACTAGTGGGTGAGAGAAGCCAGGGCCGCGATAAAGAAAAGCTGGGTAAGTACCATAAAGTGCTTTTTTTCTGCATGGCCTGCAGGTAAAAAGCACGGCATCACGGAACTGCATCCAGATGTAGTGAGTTACGTGTCTCATGCCACACAGCAAAGGCTGCAGAATCTTGTAGAAAAAATATCTGAAACGGCTCAGCAGAAAAACTTCTCTTATAAGGTAATGAGGCTGTTTTCCTGGGGAGAATGTTCGTGTTCTCACCTCCTGACCTGGGCTGTCTGGAAGCCTTGTTGTCCTGGTTGTTCCTGTGCTCACTCTCAGCCACACACACTGCCTGTAGGTGCTCTCAGGTCTCTTGCATCTGGGCTGGGGAAGAACTCTGCAGTTATCCCGCCTTGGAAGATGGGGCTGTGAGCTTAGGTGATTATGGAGTCGTGTATTTTTATTTCATCTGAAGTGCTCAGTTCCTGCAGCCTGGCCCATCTTGAGCCATGAGCTACAACTAAAGGCTCTCTACCATGCGCGCGCGCGCGCGTGCGTGCGTGCGTGCGTGCGTGCGTGCGTGCGTGTGTGCGTGTGTGTAGTGGGTTTTCAGCCAGATGTCCTGAGCAGTTGCCCAGATGAAGGGGTCTGTGTCTGAGCCTTCAGAGTAGCTCATGGTGGATTGTCAGCTTTAAAACACTTCTAAAGTTGGACTTGGTGTTGCACACCTTTATTCCTAGTACTCAGGAGATGGAGAGGGAGACGGATCTCTTTGAGTTCAAGCCCAGCCTGGTCTACAAATCGAGATCCAGGATAGCCAGGGCTACACAGAGAAACCCTGTCTCAAAAACAAAAACAAACAAATACTTCTACACAGAAGGACTTAAATATCTCTTAAAATGCCAAAGTGTATCAAGTGGGACCCTTTTATGGGACACCTGGTAACGGGATGAGACTCATGTCCTTGTGAGGTCATGACCAGAGTGGTGAGATGTGAGCAGCTGCCACCACCATGGAGCCGTGTGCACACTGTCTAGCTGTGCGAGGCGAGCTCATGCTTGTTGAAGTCCAAGTCCATGGTACATAGTGCTTTAACTTTTTTTTTTTTTTTTGTAGGATGACGACAGATACGAGCAAGCGAGTGATGTCCGGGCTCAACTCAAATTCTTTGAGCAGCTGGATCAGATTGAAAAGCAGAGGAAAGATGAACAGGAGAGGGAGATCTTGATGCGGGCAGCAAAGGCAAGTTACACCCTGCCTCCAGCTTGGGCTCAGCTTGCAGTCTTTCCCTCCTAGCCGCTCACCAGGCACACTGGCTTGTCGTGCTCACCCTGGGGAAGGTGTTGTGAGTGGAGCGGGATAGGTGAGGCAGGGGCCTGGCTCCCCTGTGAGTGGAGCGGGATAGGTGAGGCAGGGGCCTGGCTCCCCTGTGAGTGGAGCCGGATAGGTGAGGCAGGAGCCTGGCTCCCCTGTGAGTGGAGCGGGATAGGTGAGGCAGGGGCCTGGCTCCCCTGTGAGTGGAGCCGGATAGGTGAGGCAGGGGCCTGGCTCCCCTGTGAGTGGAGCGGGATAGGTGAGGCAGGGGCCTGGCTCCCTTGCTGTACTTCAGCTGCCAGAGGATGCATTCCACTTGGAGATTTGATAAAACAGATGTAGCTCCCTCATTTTGTTAGTTAAATAATTAATTCAAAAAATGTTTAGTTTTATTTTTGAAATAAGGTCTCATTATGTAGCTCTGGCTGTCCTGGAACTCACTGTGTAGACCAGGCTGGCCTTGAACTTATAGAGATCTTCCTGCCTCTGCCTTCTGAGTGTTGGGATTAAAGGTGTGTGACACTATGCTTGGTAGTGTGGGCTTCCCTTCCCTGTGGTTCACATTGCCTTCAGAGCACTCAGAGCTAAGGTAGAAACTTTGTTTATTATTAGAGTCATCTAGAAATGTTAATTCCAGTGTCAAGCTTTTTGTGCAGGAGGCACAGTTGAATACCAGCCTCATGAGCCGCTGATCCCAGTATGTCTGCATGCTCTGTCCCTGCTTTCTTTCTCAGTCTACACTGAGTCAGAGGCATATGACAAACTGATAGCCATATGCCTAAGACTCTCTTACTGCATCTGGATGGTAATGAAGACATTTTTTTTTTCATGACACATTACCTAAATTTTTGTCATTTGGATATAAACATTTATAGAATTAGCAGGAACTCTGTCACCTGGCTAGATGCTATTGTAGATTGGACCTGGTACTGTGGGTTCAGTGGTGCTCATGGAAGGCGTGACTCTTCCTTTTCTTCTTTCAAAAATAGTCTCGATCCAGACAAGAAGACCCAGAGCAATTAAGGTTGAAGCAGAAAGCAAAAGAGGTGAGCTTCTCTGTTTGGTCTCCTCTCTGCACTTGCAGCTCATGTTCATGCTTGGTGCCCACAAAAAAAATAGTTATGAGACCTGGGGTTTTTGAATGTGGGCATCCATTGCTCATTCGCTCTCTCGGGTGACCAGTCAGCAAGGCTCTTTCTATGCTGTCTGCATTTGGCTGGAGAGTACCTGTCACTTCTCTGTGAGGTTAGGCTCCCTAAACCCCTTCTTCTAATCTTCTGGTACATTTTAAGGTAAGCTTCTGTTTAAAAAGTTTTGTAATTATTTTTGGTTACAGACATATCCTTAGTTTTAAAAGCTTCAACTTTAGGAAACTTGAGACAGTTCTTGGTAGCTGTTGCTACGTTTGCAGTAAGAACTCTCAAAGCAATGTTAGCTCTGTTTCCTTCCCAACATGAAGATGCAGCAGCAGGAGCTGGCACAGATGCGACAACGAGATGCCAACCTCACTGCACTGGCAGCGATCGGGCCCAGGAAGAAGAGGAAAATAGACTGCGCTGGGCCAGGATCGGGAGCAGAGGTACAGCAGAGCATGAGGCCAAGGTCTGGAGGGTGTGGGAGAGAAGCTTCCTTGAGTAGCCAGGGGAGCTCCTGGCCTTCCGTGGAGGCAGGCGTGGTCTTGCATTACACTTGATTTCCAAGTCGCCTTTTTGTGCGTATAACATGAGCTAAAACACATGCCCACATGGGTGGCTCTGCTGAGGTTCAGCCTGACTTGAAAAAGCATGGGGTGGAATTCAGAATTGGCTCTGGTGGGGACAGTATGAGGCAACCTGCAGGGTGTGGCCCAGACAAGTGACCTGTTCCCTGGGCCCAAAGTCTGAGTGTCTTATATGCTACCCTAATGGTTCCTTCTGCTTTAAATGGATAGTTGTCATTTGCACTTAGCAGAGTAGTAACAGGCCTGTGTATCTACTGCTCAGTTGTCTTCACCGTTGCTGCTGAGGATGCTGGGTCCATGCGTCACTGGTCCTGTGGCTCGGAGGCTGGTGTGCAGGGCTAGCGTCTGCCTGTACTGGATGTGCTTATTCTCGCCTGTGCGCACTCTGCACTGATTTTCCAGGGTGCTGGTGCGTGTTGTCACTTTTCCTGTCCTTGCTTCTGTGTGTAGTACATCTGGTCTGACTGCTGACACTTCAGACCTTTCTTTATGAGGTTTTCTGTGTCTTAGGTTCAGTCTCTAGGTGGTCAGCCTGCTTCTTCCATTTGCTGAGCTGCTTAGACTCACATGTGGGTCTGTGCCTTAGAGTACATTTGCAACACATGGGCCATTTTTTTTTTCAGGTATGTTCTGTTTCCATCTCTCTTCTTCTTGGTCTCCAGTCACACACGCACTGGGCTATGGTGTGACCCATAGTCACACACACTGGGGTGTGCTATGGTCTCCAGTCACACACGCACTGGGCTGTGGTGCCACCCGTGTTCATTTGCATCACTGTTTTCCTGTCTGCCTTTGAGACTGGGTTCCTTGGCCAGATTGGAGTCGTGCCAGCTCCTGTTGGCTGTTGAGCTCCAGTGCAGTTCCCATTCACAGACGTAGATTTCAGTTGAGAGTGTCTAGAGCAGTGGTTCCCCACCTGTGTTCAAGATCCCCGTGGTCAGACAGCTTGCATATCAGATGTTTACATTGTGATTCATAACAGTAGCAAAAGTACAGTTATAAAGTAGCACTGAAATAATTTATGGCTGGAGTCACCACAGCATGAAGAACTGTATGAAAGGGTTGCAGCATTAGCAAGGTTGAGAACCACTGTCTATAGGCTCTGTGTTGAACTATAGGGTATTTTATTGGTCTATAGGCTCTTTGCAAGCATCCATATAGTGAGTTGCAGACTTCCCCTGTCTGCCGCTTTATGATGGCTGGATCTCTCCTATGTTGTTGAACACATGCCTTGAAGCTTCTAGCCTCAGTTTCCCCTCACTGTTCTTCCTCAGTCGTGGACTATGTTTCCTGTTTCAGTGCATGTCTAGGGCCTGTCACCTGAATGCTGGGCACCTTGGATCTGCTGTGATGAGGCTCCTGGATGGTTTTCCTCTGAAGAATGTGGGCTGGACTCTAGTTTGAGCAGCCTCTTCACTCCGTTCAAGTGGACTCATTTGCTGTTTATTTTGTTACTACAGCTCTGTGAAGACATGGGGCATTTTTTTCTAGTCCAACACAACACACCACCCCTGTCTGTGTGTAGCCTTGGCTATTTTTACAGGAGTCTTAGTGGAGAATGACTCTTTGCCCTGCGGAGGCGTTTGCCCTGTGGAGGCGCGGCTAAGATCTCAGTTGAACCCTCCTGTTGCCACTAGGCCTCTTAGTCTATTTTGCCTTTATCCCCATAGAAACTGCTGTCTTCTTTGCTTGGACAGTCCTGTCCTGCTATGGAGGCGTGCAGGCCGACTGGGTCAGCTCAGAGTAGTGACTTCAGCATGGCAGCGCTGTCCCTGCCAAGGACTGTTGACCCATTTCCAGCCCTATGTGGAGACTATACCCTAGAGGTACAGGGACATCCCTCTCAGTTCAAGGGTAGGTAAAAAGTCTGAGTGTGGGATAGGAAGAAAACCTTGGCCAGAATCTTTATGTAAATGTGTTGTCTGAATACCTGCAGCAACTGGGTCTGCTATTCAAGTGTGCAGGCCTGCAAAGCCCACAGAGAAGTGAGCCCACAAAGCCAAGAAGTGAGTAAAACCTTTGGTAGCAACTGCATACCTTGAGAAGGACACCAGGGGAGTTAAAGGACATTAGTGAACTTTTTCTGCTGGGTGTTTTTGTGGCTTGCTGAATTATTGTAAGGTGTAAGTCCTTGTAACTCATCACCTGGTCGAGGCATAAAAAGCCAGGTGCTGTAGTGTGTACCATAACCCCAGCACTGGGCAAGAGGGTAGAACCCTGGCCTTGCTGACAGTGCTGTAGTGTGTACCATAACCCCAGCACTGGGCAAGAGGGTAGAACCCAGGCCTTGCTGATAGCAGTATAGCTGAGTGAGAGACATTGTCTTAAATATGTAGCAGACTTTAGCTACTTTGTGGGTTCTTTTTTCTTCCATCCTTCTCCACCCCTTCCCAGCCTTTTGACCCCCTAAACTCAATCTGAGAGACAAGGATAGTAGTTAGATGACTTCCTACTGATCCGGGCTCACGTTCCTCAGGGCAAGTTTGATCTTCATCAGGATATCTAATTTCTTCTTGTTCTTTACACATGACTACTTAACAAACTGACGAACAGCAATCAACAGCGGCCAATAACCCACCAATAACAACTAGCTCTTGGGGGCCCTAACATGATATATGCTCTGAAAAGTTCCTAGGATTCTAAATGTCCCACAACTGCAGAACCATCTGTAACTGGCAAAATCATGCCCCTGCTGGAGCGTGAGGCACATCGTAGCTGCTGTGGTCAGTCTGAAGCAGTTCCACACCTGGAATTAAAATGAAAACATTCCCATAGTATTTCTCTGTTTTTCAAAGAAACCAAATTCTCACTACCCAAATAAGGTAGCCATTAACTTGTGGCCTTGCATGCACATATGTACAGGCAGTGTACATGCTCGTGTGCATACACATTCAAGTCTCTTTGGCATCTTCTGTTTCTTTCTTTTTTTTTTTTTTCAAAGCTTTTTTTTTTTTTTTTTTAAGATTTATTTATTATTATATGTAAGTACACTGTAGCTGTCTTCAGACACACCAGAAGAGGGCGTCAGATCTCATTATGGATGGTTGTGAGCCACCATGTGGTTGCTGGGATTTGAACTCAGGACCTTCGGAAGAGCAGTCGATGCTCTTAACCGCTGAGCCATCTCTCCAGCCCCATCTTCTGTTTCTTTACCTGTGCTTGTGACTTTGTTTGTTCAAGACAGCAGCTCCTGCAGCCCAGACTGGACTTGAACTTGCTTTGTAACTAAGCATGACCTTAAACTCACCGAACCCTCCTTATCAAGTATAGCGGTTACCATCGTGTGCCACTATGACCACCATGTATTCATCTTTATTTTTGTTCTTGTTTTGGTTTTTGAGACAGGTTTTCTCTGTGTAGCCCTGGCTGTCCTGGAAGTCACTATGCAGACCAGACTGGCCTTGAACTCAGAGATTTATTCACCTGCCTCTGCCTCCAGAGTGCTGGGATTAAAGGTGTGCACCCTTATTCCCTGTTTCTTTACAGTTTTTTGATTGCATGGCTGGCCTTGAACTCAGGGTCTTTCACCTCCCAAGTGCTGGGGTAACAGGTGCTCACGACCACTCCTGGCTTCTTTGTGAAGGCTGTTGTGCTGAGGAAGGATTTTGTCTGTGTTCCTGTGGTTACTTTCGTCCTTACACCGTTGTAATTGTCCCTGGTCTCTCGGTGGTCTCTATAATGTAACAGTGTCTTCTCTTCCACCTCCTGCCTCACTTCTCACTTGGGATCCTGCGAGGTTGGCCTCCTGGAGATGTTGCTTTTCAGCTCTAGGCTAATTGAACCTGTGTCTTAAGGGAAGATGAAGCCAGCCTCCAGCAACTCAGCCGCGCTTCTTGCTGCTGCCATCCAGTGGTGGCTGATCATGTTGTCCTGACTTGCAGGTTGGTTAAAGGCGAGGTGCCATGCTTTCTCTTGCCTTGGTAAGTTCATCACTGGGAGCTGTTGTCGCTGCCATGGTGCCTGGGGCTCTCACTGTGCTGCAAGCCTTGGTTTACATAGTTTACAAAGTTCAGAGCTTTTTGCATGACTTCTTTTCTGACCTTCATCACTCTTTTTTTCTTCTCTTTTCTGATTTTCCTTCTTCTCTTCCTGGACTTGCTTACACTCCTTTTTGTGTGTCCACACTAGCCTCTTCTGTCTCTCCTCTCTGTAAGGGCAGTGCTTCTGAGCTCTGAGCATCTAGGGCCTGTTGCTCATAGGCAGGGTGCTGCCCTTGGTCACCTCTGCTTGACCAGGAACTCATCTGTGGGTGTACTCTACCTCCAAATGTGGCACCTGGGTGTTCTGTTACTCGTGGGGTGATGGTGCCCTCTCCTGGCAGTACTGGGAACTCTATTTAGGTTGTACCACATCTTGCTGTGGTTGCTCAGGACCTGCTGGTGTCTACTGACTCTATGGACGCTTGTTTTGTAGACCCTGAACCCCCCTCATTTCTTCCCCTTCATTCCTCCTTGTGTGGAAGGTTCTCTTCTGCCATCTGAGGACCCACTGCAGCCTCTGAGGCTTCTTTCTCACTGCCTGTGTTTGGACCACTTGGTACATGTCCAGGTTCCTTCCATTCTCAGGTTCCCTGAGTGTCTCCGCCTGTTGAGAGCAACCTTGTTGAGAGTGTGGCCATGCTATAGGGGTGGGGTTCTTTCTTCTAACACCCCTGGCTTTGCATGGGGGCAGTTTCTCCCAGGGGTGGCCAGGCTGCCCTGGTGTTGAGCCTCTTAGAATTGATGTCATTTCTTAGCAGAGTTCTGGGTGTCTGTTAGTGTTCTTCAGATGTTTTGCAGGTGAGCATGGCTCATGTGGGGCAGTTCTCAGAAGTAAGGACAGAGATCCCATCTGTAAGTTTGGTAGCCATTGATAGGTCTGGTCCTGTGCAGGCTGCTCTCCCATTGCCACTCTGACCTAGCGGCGCGTTAGGAGACAGCGGTGCGGACCCTGGTCTAAGAAGTTTGCCTGGGAGCCCCTACTCTGTTCTGAGGTGCAGAGCTCTAGCCTGGTCCTGAGAGGTGGGACTCCTTGGTAGAGAAAAGAGTCAGATTGTAGCCTTGTAATCCTGTGACCTTGGGGAGGAGCTGAAGCCCAGCACTTCTCTTAGGACATAGAACTAACTATACAGGCACTGTGTATAGCAGGCTGGCCTTAATAGATGAAGCTAGATAGACAAGAAATAGACTCACCTTTTTATTTAGTCCTTTCACTAGCCTTGGGTGGGGCCAGGTGGGGCCACAGCGGCATAACCCAGGAGGCCCAGACTCATGCACCAGGGAGAATTTTCCTGGTATTGCCACCATGTCCATGTGTGTTTGTGTCTGTGTCCTTGTGTGTGCTCGTGTATGGGTGTGTGTGTGTGTGTGTGTGTGTGTGTGTGTGTGTGAGAGAGAGAGACTGTCTGCCTGTGTCCATGTCTGTGTCCCCACCTTCCCTTAAAACACCTTAGAGTCCTCTGAACTGTGGTTACCATGTTAAGATTTCAGCTTTCACATGGGTGCTAGAAAAGGCCTCATTCCTGTGGATCCCTGTCTCGGGCTGAGTAGAAGCTTCAATCTCAGTAGCCAGGAACACATTCATTGCATCCATGACCCTTCCCAGACCCTCAGCTAAGGACTCCCAGGGGCCTCTGAGACTCCACAGGTTGGATGTCTTGTGTGTGTTCCTGTAGCCCACGAGGGTTTGGGTACACTTGGGTATCATAGTCTTCTGAGGACCATTCACTCGGGTCAGCTAGTCATAGTTCCGAGGCTGAGAGGGTTAGGCTGTTCTTGCTGTGGCCAACCCTGAATGTGCTCAAAATGAATGTAGCATCATTGTGCTGTGCCTCAGCCCATAGAACACAATCGAGAATCTGTCCTGTTCTCACCTGATTGCTGACTCCTCAGGTTGAGCAGTGACAGCCATCCATCCCACTGGGTTGGAGGCCCAGGTTGGTGTGCCTACATGAAGCTGTCTGGGTCTCATTAGTGTCAGTACTTGCTTGTCAGAAAGTTTGGGTGTCAGGTTGATCCTGTTTGTCTCAATTTCTTAACTTGTAGCACTTCTTAAATATTGTACCTAAGATGAGTGTTCCCTGCCCATCCCAGCCCTGGTGTTGGCTGTTGAACCTAAAAGTAGAGGCATAAAATACAGCCTGAATACTGGCCACACATATACCCTGTTGCCCAGGCAGGTCTCAGTGGGCCTGGGCACCACGTTGTCATCGCCCAAGTGTCTCTCTTGGGCGTATAGTCACGGTGATTTGGATAAGGTATAGCAAGTGCAAGAAGAATGAAGCTCACTACTGAAAATGGAGAGAAAGTTTGGACCTCAGTCTGCTACAGGGCTTCAGGACTTGTGGACTCCGCCGGTCTCAGCAGCCTCTCAAAGCCTCAGCTGCTTCTCTACAGACCCTCCTCCTCGACAGACTTTCTTCCCAGAAACTGGCTTGTTGCTCCTTTCCAGATCACCAACACCCTCTTGCAGGAAGCTCATGTGTGTGCTGGCCCAAGCACAGCCTGAGGTGGCTTTTGGGAGACTGACGGCTTCCCTCATTCCTCCTAACTGCACATTTCCGCTGTGGCCCTTAAAGAGACACCACTAATCTCAGGAAGAAACACTGCTTAGAGCTGCTGCTGCCAACAGCATCAAGGAGATTGTCCACCCAAAAGGGCATGGCTGCCAAGGTGATGGTGGAGGCCAGGACCTTAGATGGACAGTGGCTGGTGGCTCCCAGCATCTGAGGAAAAGTTCCCTATCTTCAGTTGGACTGTCATATGCATGAGGAAACTGTGGCCAGGTCATGTAGGCACACTTGTACCTGGTCTGCCTACCAGCTTCCTATGGCTGCCATCTATTGGCCCCTGGGCCCTGTGGCCTCACAGGTAGAAGGTGGTACTTCAAATTTCCTAAGCTTCGACTATGGAGGCACAGTCAGGACGTCACTGCAGCATGTATGCTTGAATACATGAGCAGTTTAACCAGCAGGACACACCTGGTTCTCTACTGAGAGAAGAGGAGAGCTGTCCATGGGGATCTTGTGGTTTGAGCCCAGCGGGGGTCAGATGGAGGCAGTGATGAGATCAGCCGCTGGCTGCCACTGCTTAGTGGCCAAAAACCAGCCCTAGTACATCCTATCTCTGAGCAGGAAGGAAGTGGGCTCGGCCCCCTGGATAGCTGGTGGCCCAGGGGATGGGTCTGCAGCAAGGCCCAGCTAGGGCCTTCTCCTGGCCGTGGATCACCGTCGTGACCGCAGAGCAGTCGGCCTCTCCAGCTGACCAACATCCTACCCAGCCCATGAGTTCAGGCATAGTGCCTCTGTCAGCCAAGGAGGGATGGCACAGTCCCAGGTGTGGCATCAAGTGTGGTCTTTGGTCCCCTCACCTGAGCCTCTTGGGCAGTATTGCGCTATGTGATATGGAGAGTGGGGGCTGCGTGCTTCAGAACCTCTGGATGGGAGCCTTGGCCTTGTCTTCTCTCCCACTCAGGGCCAAGCCTCTGGGGACATTGGAGGGTGGGTATCCTGAGTGTGTTGTGAGTAGGGAGTGGGGGCCTCTGCCCTGCTTA
>CM052701.1:1905496-1985445 GCA_028551405.1 Uromys caudimaculatus
ATCTTTTAGGAAATCCCCGTCTTTCCATTTTTTCATGTAAATTTTGCACAGTTACTTGTTAATATGTAAATATTTTACTTTCAGAAATGAAGTTTTTAATTGCTATTGTTTTATATAGGATTGAAAGAAAATTAACTCCTTTATTAAAAACAAATTTATCTGTATTTGTCATGCTTGTTTTTCCCATTTCTGAGTCTCTCTGGTCCTTTTGAATCTTGGACTTAACCGAGCACAGGCCCCCTTCTGGGCTGGAGGTGGGGACAGTCCTCTGTTCTGTTCACCCAGAGGACACCAGAGCTGTGCTTTTTCCATTCCAGGCCTTATCCTGTAGACTCTCTGGGGGTGGGTGTAGGGGTTTGTGGTAGACAGATACCCCTGTAAGCCTCATTGCCAGATACCCTTCCCCTCATTGCCATCCCTGATGTCCTGATCAACAGCTGTAGAAATGAAGGACACACAGACCAGGGGCCCTGGCAGGGTGGCTGGAGGCCTGAGGTCCAGGCAGTAAGGGTTGGCTTCCAGGCTTTCTGTGGTGGCTGTGGACATGCAGGACAGCACCCACTCTGCCTTGCTTCTGAGCTCCTAGCTGTGTGTGTGTTTGTGCTGAGTCTTTCTGTCAGCACACCAGTCAAGGATACCCAAGCGATATCATGTTTACCCGATTGCCTTAGCAAAGACCCCATCTCCAAATACAGGCATGTCTGAGGTCGAGGGCTTGGGACACCACCGTTATGTTTGGGAGAGGACACAGTTTAACACACAGGGTGTATGTTGTTGAGCAGTGTGAAGAATAAGACCTGAGTTTGAGGGTGGAGGCTGGATATTGTAGAGGGCAGTGGGCTTGTGGGGTAAGGTTCCTGTGGTCTCACTACTTGTCTTTTGGCTTCCTGGCCTGCAATTGGCTACATATGTGAAGGCCACTGACTTTCTATGAGTACAGTCAACTTTTTTTTACTTGCTTGCTCTCTCTGCTGTGTCCAGTCCTCAGGATAGCCACAGTGAAGATTCACACCTGTCCCCAAGATCCTGCAGTGATGGTTTTGTCCCCAGGCTCTTCCATAATTGGGTTCCTGAGCCTACTTGATACTTGGTCCCAGCAGCATGGCTGGAGTCGTCCCAGGTCCTGTTTAGCGATTTGTATGTCAAGAGAGAGGGGGCAATGTGATAAGTGTTTCTTGTTAAGGACGGAGACACAAGCACACAGCACTCTGTCTCAGGACAGTGGCAGCTCCCATCAGGCATGAGATGAGAAACAAAATGTAGACCAATTTGAGGGGGAAGAACATGAAGTAAGAATTGAAGGTGACATGGTTGAGGGCTGGGAAAATGCAGGCACCTTGTAGATGCTCTGCTGAGGCAGTGTGTGAGTGAGCTCCATGCCACAACTAGGCCTGCAGCCAAGTTGTAATCCTGCACACCAGGGACGAATGAACAAATGCTTAGAAAACTTGGAACATGCTTCTAACAGTAGCACCCAAACAAGAGCACATGCAGAGTGCATGTGATGAAGGCTGCATGTGTAAGATGATAGTTTACTGTCACTTGTGATAAAACCGATACAAGTAACTTAAAGGACACACGGTTTATCCTGGCTCACAGTTCAGAGGTGCAGTCAGTTATGGCAGGCAAGTCAAGATGGCTGGAGCTTGAAGCAGCTGGTCACCTCTCCACAGTCAGGAAGCAGAGAGTGAATGCACGCCACTGCTTAGCTCCCTTGCTGCTCCTAGGCCAGGATCCCAGCTGTGGAATGATGCCACCCACTTTAGGGTCACAGTAAAACCAAGACAACCACCCACAGGCATGCCTAGAGACCTGTGTCTCAGGTGACTCTAATTCTGTCATGTTGGTGACATCATGACAAAATCCTCAGGCCAGATTTGAGAAGATCTGCCCAAACCCCTAGGTTAACGGCTCTCAGTCTGTGGGTTGAGACCCCCACAGGGGTTATATACCAGATATGTATATCAGACATTCACAGTATATAGTGACAATTTTGGAATTTTGGTTTCTTTCAAAAACACAGAAATATAAGAATGTGATTCTGTTTTAACCCCAGGTGTGGGGATGTGAGGCCCACTTTGGACTCTCTGCAGCAGCTATGACTTGTCTCATTTGCCAGCAGAAGTGTGGTTTTGCCAGCTGCAGATAGTTTCTGTGGTTGCGACATTTGGCATCCCAGGAACTTTTCAGAAGGTATGTAAATGCTGGGGCCCTATAGGTGGGGGTGGGAGTGGGTGGGGTGGTTGCTGGTTTGTTTAGTGAAGTTGGTTGTAGTTTGTTAGTGTTGGGTCCAGGAATTACCTCACAAACCATATGAACATCGAGCTCAGTCAGACAGGGATAGTTTATTGAGCATACGTCCCAATACTGGGGTCCAGATTCAGGAACTCAACCATGACCCTGAGAACCACGACCATGATCCTACAGGGTTTTTAAGCCCCAAATCTACAAACGTCCATGCTAAGTTATTTCACCAATCAGGATTTAGGGATAGGGGACTTCCTTAGGAACATGTCTTTGTTGTACACTTATTCTGCTCCCATTGGTTGGGATATTCAACTGTGGCAAGGGAATTGCCTGTCTAACATTCATGTCTTAACTTGTCTACCAGGATGGGACTTGTCTAACATTCATGTCTTAACCTGCCAACCAGGATGTCAGTTACCCACACACATGTCTCTTTCTGGTTGTCAGTTCCTAGAGAGGTCTTGGGAACTTAAACTTTACTTGACCACGATTCAAAATGGAAGTCTTATTTTAAATAATTTCTTATATCTCTTTTGTTGGGGTCTGTCCCAGGGACAGCTTATATCATAAAAACTTATACACATGCACAGGAAGTTCTGCTGGGTAGTTGGTTTGGGTCCAAGCGTATTGTGAGGAACTATACAAAACAGTTCTACTGACTTCTATCGTGATTGGTTTCCAAGGGCACAGAACATAATAAAATATGTAATCAATCTTCACATTAGAAAGTTTTCTAGGAACAGCAGAAACACATGAGAAAGTTTCCTTATGGTGGCAGGCTAGCCAGGTAACAGTTACCTAGGCCTTAACATTCTGTCTAGGCCTTAATATTTTACCTAGGTCCTAACCGATAGTAGCCATGGTCAAAGAAGAAACAAAAGGAAAGAAATTAGATTCAGGGATTTTCTTAATTCCTCTCTCCCTCTTGTCCTTGTTTCTCATGTTATTTAGTGTTAGGGGACAAAGGGTGGGAAGAACCCACAAAGTAGCAATAGTCAGCTACAACAATTTATAACAACAAAGTTACCGTTATAAAGTAGCAACAAAATAATTTTATGGTGTGTGTGTGTGGGGGGGGGTTGACACGACATAACGTGTAGTAAAGAGTCTCAGCGTCAGGAAGATGGAGCCACTGCTCCAGATGCAGCAGTGCCTTGAAATCCTTCAGAGCCAGTCTGGACATCTCCTCACAGGGAGATGAGGGCTTAGAGTAGTTGAGAAGGCCTACTCTCCTGCATCATCGCAGCAACCTAATTGTGCTGTGATGGTTGTGTTCAGTAATGGGGTGGGGGACCCTCAGATTGTGGTCACTAGTCCTTTACCCGCAGCAGGCTGTGTGGGTCACAGGGCTACCATGTGCAGGGCGCCAGCATCCAGCCCATTGTATATTCAGGTCTTTGGTTTCTGGGTCTGTTTGCTGCTCTCTCTTAGTCTTAGCCTATTTGTGGCATCTATTGAACCATAATAAACAATTCAAATAGTAGAGATGGAAGAGACAGTGAACACATTGAATTTCCCCGTGAAATGTAATTATTTCTGAAAAGTGACATGTTACTTGGTGTCTTGAGATTGTTGTATCATTGAGAAAGGCTAAAAATAAACATAATTCCTTTTTAGAATGTGTTTTTAAAAGATATCCTCATGAAAATAAGGCAAACCACAGACTTGGAAAAGTGTATGCCTGACAAAGCAGTAAGATCCTGCAGTGGGTGGCAGATATGGTGGCTGAGTGGGTAAAGGTGTATCTGCCCCAAGTCTGCTGACCTGAGTTCAAACTCTGGGACCCACGTGGAAGGAGAGGTTGACTCATAAGTTGTTCTCTGATCTTGAGTGCATGTGTTCACAACCCCCCCCCCCCAGACACAGACAAATATACACAGATATATAGACACACACAGATACACAGACATACACAGATACATACAGACACACATATACACACAGATACACATACACAGATACACACAGACAGACATGCAGACACAGGCACGCAGATACAGACATACAGGCAGGCAGACACAGACATACAGACACACACACATGCCCACACACATAAACACAGAGGCATGCAGACATAGACACAAAGGCGTACAGACAGACAGACACACACACACGCATGAGCCCCATGTATGGTAGGTTATTTTTTCACTCTTCTCATTGTTTTGGCTGAAATATGTGACGAAAACCAATTTAAGTAGGGGAGAGTTGTCTTAGGTTTTTCAAACCCTACTTTTTTTTTTTAAGATTTATTTATTTTATGTATGTGAATCCTCTGTAGCTGTCTTCAGACATACTAGAAGAGGGCATCAGATCTCATTACAGATGGTTGTGAGCCACCATGTGGTTGCTGGGAATTGAACTCAGAACCTCTGGAAGAACAGTCAGTGCTCTTAATCGCTGAGCCATCTCTCCAGACCCCAGATCCAACTTTTAATAAGGGTTCTTACACGCTTTAACCTCCCTTCTAGCCCACCACCCACCTGAGGCAGTGGACAAGAAAGGTTATTGAGGTACGAGGGAAGTAGACCTGTTTTAAATTGTTCTTTGGAGCAAATCCAATCTGCGTTGTTAGGAAGTCAGCAGTTCAGTTCACAGGTCAGCAGCAGCAGCTCGATCCACTTGCAATATACTAGCCATCCAGTTTACTAGTGTCAGGATAGCAGCAGTGGTGGTACAGCCTAGCAGAAATAGCCAGGCTGAATCGGCACCAGTCAGCAGGAGTGACCAGGACCAGCAGGGACACCAGGAGAAGTTCTCTGCTGTGCTTCTCTCAAGGAAGAGAAGATCAGCAAAGACAAAGACTTGATGCATTGCAAAACTAGCTGTGCAAGCCCTCGTCACTTTCCGCTGTGTCCTGTTTACACTCCCTCCAAATATCATGTGTCCTCCCACAGGTCTTTGTGTCAGCTGACATCACTCGGCCAGTTGGCCTGAGTCTGCTGAAGTGACAAGAAGCCGCCGGCACACCACCAGATATGTTGATGTGTTTCTCTCTATGGAGTCACAACAAATGATGACCATTAGACAATGGTAAGGCTTATCAATACCACCACCATCATCCACTGTCCGTTGGGTCCTTCTTCACATGTCTGCTTTAGCAAAACGCTTTCACCTTGTGCCCCGGCAGACCATCATTTGACATAACTGACTTTCTAAAGAAACCAGAAGTTTCCACGTCAGAGAGTTCACTTTGCCTTAAAGTTTGTGGGTGTATTCCATCATGGCGGCATGGGTGCGTCATGGCCGCAGGAGCTGGATGCATCTGGATCTAGTCAGGAAACAGGGAAGCACAGATGCTGGGCTCTCTTTCTCCTTTTTATTCGCTATGGGAACCCAGCTCATGGGATGGTGCTACCCACATTTAGAGCAGATCTTGCTTCCTTAACCTGATCTGGAAACCCTGTCAACAGACAAGCCCAGTGGTTCACCTTCTAGGTTTCCCTAGATCATCCTGTAAAGTTGACATTAAATAACCATTACCCATTGATGGGACGGAGCTCAGAGCTTAGAAGTCACTGGAGCCTTTTGTACTTGATAAAGCTCAGAGGTTCCCAAAGGGCTGAAGATGGTCAGGTAACTGAAGTGTCCCGTAGCAACACCCAAGAACATTTACAGGGACATAAGAAATATCTATTACCTGAGAAAGGTTGAAGTCACAACATCTGGTCACCAGCCTGAATTCCCCCGTGCTCAAAGAAGCAGAAACATCCACAGTGAGGAAAAAACCCCCAGCCATTTAAAACAGACCTAGAACTGTGACGGGTGTAATGGTACACAAAGAAATCCAGCTGTTGAGAAATCTCAGTGTTAGAGAAGCGGAGAGCAGGCTGAGGCAGGCAAGGGCTTCCATGAAGCCTCCCAGCTGAGAAGTACAGCATCTGGAAGGAGCTGCCTTGGGTGATACTGTGAAGACAGGTGGGAGTGGACAGGGCCACAGAGTCACACGGTACCCAGCACGATGTCAGAATAAAGCAGGCTGTGTGTGGGCAGCTCCAGGTGGCAGTTTCCAGAACCAGGAGCTGGGGCAAAGAAGTTTAGATAACAGTAGAGGCTGCCTTTTAAAATTTATGTGTTGTGTCTGTCTGTATGTGGGTCTGGGGAGGTGGGCATAGCTCCCTGAGGAGGTCAGAGGTGTCTGATTCCCCCGAGGACCAGGGAACTAGACTCTTAGCTGTTGAGCCATCTCTCCAGCTCCAAGAGGTTTGGTTTTGTCTTTCAAATTTGATGAACCCCAAGCTCAATAAAACTCAAACGTGTGAGATAGGAAGGGAAAAGCAATAGCAAGGCAGGTAAGACATTTTTTGTTGGGAGAAGTGCAAGCAAAGACAAGATAACATTGAAAGAGAACAATTCAGGGTTTTACCCAATGAAGTCTTTTTTTTTTTTTTTTAAAAAAAGGGGTGTGTGTGAAAGGCTTCCAGAAATGCAAAAATGGAAAGACTTTTCAGAGGGCCACCACACAAAAATTTGATGTAATTTCAGATATGGAGTAGCGTCGTGTCCCCCAGAGTGGGGCATGGAGGGCTGGACAGATGCGTTTGAAGGCCACTGAGAATCAGACCATAAAGAGGAACACCAACGACAAGCTCAGAGCAGAAAAGCCATCAGAGAAGATGCGCCGAAGGCAGCAAGCTTACACAGAAAGATGCTTGGCCGCTGACCGCTAAGGAAATGCCCACTGAGGCCTCAGCGAGGTGGCTTTGCACACTGAAAAATGGTGCTGGACAGCGTGGGTAAAGGCTGAGAGGAGCACAGCTCTATGGGAGTTCCAGAACTGGGGGACAGCATGGGGGGAGGGTTCCTGGGAAGTTAAGCACGGGCCACCCCAGAGAAAGTCCTGTACCAGCAGACACTGCAAGTGAAGCTCACTACAGGGAGGTTGAGTCCTTAGTGCCCCACACTGGGGGCGGCCAGGTGTCCTTCAGCAGGTGTGCAGGAAACAAATGGTTAGTGTGTTCCTACACTGGGAAGCACAGTGAGGAATGCTGTGCATGGCAGCCTGGGCAGCTCTCAGGGGTGTCCTGTTCAGAGAGGTCGGCCACTGTGCCACTGGAGAGGTACCCAGCAGTACACAGCCACACACACTCATCAGATCATATATAAGACTAGTGAATTACACTGATGTGCTGACTCGTGTCTGTAATCCCAATGCTTAGGAGACCGAGGCAGGAGGATTTCTGCTAAGTAGAGGCCAACCTGGAATGTATAGTAATCTGACAGCCAAGGTTACAGAGGGAGAGCCTGTCTTTTAAAAAAAAAAAAAAAAAATCCAGGGGGTTGTAGAGATCGTGTCTTAGGGTTTCTGTTGCTGTGAAGAGACAGCATGACCATGGAAAGTCTTATAAAGGAAAATATTTAATTGACTAATTGGGGCTGGCTTACAGTTCAGAGTTTTACTCTGTTGTACAGTGCCAGTCTCTACAGGTATACCAGGGGCCATTTTTATTCAGACTAGGAGAGATGGCTCAGTGTTTTTTGTTTGTTTGTTTCTTTGTTTCTTTGTTTTTTGTTTGTTTTTGTTTTGAGACAAGGTTTCTCTTTGTAGCCCTGGCATTCCTGGAACTCTCTGTAAAACAGGCCTGCCTGGAACTCATGGAGATCTGCCTGCCTCTTTCTCCTGAGTGCTGGGATTAAAGGCATGTACCACCACCACTCTTTGATAGTTCGGCAGTTAAGAACATTTGTTGCTCTAGCATAGGACTCTGGGTTGGTTCCCAGCACCCACATGGTAGTTTACAATCATCCATAATTGTAGTTCTGGGGAATCTGATGTTGCCCTGCTGACTTCTACAGCCAGCAGACATACATATGGTACATATACTTACATGTAGACAAAATACTCATAGAATAAAAGAATCTAAAATATCCAGTAAATAAAATTGGTGAATTTCTTTATAGGCACATTATATCTCAAATACAGCTGATTGGAAAAATCAAAGTGAAGAAGGAGCCAATCTTGATGTTGAAGAGATGGCTCAGCAGTGAAGAGCACTGGCTGCTCTTGCAGGGGACCTGGGTTCACAGCATCCACATGGAGGCTCACAACCACCTGTATTTCCAGCTCTAGGGGCTTCTGGCCTTCGTGGGCACTAGGCAAGCATGTAGAATACAGACACACTACAAGCAAACACCCATACACATAAAGTAAAATAAAAATAATTAAAAAGAAAGAGGGAACTGAAGTGGAAAATTCTGGTTTCTTTGGAGACTCAGTTGTGTCATGTGATGTTTTTCTGGAAACTGCCTTAGGAGAGGAGTTGTTTTCAGTGTTTTTGCTGAGGCAGACATGGGGGAGAATGTTTTGCTGAGAACAGACATGGTGTTTTTCTGGAGTGAGCCTGGAGAAAGGGCATGTGATGTTCTGCTAGAGCTGATGCTTGAGAGAACACGTGCTGTTTGGAAGGTTATAAATATAGCCCAACGGACAGTGTATGACCCTGTGTGGTATCGGTTTACCTTACCAGTCTTTCCTGATCATTGTTTGTTGTAACTTCTGGTGGTGTGCTGACGGCTTCTTGCTGCTTCTGTGGTCTTGGGCCGATTGGCAGAGCCTTGTGGTTTCCTCTGGATTGACTTGCCATTGCTGATTTGTGAATGGTGTTTGCAAGTGGAGTGGCTCCAACTGCCGCTGCTGACTTGTGTGAACTGAATTGCCGATATCCTGACAACGCAGATTGGATTTGCTGCAAGGAAAGAACCAGTCTTGAAAAAAAATCACCACAGTGAGTACTGTATCAGCGGAAGTCACAGAGCTGCTTCAGGGCCACACATCCATTTGGATGAGAAACGGCTGTTGTGAGCTGATTCCTACCAGTGTGGGGGTGTGAGGGGATGTGGGGGGGGGGTCTGAGTGGTGTGGGATATGAGAGTGTGAGGGGATGTGTGAGAGGGTGTGGGGGTATGAGAATGTGGGGGTGCATGAGGGTGTGTGGCTTCCCCCATGCTGGGGGTTGTTGGCCTTGAGCCTTGAACACATCTTGGGCATCATACGTATCCATGCTGCCTGTGACATGAAATGGGGGTGCAGGGACATGCCCTTGGCTGTGGAGAGGGAGGGTCTCAGGCAGCAGGTGAGTGGCAGTTACACACAGCTTTCTGGAAAAGAGAATGTGTACCAAGTTGACCTGTTATGGCCTAGTGCTCTTTATAGGAGGGCAGCCAGGTGTGTGTGGGAACACCTATTGGCCTGTTACCTGGACAGAGCCTTTGATCACACTGGGCGGCAGGGATGAGGCTATCCTTTTTGTGTCTGGGCCATCCTGTGAGAAACTGGAGGCTGGGCTCCTGTTGGCCAGACAAAGGTGCAGATGGGGAAAAAGGTTCATTTCCTACCACTTCCAACCAAGTGGTCCAGGCCAACACCAGCTTTCCAGTCAAGTCCTTTCCAGGGTGGTACAGTCCTGAGCTCTGAACCCAGGCAGCTGAGAGGTGAAGCAGGAAGGCTGACAGCTAGCCATCACTGGTTAATGTCCATGTGGGAGTCCCGATCACTTTGCCTATTTTGTGATTTGCATAAGTCATATTAACAAATTAACAAATAAAAACAAAGCCCAGTGGCTGGGGAAATGGCCTGGTTGGTAAAGGGTCTAAGCACAGGGACCTGACTTTGACCCATCCCCCATGCCTGTGGGGGTGATATGGAACATGATAGCTTATACTTTGTAAACCCAGTGTAGAAAGGCACTTTATCAAATAAGCCATTTTATTAAAATACCTTGTTTTAACATTTTATTTATTATTATGTATGTGCATATATGTGGATATATGTATATCATGACACCCATGTGGAGGTCAAAGGGCAACTCTGTGGACCTTATTCCCTCCTTCTCCTGTGTGACTTCCAGGGATCAAACTCAGGTTGTCAGGTCTGAACAGCAAGATTCTACCTGCTGAGCCATCTCAATGGCTATGGTTTTTAATTAATCAATTAATTAATTATTAATGTTGATGATTGTGGCTGGCTGAAAAAATGGTCCCTAAAGATGTCAACTCCCAGTACCTGAGCCTGTGAACTGGATCTTGTTCAGAAGCAAAGAATGTGTGGATGGAGTCAGGCTCAATGAGGGCGTTCTGGACTGGAGTCAGTCAGGCTCAGCGAGGGTATTCTGGACTGGCCATCAACAAGTGTTCATATGAGAGAAGGAAGCTGAAGGAGGGGAGACTGGAAGTGTAACCTGAAAGACTGAGGCATGACCCTGTGTCTATAGTATTGCATAGCTCTTTAGGGGGCTCCATAGTGCTTACCAGGAATTGGTGTAGAGCAGGAGTGTCCACACCACCTCAGTGGCTCCCAGTCGGCTATTGCCATCTCAAGTCAAGCCAACCAGTGTGCTTTCCTGCCACAATGGGATGGGAGGTCTTTCTGACCCCCCATTCTACTTTTCTTGGGGCAGAAGAAGCTGGGGATCCCAGGTGTAATCTGGAGCAGGTGTGTGTGCATGTGGCCGTGTGCCGAGGGGTGGGTGAGGACCTACTGCTGGAGGTGCCACGCTCTTACAGTCTAGCCCCCAGACACCTCCAATGCAACCAAGTTTAAGAGGCCATTTCTTCATAGCAAATTTGTGATTTTTTTTCCCTTAAACATGTGGGGACTGAGAGATAAGGATTATGGGGTTTAAAGGACGGATCTTTTTAAAATATATCTTTAAGTTTTGTAGCTGGGTGGTGGTGCTGCACATCTTTAATCGTAGCAGTGAGGAAGAAGAGGCAAATGGGTCTCTGAGTTCAAGTTTACAAAGTGAGTTCTAGGAGAGCCAGGGCTACACAGAGAAACGGTCTTGAAAAACAAAAATGGAAACAAAAACAAAATCACAAAAACAAACAAACAAACACAACCCCCCCAAAAAAAAACAAAAAGAAAGGAAAAAATTATGTGCATGAGTGTCTTGTCTGCATGTGTGTCTGTGCACTACATGTCTACAGTGCCTGTGGAGGCCAGAGAAGGTCATCAGATCTCTTGGAGCTAGAATTACAGATGGTTGTGAGCCACCATGTGGATGATGTGGCTAGAACCATGATCCTCTGTGAGAGCAACAAGTACCCTTAGTTGATAGGCTGTCTCTCTAGCTCTCCAGGATCTCAGTTTGTAATGTTAAAAATAAAGAGTGGAAATCTTGTTCAACAGGGACTCTGAGAGGTCTTCTCACAGAAGACTGTGATTCAGGCCCACATGGTTGTCTTGGGCATGGCTGGGTCCTGTAGAGGGAGGCTGCTCAGATAGAGTGTCCCAGATGGAGTGTCCCAGATGGAGTGTCTCAGATGGAGTGTCCCAGATGGAGTGTCTCAGTCCCTCCTTGTGCTCCTCAGCCATGGGAGTGCCTTAAACATGCCCATTGGCCTATGCTAGGTCTAAGGAAGGGGTCATGCGTGTGTGTGTGTGTGTGTGTGTGTGTGTGTGCATGCACACATGTGCATGTCAGTGGGTGTTCAGTGCCTGACAGCCTCTGATAGGCTTGAGGAGAGCAGAGAGTATATGTGCATGTGCACACAGTCTGTGTGTGTATGTGTGCACATCAGTGTATGTGTATACATGTTCAGGTCCATGTATGTGTACAGATGTGCATGTGTACATGTATGCATGTCAGTGTATGTATACGTGTGTGCATGTCAGTGTGCACATCAGGCCCCCATCACACATGCTGCAGCTCAGTTTGTTGATAGCTGCCTCTGAAATCAATTCCACTGTTAGGGACGTTGTGCCCAGTGCAGACCTGTGAGCTGGTGGCTCTGACTGAAGAGGACAGAAACGTTTGTCTAAGGAGATGTAAGGCTCCCTGGGCTTCTAGAAAAAAGCCTTAGCTGGACTTCACAGGCCATTTACCCAAACTGTCTCTGGACCAACCAGTCCTCCACCCCAGTGCTGGAAGAGGGTCCCCACCAAATTCTCCAACTCAATCTACATCCCGTGGCTGCACCCCAGGAAACTGGTTGTGGGAGTGTGCGTGCCCCATTCTCTTTTCCAACCAGAGCAGTTGCCTAGTTCTAAATGTCATTCGCTGCTCAGCACCCTCAGAATGTACATGTGGCTAATTGTTCCTGCAATTATCAGCTGCACTGTAATTAACTGTGGGAGTGACTTTTATATTATGCAAGTCTCTGTGAATGCAAACCTGTACCCAAGCGAAGCCTGATCTCCAGTCAGAAGAATGACCTTTTCCCAGAGATACCTGGGCTGGAGAGGTGGCTCAGTGGTTAAGAGCACTGGCTGCTCTTCCAGAGACCCTCAGTTCAATTCCCAGCAACTGCATGGCAGCTCACAACCATCTGTAATGGGATCCGATGCCCTCTTCTGGTATGTCTGAAGACAGCTAAACTGTACTCACATACATAAAATAAATAAATCTTTTTTTTTTTTTTTTTAAAGATAAAAAGCATTATAAAGAAAGGAAGGAAGGAAGGAAGAAAAAAAAAGGTGTTATCTGCTGGGTATCCAGTTCTGAGCCCTCTGTTCTAGAAGGAGCCTAGAAGGAGACATTTTCAAGGAAGGCTACATCTTTGGGGAGAGACCAGTCTGGAAGTTGAGTCTGAGGTGTCATTACCCAGCAGCTGATCCTGGTAGGGCAGGGTTCTCAGAATCTGAGCTCTCTCCAGTCAGGGCCTAGCCTCTGTGGGTTCCTGTGGCAAGGTCCACATCCAAGTTGTGTGGCTATGAAAGTGTGAGCTGTTACTGACGTGGGCCAGCAGGGAGAGTACACATGACTGGGTCACTTTGACCCAAAGCCAGTTAGGGAACCCACAGTGGGAATCAGGCATGCCAGCATGGGAGAGAGACCCAGGTGAGCCCGAGGTGCTTCTAGGAAATGGACTTTAGGTGACCATCCTGAAACAGACGGCTGCTGGTGTGGAGGTGGCCTGTGCTTACTGTGAGCCTCTCAGGGAAAAACATGTTGATTCTCTCATCAGTGACAGGCAGTCTGCTCTTGGGAGCGGGGTGGGGAGAGTCTTGTCCTTGCTTTTGGAGGACCCCCATGCTACCCAGGAAGGTGAAGCATCTCCAGTGGGCCCAGTGGAGTCACATGTTCGGTGAGGTCCAGGATGCTGAGGAAGGACTCTAGCTGGGAAGGCTGATTCGTCAGGGGCCTGGAGAGGAAGAGGTCCACCTGTGGCTAACAGGTGGTTCCTCTATGAGAACACATGGTACATGTCCTGGCTGGGGTCTCACCCTTACTGAACTGTTGGCAAAGAGCCTGGCTACACTGGTCAGGTGTGGGTTGCTGTGGCTAAACCCTGGTTTTCCAATCAAGGAAGAGTTGAAGTGGAGGCCCTGCCAAGTCTCCAACCAGATCAGGCCCACGACCACAGGACTTTCTCTGGTATTGTAGAAGAGACTATAGGTTTGGTACACACAGGAAGCCTGGGCCACGCATGAGTTCGCATCCAAGCAGTTTCTCTTGGAAAACCCTGTCCAGCCCACGATCCCCATCTGTCTCTGAGTGGAGCTTCTGGTAGCCCATAGGCAGCTGGAGACCAAGACTATGTAGACATGTCATGGAGGAAGCCAAGGCACCTCATCTCCAGGGCCTGGGACACTTGGCTTCTTCCAGGGAGGGATACCTGTTTGTGTTTGTCTCAAAGAGATGAGGCTTGGGAATGAATAGTTCTGTGTGCAGGCATCCTTGTGGGGACAAAGAAACACCAAATCAAGCACACACAGGCTGACCATTCAGCTCTGCCACTGTGGGCGGGAAGACATACTAGGATTGGACTCCTTCATGATGCTCAGGTATCTAGTTCTCTGGCTGGTGCTGAGGGGGAAGGAAGGAAAGCTGAAGAGATACTGCTATCAGGTAGATCCTGACTGATGGGACACTTGCTTCTCTGCTGGATGTGACTATACATGGCAGTCCCCACTTCTGGTGTGATGTCCACAAAGCAGTCTGGCTGCAGGCTGGTGAGTGTAGATGGGGTTCTGGCCTCCTATGCTGGTGGTATCTTTGCTTTGCTATAACAAAATGACTGGAACTAAATTCTCACAGTTCTGTCTGTTGTCAGTTCCAAGAGCAGGTCTGGCAGGTTCATGTCTGTCTGGATCACTGTGTGCTTCTGTGTTGGTGCCTGCTGTGTCCTTTGGTGTGGCACTTTGTCCTTCTGGTAAAGGGTGTGTGATGTATGTTTGCTAAGGTCTCTGTACTGTGTGGGAACAGACACTGGACTGGTGGCTCTACTGAACTCTGTGGGTGTCATTTAGAGCTGGAAGCTGTCGGAACCCCTGCTGGCCCTATCCTTGCCTGGCCACCAAGGGCCACAGGGAGGCCATGTGTTTCTCTCTCAGCCTCCAGCTTCCCATGGCTGGTTCTGTGGGTCTCACCACGGAGCCTGATGTGGGTGGCCTTGTCCTTCCTCCCTTCCTCTCAGTGTGTGTGTTTCTAGAATCCTTGGATGGGACTGGAGTCTGTGAGGATGGTTGAGGCATCCCCTTTCATAGAACATCATGCTGGAAAACTCTGGAAGCTACAGAGAACAAGGCCTGGACATGGCTCCTGAAGATGCTCCCTGGAGACCAAGAGTGACAGCCCCAGCTGGTAGGAGGCTGACTGACTGGTGCTAGACCATATCCCTGCTATAGGGCATATCGACCATCTAAGTCCTAATAGCAGGGGTGTGATTGACGTGATGTGGTTCCAATAAGGGGAAGCCTCAAATTCTAATGGTGGTCAGAGTTCTGCCTGACCTGCCCAGGAAATCCTACCTGGGAACATAGATCCTTTCACATCTGTGTCTGGGACAAGGCAGTGACAAGCAGGAAGTTGTGAGTGAAGAAAAGTACAGGCAAGGGCTAAGGAGGAAATGAGAGCCAGGAGCAGGCCGCGAGGAGTTAGGTAAAGGAAGGAGGACTCCCTGAGCAAGGTGAGCTCTAAGTGAAGGCAAGAGATGCTCGGGGCATTCAGGCTTGATGGGAATGCTGGCTTCTGGTTCCTTATAATGCCAGTGATAGCATGATAACGGATAGGATGGGTTGCATGGGAAAATGACAGGAGCCAGGGGCCTGTTTGTGTGCATGTGCATACCTTACATGCATGTGAGCATGTGTGTGCATGCACACATATATGCAACATACACACCTCTACATGTATGTTAACATGCATGCGCACATCTATATATGTATGTGTGCATGCATGTATACACCTATATATGCACGTGAGCATGCATGTGCATGCACAGGCATTGTACACGTGTGCATACGTGTATACATACATGTGTACATGCACGTGTGTGCATGTGTGTGTGTGTGTGTGCATGCGTGTGTGTGTGTGTGTGTGTTGGCACTCTAGGACAGATTTGACTATACTTCATGGCAGTGGAAAGAATCTACAGTACCCAGGGGCCGTGTATTCTCTCCTGTAGTCCACTGTGGGTCTCAGGACCTGGTGCTCATCACAGATTATCCTCAGCCTGTACAAGCTCCCTCAGAAGACACATTTTAAAATTGTTTTACAAAGTGAACCTGTCCGAAGCTCCAAAGGATGTTGGGGCAGGAGCGCTTAGCAAAGAGGCCATGTGCAGACTGGCGTACCTGTCCATGTGCAATCCCCAGCTTCCTTGCAGCTAGCCAGTGCTAGGGCAGGAAGGCCGGGTGGCGGGTAGGCCATAAGCCTAGCCCAGTCCACTCTTACCTGCCACACATTGCCTGTGAGATTCTAGATTTAGTCAAGGGCTATGGCTCAGTGGCAGAGTGCTTGTCTAGCATAGGAGAGGCCCTGGATTTGAGAACCAGCACCAAAACCAGAACAAACTGCTCGCAATCTAAGCAGGCTTCCTTGTGCTTTCACAGGGGCATTTGTGGAGCGAGCATATCTCACTCTGTTTGATCTACCCGTCCTCAGGTCACCTGCCCACAGCCCCCGACTCTGTCAGATCCCGGAATTTGTGGAAGAACACAAGCAAGGCGGAGGCCGACTACTTCAAAGGGGACTTTATTTACTCCTTTGGAGCAGCGTGCTAACGCCGGACTCCACTCCTGGACACGACAGTTCTGCAAAGCTGCTGCTCCCTTCGGAACCAAGACTGCCTGGCACTAAAAACACAGCGAAAACATCAACTCTCTTCCCTTTTTGTTTTTGTTTTTTTTTTTCCTTTTTTTTTTCGGTACAAAATGATACAAACGACGATACAAAATATTTGTGCTGTTGACGATTACAAAAAAAGTCGGAACGTCTGTCTCACCGCATGGCACTCAGAACTGCAGTGTGAATACATCATACTCCGGTATCTTTCCCGAAACAACCACGGTCATGCGGGCTGCTACACATTTGTCCATTTTCAAAAATAAACATGCAGAAAATAAAGGAGAATGGAAAACAGGAGAGGAAAAGCAAGATGCGTCCCCGGTGTGTACGAAGGTGGTTTCCACCGGCTGACTGGTGTGGCAGAGCCTGCTAGGTATGCGGTCTATGCACTGCCACACCCAGTGCTCTGTGCAGGGCGACTCTGCTGTGAGTTTTTGGTTTTGCCTTTCAGTGTGGGTGGAAATAGAGACTTCCCCTCCCATTTACCTTAGAGAGCACAGAGGTGTCATCTCAATGGACCACATACTCACTATGGGGAAACTGAGGCATCTCTGAGGGCCTGACATTTGGCCATTACTCTGACACTTTGGTGGCAGGAGACTCAGCCTTTTGGATGTGCTGAAAGACATGAGAGAGAAAAGCTGCTGGCCGGGAGTCAGGTGTGACCGAGGCTGACCATGGCCAGGTGTTCTTCCAAGCCACTCAGTGGTGTAGGTTTCTCTTTAAAGGAGCCAAACCACACTCTTGTACTGCACAGAGCTGGCCACCTGCCTAGGTCGGCTGGGCCCTGACCACAGACGCATTGTATCTACAAGCTACAGAAGAGAAACATTTGACACTGACTGTATGCTTGGCTAATGCTAACTTGTTGGCCTGGGAACAGAGTTCCAAGATGGGTCTGGGGGTGTGTAGAACCCTATCCGATCTTCCTCTAGCCCTAGGGCTGATTGGGGTGTAGGGTGAAAGGGACAAGCTGTCCAGCTTTTAGGAAACCCCATGGATGTTCCTGCAGGGGCCTGGCAGTGACAGGCCTTGTGGGTGGGGAGGAGGTGGAGGCAGGTGAGATGTGCCTCCAGGTAACTGATGGATTTGGTACCTCCCATCCCAGGCTTCTAAGAAAGCCTTGGGATTTCAGGAGGGTTCTTGGCTACAGTGCCTACCAAACATATGCACACTTCCAAGAACCTTCTTGAGTTTTCTAAAATCAAACCCAGAAAAATTATTCACAACTCCCCAGCCCTAACCCACGACAATCCCACCAGTGGCCATGCCAAGCTCAGCACCACCTGAATTGTTTGCAGATTCGAGCAATTTGCATAGGACAGCCCTCCCAACCCCCTCCACGAGCTCTGCTGCCCTGGCCGGCTGTAGGCAGGGGGACTCCCAGGAAGCTACAGGGGCCTCTATTCAGACCCCCTCCTAGGACGGCTGTATGAGGAGTAAGTGTAGACACAGCTGAGCCTGTAGCCCAGCTCAAGTCCAGGAGTTCAGAGGTGGGGGGATGGGTTTGGTTTGAGAAAGAACCCTGACATCCAATGGGTCATACCTACGAGTTGGGCACCCGTGAGTTTACTCAGGTGTGTCTTTGAGGCCAAAGCAGTCTGGAAAGGGGGATCTAGCCACGGGGTAAAGAAGCCAAGAGGAGCCATGAATTAGAGACCTCTGGCTAGGGAGCATGCTATCTCCTGGGTACCCCCAGCCCTTTTGAAGCCCTCCTGGCCCCCCAGTAGTAGATATGGGTTAGAGATCTGGAAGAAACTTATTTTTCATCAATGCTGGGACTTCCGTTGTCTCCCCAAGAAGGCCTAGACACCAAAGCCTCCCAAGCTATCACCATTGGTCAACCCCTTTCTTGGGGAGTATATTGTAGCGTGGGGTAAGCCAAGAAGACTTGGCACAGAGTGCCCCTTCAGTGCCCGCCTTTCTGCCCCATCCCAGGGCTCCTTTGGGCCTGGACATGTGAATGTCCTAGGTCTGTTTTCCCCTCCAGTGAAAAGGGCAGCTTTGCCATCTCCCATAGGTCCTTGAACAGACTATTTGCTGTCCTACAGAAGTGGTCGGCCTGCCCAGTTTGCCCTGTGTCAAGCTGCCATGGTAAAGTGCCCCACCATCTCCAGAGAACAACAGAAACATGGGTCCAAGCCAGAGCATCTGTGGTTACATGGGCACAGCAAGATAATCTCACTGGCCATTTGGTAGGTCCTGACATCCATAGCAGTTCCTAGGACCAGGCAGGAGCTCAGGTTAAACGGGCCCAGGGAGGCCAAGCAGCTGCCAGAGTCTGGCCAGGCTCTGCTCTCTGCCATCTCTGCACAGCCTGGGGAGTGTGTTGAGAGCGTTCAGGAGTTCCGTTGAGGGGAGCTCGTGATTGCTATGCCGTCAACAGGATCCCTCAGGGTCCCATCTTGAAGAGTGGAGGGCTGAGCCAGGGTTTTGCAGGATGCTGTGACTTCTTAGATAACATACTGCCCTGGACCAAAGCAGAAAGGGACTTCGGTGGTAATGGGGGTGACAGCTGGTCCAGAGAGAGGCTTTATGGTGGGCTGGAGGGCATGGCAGTGGCTGAGAGGAGAGGTGAGGACTCCCGGAAGGTCTCCAGGCATCACACCCACCTCAGCTATTTACAGTATGTTGGGGCAGGGCACAAATTCAGGGGAAAGCTGAGTCCACACAGTAGTGGCTTTGCTGATGGGTTCAGGCTAGCCCAGTGTTTTTTGGTGCTGGAAAGTCCGATCCTCACCTAAATCCTTGGGGAGCCCAAAGGGCCCAGAAGAGCCAGGCGGTGCATAATAAAAGCTGTTGAGATCTGGACCCCATACTATTTTTTTTTTTTTTTTGCAAATAATTTACCTACTTTCTTTTTCTTAATAAAAGGCTTAAAAAAAAAAAAAAGACATATTGTCTCCCACTCCTTGCTTGTCGCCTTCAGAAGGTACCAGATGGGGCTGGGGCTGTGGGGCAGGGTGGGCAGAGGTGGGGGCCTCGGGCTGTCTCTCCTCTTTCAGTCACTCCTGAGTTAGGGAATCTGTCATGTACCAAAAGGCACTTTTGTTTTGTTTTTGTTTTTGTTTTTGTTTTAACAGTGCTTTTGTGGTAAGAAATTCAAGTTAGGGCTGTGCCTCTGGCTCTCCCTTCGCGGTACGTGGCTGTGGCTACCGAGATGCCGCAGTGATGGTGGCTGCCCGGTGGCGGTGGATGTCCATACTGCAGAGCTCCACACGGGGGACGGCAGCGGGGAGGGACCTCTGGACACCAGACAGCTCTGGCACCTCAGCTCAGTTCTGCCGCTCGGCCTCCAGGGCCCTTCTCATGTTGGTGATGAGGTTGGTTAGTCCTCCTCGCCACCCCCATACATGTCCGCTAGCTTCTTGAACCGGGGCCCCCAGTCATTCAAGTAGTCGTAATCTTGATCCCCGGAGCTGGAGGAGTTCAGGGAACTGACGGAGCCTGCAGTAGAACCACTGCCCTCATAGTCAAAGACTAGCAGGGAGTCATACGGGGGTGCGGTGGGGTCGTTGTCAGCAGCTCGGAGTCCCTGGAGATCACAGAGATGGGGAGTTAGGTGTGTGTGCTGTGTCAGCCCAGCGATCTGTCAGAACAGAGGACGGACGGACCCGTGCAGGCAGGTGGGGCGGGAAGGGGAGAGGGCAGGATCTTGCATACAGTAGGCACTCAATAATTGCTGCATGTGTTTATCTGTAGGATATTTCCAAGGACCAAATAAGGACATATGTTTATAAGAACAGACACAGGGGCTAGGGAGATGGCTCAGTGGTTAAGAGCACTCATTATTCTTACAGTACTCACGTGGCCGCTCACAACCATCTATAACTCCAGTTCTAGGGCAGATGACCCTATTGTAAGCATTCTGTCTAAACTCCACCCCACAGTTACCTGGCAACAGCCAGGTATGATGCTCCTCCCTACAGTTACCTAGCAACAGCCAGGTAGGCCTGACCCACTTTAAAAGGGGCTGCTTGCCCCTTCCTCTTTCTCTTGCCTCTCTTCTCTTGCCTCTTGCCCTCTTGCTCCCCCTTTCGTCCCCCCCCCCCCATGTGCTCATGGCCGGCCTCTATTCTTCTCCTCTACTTCTCTCTCTCTGCCTTTCTCTGCCTCTACTCCCCTCTTATCTCCCCTCTCTATGCCCTGAATAAACTCTATTCTATATTATACCGTCATGTAGCTGGTCCCTCAGGGGAAGGGATGTCTTGTCATGGGTCCACCGAGGCACTCTCTCTCCTCACATCTCACCACACCCACACAGAACACATTTGTATTTATCTTTTTATAAACACATCACCCTTCTTTTGACCTCTGTGGGCATTGTACACAGATGGTGCACAGACATACATGTGGGCAAAGCCCTCATACACGTAAATAAAATAAGATAAAATATATAAATCTAAACAACAACAATACGGAATGCAAGGGCAGGAAGCTCAAAGCCATTGGCAGCTCCACGAAGAATAAGGCTGGGGCTGGGCTGGGCTGTGAGTAGTCTTCTGCCCCACCGAGGGTTAGGGTTGGAACAGGGTTAGGCCTAGGATGAAGCTCAGAGCTAGGGGTAGGGCCAGGGTTAGGGCTAGGTAAGGTTAGGCTTAAGGTAGGGCTTACTGCTATTCTAGGGTTTGCATTAGGGTTAGGTTTGGGTTAGGATTAATGTTGGGGCTCAAAGCTAGGCGTAGGGTGAATGCTACGGATAGGCTTGTAAGGTTAGGGTTAGAGTCAGAGTCACAGCTATTCTATGGCTAGTGTGAGGATAGCTATGGTTTGGGCTGGTGTTAGGGCTAGAACTGGGGTTAGGAGCAGGAGTAGACTTAGTTTACAGCTTAGGTTCCAGGCCTCCGCCTGCCAAAAACAAGAAACCAAAACCAAAACCAAAACCAAAACCAAAACCAAAACCAAACCAAACCCAAACCCAAACCCAAACCCAAACCCAAACCCAAACCCAAACCCAAACCCAAACCAAAACCAACCCCAAACTGTGCTGTCTTACGGTTGTTGGGCTCCTATTTGAAGACTTTGTAAGAGGCAGGGGTGTGGTGTGACATGCAGCCGTCCGCCCGACTTTCCTGGCTCAACTGTAAGGGACTAAGCTTCCCCAGGTGTGAAGACCTTGTTGCTGGGTCTTTGATTCAGCCAACTGCTTAAAGGGCCCTGTGGGGTGCTTGGGTTTCCACTGTTGTGTTGTGAGGGGACAGGGAGCAGAGGTGGCAGAGAGCTGAGACATACAGGTCAGTTTGCTTGGGTACCAGGGCTCCAGTGTGTGCTGGAAAGGCCCCTAATTCCCACTGAGCATCTGCTGAGACTCTTAGGCTTCCTAAAAGTAGTTGACTCAGGAGCTAATGTGCTCAAGGCCACAAGCAGGAGGGCAGGACTGGCCTCAAGTCTTAGTCTGAGGCACCTTTCTTCATAAGCTGTGTGTGCGTGTGTGTGTGTGTGTGTGTGTGTGTGTGTGTGTGTGTGTGTGTGTGTGTGTACGTGATAGGATTTTACTTTTAAAGGAGACACTTTTACTCAGGTCCTCCCGAGGTTCATACCTCATTGATGAAGTCTCCAATGTCTCCTGGGTGTGGCACCACAGGCCTGACTGGGTACTGGGGTTCAGCACCTACAGGCCGCTCATCTACCCGCCGCACACCAGGGGCCTTGCTCAGTACATGTTCCATGGCTTCTGGCTGTTGTAACTGGCTGAGATCGTAGTCCTAGGGGTGGAACCAGAGTGAGTCAGGGGGACAGGAGTGGAGGCAGCAGGCAGGGCAATGGGGGAGTGCTGAGAACACCCTCACTTAGGTGCGTCACCTGCCTGGAGGGTGCCACCTTACAAGCACACTGACTGTCCTATCCTATCCCCTATGTCTGCCCTTTCCACACACTGACTCTTCTCCATTTGCCCCAGCCCTGCTTGACCTCAGGGTCACCATGGACTTTATACCTGCTAGCTGCCTTGTGGGGGGCCTGGACCTCCTCCCTGCCCCCACAAGTGACCCTCCTGTCTGCAGCTCAGCAGCCTTGTGCAGCCAGCCACCTGCACCTTTAGTGCTGACAGAAAAGGACTGGGTCCTCCTTGCCCCCATGAGGTAGCTCCCTATCCTGGTCAGAGAGCCCCGCCCCCACTGGGAGTGTCCAGTAGGTAGATGTTGGTATCCTCAGAAGACTCTGGACAGCAGTGGGTTGGGCTGGTGGCTGGAGAGGGAGGACTGATCTAATGAGAGAATGAGGACAGAGCAGTACAGTCAGCCCAGGCCTGAGCACACACCACCTGTACTCAGATCTGTGTCTCTGCAAACGACCATGCAATATCTCTCCATAAGGAACAGGACAAGGCTGAACCCCCAGCACAAGCCCACCTGAGCCCGCAGCACGCTTGCTCACCTGGTCCTCCTCGCCACCGCCCTCCTCGTCATACTTCAGGATGTTGTCCCTCACGTCATCCTCGGGGTCGATGAGCAGCTGCTTTGTGTGTCTCTCCTTTTCCCTCCGCTTCATCCACACAACGAACAGCAGGACCATGGCTGGGAGAGGAGGAGCCGCACCATGAGCCCCGTGTGCGCACACACGGGCACATCTGTACACATGTGTGCACAGGTGTGAATGTGTGTGCATGCCCAGGCATATCATGGGCATATGATGGTTGGATGCGTGTGTGTTCTGTGTTCATCTATGTAGCAAGTGTATGCACATGCATGTGCATACTAAGACCCAGCTATGGAATGGTGGCCACAGGAGGACGTCTGCGTCCTGATCTTTCCCTCCTCACAGTCTTCCTCTGAGCCTGGCTCTGTCACTGAACCTGGATCTTGGCTGTTCACCTGTAAGCTCCAGTAATCCTGTCTCTGTACCTTACAGTGGGGTTACAGGTGTGTGCATAGTTATGTCTGGGGGTGGGAGATATCTTAGGATTCGAACTCAGGGCCTTGTGCTTCTGCAGTAAGTGATGTTACTACTGAGTCATCTCTCCTAACCTCTGCCGTGCAATTCTCTTTGTGAATATTTTATCTGCAGCTGATTGCATATACAGATGTGGAACCTGGGGTTGCAAGCAGCCCTTTGGATTAGTTTCTTTTTTATGGAAGTAGTTGATGAAGCACAAATGTCACTACTCGAGGGGTCAGGAGGACAAGCGGAGAGGGTGAGCTGAGAGAACTTCATTCCTCAGAACTATTGCAAGATGAGGCTTTGGGTCCAGAAGACAAAAGGGAGGGTTTTAGGGTACCATGTTCTAGGCAGGAGCCATGGTGGGGTGATGCCCCCATGATGGAAGGAGACTGGGAAGGGGGAAGCCCAGAAAGAGCCTCCAGTGGGAGGCCAGGGGTAAGTGGAAGCCACATCCTGCACCTCCAGAGGCCTCCTGCCACTCCAGGGACCACACCAGGATAGGCGTGTGATGTGTGTGCATATGTGTACATCGCGTGCATGATGTATGTACCTGCACATGTGTGTGTCTGTGTGTCCACAGATGTACACATGTATGCACGATGTGTGTGCATATGTGTACATCACGTACATGATGTATGTACCTGCACATGTGTGTGTCTGTGTGTCCACAGATGTACATATGTGTGCATGTGTGTGCATATGTGTACATCACGTGCATGGTGTATGTATGTATATGCATCCCAGGAAGGAAGGCTGACTGGGGAGGGATCCCAGAGGTCCTTTTATCCAAAGGAATTGGGTGCAAAATAAGAAATTATGTGTGGATGCGCCTCCTTTGCCACCTGCCTTGACCATTTGTCTGAGGCATTCTGCTTATCTCTGGGAGGTTTTGCATGTTCCTCCCGGATAGATCTCTGTTCCTGCCTGGGTTCTGAGGGCAGGGCTCCTGTGAATTGGAGACAGGGGACCCTGATTATCATGAAGGTGTCACTCTAGGTGTACTCCCTGCAGCCTCTGCCATCTCTCCACTGTTAGACGTGGAGAAGGAGGTGCCAGTCAAGCACTCCAGGGCACAGGGAGGAGAGGATGAGTGTCAAGAGACAGATACCCCGTGTGGAGGGAAGGGGTGCAGGCTGTCTGAAGGGTGGCCAGTTTGATCAAGTGGTTTGATTGATTGCTGGGATAAGAAAGACGGCAGCTAGCGTAGGCTCAGAGGCCAGACCCCTGCAAGTGACAGATAGCATTCCTTTCAACCATAGGACAAGGTGGTAGCCAGAGGACCTCTTGATGTGGCCCACATTGTGGACAGGGAACTGGAGAGAGAGAGTGGGAGGTCCACTCTGTGAGCATCGAAGCAGAAACCAGAAACCTTGGGCCACTTTCCACCAGATCGAGTGGCCAGAGAGGCAGCTGTGCAGCTGGTGTCTCATGTCATCTGAGGAGACTTGTGGAGGGAGCTTGTGGAAGAAGGGATGACCCCCCCCCCCCACTCCACTCTCTGTTAGGGTCACAGGGACACCTGTAGTCTGATCCCTGGCTTCATACTCCCTGCAGGCTGGAGAGGGAGGCAGGTTCTCTCTCTGGCTAGTAGGTCCACTCACTCCACATGGGCACTGACTCTGTTCCTATCCTCCATCCCAGTTCCTGTGGCTTCAGAGGAGAATGCCAGCCCCAGCTCTGCCTCAGAGACAGTCACCTCCTCCCACAGTGGGGCTGTTTCTGGTCGCACTCGCCAGCACTCACTTAGCAGGATCACGATGCAGATGAGAATCGCCACAATGGCACCCGTGCCCAGGCCAGCGGCAGCCACTGCACCGACCGTGGTACAGTCGCCGTTCTCATCACACGGGCACACCTTGACCTTTATGACGGATGTGTTGGACAGGGGAGGGTTGCCAGAGTCCGTGACGATGATGGGTACGTCGTACACCCCTGCTTCCAGGTACAGGATGCGTAAGCTGAGCTGGGCATAGTCACCTGGAGTGAGGAACAGCAAGGTGCAGCCAATGGGTGGCTGTCCTTCCCAAGGAAGACTTCCACACACAGGCAGGCGCTGAGAGGAAAAATCTGTCTGTCTGTCTCTCACACACACACGCATGTATGTACATCATATATACAATGTACACATATGCACACATATGTACACATGTGAACACACACAGACACATACATGTGCATGTACATACATCATGCACACAATGTACACATATGCACACACATCACAACATGCCATGCAGACACACACACAGACACACACATGTGCATACACATATTACATATCACAACATACCATACAGATGTGCATGCACACACATCATGTACACATATATACACATGCTGACTCACAGATACAGACATGCACGCACACAGACACACAGACACAGACACAGACACAGACACACACACACTACCACCATGCCATTAAGTTAAAGCTACTGAATTGGGGAGATGGTTTTATTGATGGAGTGCTTGCCAGACAAGCACAAGGATCTGAATTTTACCCCCCAGAACCCATCTAAAAAGCCTGCCACCGAGTACATGCTTATAGAAGCAGGCACACATCTGCACATATTTGTACTGCACACATAAAGTGACACACAAAGCTAAAACATCAACCGTATCAGAACCGAAAGTGGAGTCAGTATTTAGGATGAAGAAATGATTTCCTGAATGTATAGAATTCTATAAAATCAATTAGGAAAAAGAAAAAAAACAAAACAAAAAAAACAGGTTGGAGAGATGGCTCAACCGCTAAGAGCACTGACTGTTCTTCCAGAGGTCCTGAGTTCAATTCCCAGCAACCACATGGTGGCTCACAACCATCTGTCATGGTGTGTCTCTGAAGATAGCGACGGTGTACTCATATACATAAAAGAAATAAATCTTTAAAACAAACAAACAACACCCCCCCCAAAAAAAACCCTCCAACTCTCCCAAAGAACAAAGGCAAAGTCATTGAGCCAAAACCCAATCCTCAGTGAGCATGTGAATACTCTCCGCCAGGGGCCAGAAGCAGAGGATAGCAGTGGCTTTGCTTATTGAAGCAACACCCTGTCGTACTGGCAAGGACCAGAAGAACTGGCAGCTTTGCTGGTGGAAGCATAAATGGGCATTACATCTCTAGGATGGTGTAAGACTCTTAGCACTGCCAAACAGGAGGGGTGTCTCCTAAGGGCTGCAGTCTCCAGGGGCCCGTCAACCTGCAATGGCTGCCAGCATGGTCGAGCTAGGCTCTTTCTAGAGCAGGCAGGCACTTGGAACAAATAAGTAGCTTTGTGGTGGAGGTACAGATAAACAGGGCTATTTCTCCAGCCTTGTGTGTGAACCGTCTGGGAGGCAAGGACTGTTTCCCATCTCCGTGGCTACTGCTTATTGGTGACCGATCCAGGGCTGGAGCCTAGATCCTGGCTCTGCCTGTGGCTAGGGCACTGCTAGGTGGGCTCACCATTTAGGCGGGTGATGGTCCAGTTCTTCCTCACTGTAGTGGGGATGAAGGGCAACTCAAAGACGTAGGGGCCAATGTTGGGGTCCATATCAGCATCGGCTGCGGTGATGTTGATGGCATTGAGGCCGGGCCTCTCGCAGATCTGTGCCTCCTTAGGCAGCAGCTGTGGTGCGTTGTCATTGATATCGATGAGGTAGATCTGCAGGGTCCCGGTGCCACTGGCTGGGGGGATCCCTGCAGGACAGACAGGGGTGAGCACACAGGGCCATACACAGGATGGACAGATACGTGAAGTCCTCAGCAAGACACACAGCCACACGTTGACTGGAGTTCATATGTTATCTGCTGTAGGAGAGAACGCCTTTTCTCCTACAAGACAGTTCTCGGAAAGGCTGGGCACTCATCATAGGTCGTATGGCTAACTTAAAATTATTTTTGAGGTTTATATATATATATATATTTTTGAGACAGGGTTTCTCTGTGTAGCCCTGGCTGTCCTGGAACTCACTCTGTAGACCAGGCTGGCCTTGAACTCAGAAATCTGCCTGCCTCTGCCTCCCGAGTGCTGGGATTAAAGGCGTGCACCACCACCGCCCGGCAGAGGTTTATATTTTTAGTTTTGTATGTATGGATGTTTTGCCTGCATGTGTCTCTGCACCACATTTGTGCAGTGCTCACAGAGGCCAGGAGAGGGTGTCAGATCCCTGGAACTAGAGTTACAAATGGTTGTGAGTTGACATGTAGGTACTGGGATTTGAACCTGGGTCCGCTGTTAGAGCACTCAGCCTCTCTTATCTCTTGAGCCATCCTCTCCAGTGCCTGTACAGTCGACTTTGTGGACCCCAAGAAGGGTTAAGGTTTCTTAGCCTTTCACTTGCTGTGGGATCAGCTTTGGGGCCACAGTAGTGCTTACTCTTGAGGTTTCAGTTGCTTTGTTCTCCCAAGCTTCCTTGGGACCTTTGCACATGTTCCTTCCCTGGCTTCCCCCACTGCCTTTGCTCCCTCCCAGCTCCTCTTGCTACTACAATGGCCTGGTCAGCCTGTTGTCCCCCTGTCCTTGTCTTCTCATCTCTGTTCTCTTTAAGAGAAGAACCAGAAGCCTAAGTGTTAGCTCAGATTATGGCTGTCCACCGGAGGTTACATTTCCAGCAAGATGTGACCCCATGCCTAAGTCTAAGCAGAGACCTAGTGTGGTGCTTCCTGGAAGTCCACGGGAGAACATGAGTGAGCACTGCGTGCTTCCTGCTCTTCCCGTTTGCCAGAATGTAGTCACGATGCCTGGGGTGTCCATCCTGAGCCAGGGCATGGCATAGCTTGGATGTAGTGAGTAGAATGGGTCTGGTTATCAAATCTCACCCTGACTTCCAGACTTTGCTTTCTTAGTTCCTGAGGCTGGCTTAGAACATGCTCTATAACCCAGGTTCCTTAGATATCCATCCTCCTGTCTCAGTCTCCTGAATAACTGGATTTAAGGTATGCATCACCAGGCCTGGGTACCCCTCTGTGCCCCTCCCCTGACCTTTATGCAGACTGGGAGTGAAGTCAGCTCACACATGCTAATCAAGCGCTCTATCACTGAGCTAAGCCCCCAGCTTCAGATCTCCTTAATGTGAAAGAAAATTCCTCTCAGTCTTGTTGACTGCTATCCCACAGCTGAAGTTTCTACTAAGAAACAGGCTTTGCCAGGCAGAGGCTTGGTCTCTTCTAACCTAGGCACCAGGCCCTCAGTGAGTTCTGCTAGGTGAGGCTTGTCTCTTCAGACTCCAGGTAGGTACCTGGCCTTCAGTAGGCTATGAGTGACAGGATGACCACGGTCAGAGCATGGAGAACACGGACTCTGGCTCACTCACAGGCCTGCCATCACTCACGAGGGACATATCTGTCAGAGCCTTAGGCTTCTCCCATTCTGCTGAGGAAAACTCAAGCTCAGAAAGGCCAGAGCTCTTCCCAAAGCAATGGTGTTAGACAGATGTCTGCTCAGAATCTCCTTCACGCCTGACTAACCACCACCACATGGAACCCACGAGAGCGCTCAGCTAGACTTCAGGGTGCTGGGGGGTCTAGAAATGGGCTTCTTGGCCATAGGTTCCCTCTGTTCTTGGTCCACAGCCCTCAGAGCCTCCTGAGAACCTGTGCTGTCTTCCCCAGGATAACCAGCATCCTTCCTGCTCCACTCCTAATGCTCCTCCATGCTGCCTGCCCAGGACCCACCTAGCGCCCTCTCTTGCTCCGAGAGTCTCAGGGCTAGGGTAGACATGGGCCTTCTTGCTTTTCCTGGCTAGGGTGCCACTAACAGTGTTGGAGAGTGGCAGATCTGTTCTCTCTACCCCAGTTCATACATGGGGAAGCTGAGAAGCTAGTAAAGACAGGCTAGGCTAGCCATCTGCCACTAAATTCCCTGGTTCATGACTTCCCTGGAGCCACAAGTGAATGAGGGACAGTTGGAACACTGTGGGAACACAGGCAGGTACATGAATAAGCAGGTTATTAGTTGTAAGTGAAGTTTCTGAGGTTTGCATGACAGGACGTCACAAGATGGGGGCAGAGTTAGGCATTCATGGCTGCCTGTACAGACCTCCCTCCACCCAGCCCTCTAGACCTCTCCACAGCTCTCTGGGTGCCACTGGTCTCCCTCAGCAGCACCCTCCCTTGCCCACAGTCCCAGGGCATGGGAAGCTGCTATGGGAAGCAGGGCCTCCCTGGAGTGGGACTTACCGTTGTCAGCAGCCAGGAAGGTGGCTTCATATACATTGTTCTTGGTGTAGAGGGACTCTCGGTCCAGGACTGTGGCCGTGGTGATCTGTCCATTGGATGTGTTGATGTGCAGCCAGTTGGCAGGATCAGACAGTTTTGAGTACCTATGGACAGGAGACCAGAGGCAAGGTCAAGGCTCCAGTGTTCTTTTCCCAGCCAGCATCCTAGGCCATAGCCCAGTGGCATTTCTGTCTTCCCAGAGTGCTCAAAGGCTTCACACAGCTCTGTTCCCCTCCTAAGAGGAACATGCCACAGCGGTGGTTCATGTCCCTGTGGTGGGTGGTCTTAGATTCTGGAGGACTTCAGAGGGCTACATTTTGCAGGTGGGTGGGTACTCTGACGTACAGAGACGTTAAGCAGCTTGATCAAGTCTCTTGCTGCTGTCAGGGAAGCCATGACCTGCCCTGGCTCCACAGTCTAAACATCTTCCTTGTCGGCCTAGAGATGGTGACATTGGTCCCTAATGCCCAAGTCTATCCTATTGGGTGACTCTCTGGGGTGGGTTGCTTCTAGATAAGCTAACACCTCAGGTCTGGACATGGTACCCCTGTCCTCCTTCTCTCTCTACTGGGACTCCTGGTTTTCAGGCTTCTCTGGGCATTTTGGGACTCTTCTGTGTGGTACACAGGAGTGGATCCTGCTTTGAGGGTCAGACTGGGCCAGGCTATGCTGAATACCCACCTCACGGCTTGCTGCATGAACCGGTCAGGGTCCACTGCAGAAAAAGTGGTGAGTGCCGTCCCAGCGGGCACACCCTCTTCCAGGCGGATCAGTTTGTGGTTGGAGGGGAAGTAGGGGGCCTCGTTGACATCGGTGACAGAGATGGTTACCCCCGCTGTGGACTGGAAGGACATCTGGATCCCACTCGCCAGGGGCGCCTGGTTGGACACCATTACGGTCAGCATGAAGGCACGGTTTAGCTCGTAGTCCACTGCCTGGAAGAAGGGACAGGTTAACTGGGGCTTCCTACAGAGGTGGGGCTGTCCGTCCCCACTGCTCAATCTCTTCCACTCTCCCTGCCTCGCTTGGTATTGTGGCCTGGTTTCCACTGTTCCTTTACAACACACTCTTGTCTCTGGCTTCTTCTGGGTTCTGGCCAATGAGAAGAGAGAGAGGTTAGGGTAAAGTGTCTCTAGTTAGTAGCCCCACACCCCGGTGAGGCACAAACTGGGTTTCTTGGGTCATTGATCTTTCTGCCTTAGCTTCCCAGATGTTGGGATTACAGGTATGTTTTGTCTCCACGCCTGGCTTCATGAATTCTCAACAATTCCTTAATTACTGTGTGGGCAGGTGCAGGTGTGCCAAGGGTCTTGAGAGTCGTTGCAGCCACAGGAAACTCAGGAAACAAATGAGAGCTGAGAGTGATGGCGGCCAAAGGTTGACTTTGGCTTTAGGGTGGGCACGATGGATCTGTGAGCAAGGGTATCTGCCGCCATGCTGGATGATGAATTTGATCCCTAGAATCCACAAGGTTGGAGGAGACCACTCACTCCTACAAGCTGTCCCCTAACCGCCTCCCCCATCCCTAACTAAACAAAATAAAAGTTAGTTTCTTCTGGTGACTCCTGTCTTATACATGTCCACTCTGGAAGAGGGGAGTGTGAGGTCCTCTCCCTCTTCAGAGCCAGCTTTGACTTCCTGCCCCCAACTGCTTCTGCCTCTGCCTCTGTCTGCACATCTTGCTCTGTGTGTTAATTTTAGGTAGACACAAGCTAGAGTCCTTTTAGGAAAGGGAACCTCAGTTGAAGAAATGCTGCCACCAGGTTGGGCTGTGGTGCCCCTTCCTCATTGGTGAATGATGTGGGAGGGCCAGCTCGCTGTGGGTGGGTGCTCCCAGCTTGCTATAGGTGGGTGCTCCCAGCTCGCTGTGGGTGGGTGCTCCCAGCTCGCTGTGGGTGGGTGCTATAATAAAGCAGCTGAACAAACAATGGAGGTGAGCCAATAAGCAGTGTTCCTCCATGGTCTCTGCATCAGCTCCTGTCTCCAGGTTCTTATCTTGACTTCCTTCCATGATAGATTATGCTTGGTTGGGATGTGTAAGGTGAAACTTGTTTGTTTGTTTTAGATTTATTTATTTATTTTATGTATGAGTGCTCTATCTGCATGTACACCTGTGTGCCAGAAGAGGGCATCAGATCCCATTACAGATGGTTGTGAGCCACCAAATGGTTGCTGGGAAATGAACGCAAGACCTTCAGAAGAGGAGTCAGTGTTCTTAACTGTGGAGCCATCTCTCCAGCCCCGTTTTTAACCACAACAACAGAACCCCTAACTAAGACACTCCCTGACCTTTTGGCCCCCTCTCTTAAAGGCTTCTGACGTTGCACTGGGCTGACTCAGATGGTCCAGACTCACCTCAAACCTTAAGAACCTCAACACTGTTACATCTGTGAAGACCCTGCTGCCTTCTGGTCACAGGTTCTAAGGCAGGTACAGGGGCCTGGGGGAGAGGGTATGGACAATGTTTCTAGGTTCCCGATGTTGAGAAAAGCAAGACAATGGGATGCTGACAATGGTCCTTGTGAGAATGAACTGGGACCCTGAGTTACCATCAACAGATGGATGACACACAAGCAAGACACATACCACAGCTCTCCAGCCACCAGCCTCTCTCTGAACGACCTTCCTGGCTAATTTCCTTAAAGAAAGTTCGAGAGAACAGGCCTAGGACACTTGCTCAGATGCCATCAGATCCCAGTGTGGGAGCATCCACAGCCGACTGACTCAACTTCTCCAACAGGGCAGAGGTATATAGAATGTGAAACCTGACAGTTGCTGGGGAATTCCCATCGCAGGTCACATGGCTCTCTGCTCCTTACTGTAGGCCTGCCTGGGTCTTCATGAACTCCGTTTGGGGGAAGAGCTTTCCTGGCGGAGCCAGCTCCCCACTTCTGCCTGGGTTCTACCTTCAGATGCTAATCTCATGCTAGGTCTGACCTCTGAGTCTATGGCTAAGTAGATCAGAACCCAGCCTCCCTCTGGATTTTGTAGGTACCTGTCCTTGGTGCCTAGTGCTGCTACTATGTATTATCTATGCATGAAAAGGAATTATAAACTAGGTAATCAATACTGCCATCGGGCCTGGGAAGGAAACAGAGGCACTGAATCTAGAAGGCTCTAGAGGGGGTGCCTTGATGGTGATCTTGGTAAGTGCTCCCTCTCCCCAAGACTGGTCTTTATGCTTGTCTGAAGGATAAGTAGATATACAATTTCCTAAGCTCTGAGTATGATCTTACCTCTCCATGGCACATGACAATGTCCAGCTGTCACTGGACATGGAGCATGGCTGGGCCTGTGCCTCTGTCTCCTTAGGCCCAGGTATGGCTGGTGAGTTTAGCTGTACAAGTGGGAAATGAGCTGGTCTCTCCCTTGCTCTACCTCTGCCCAGTTTGTATTGCGTTGCTGGACACTGTACAGGTGCATTTTTTATAGGTGGGGCCTGGGCTTACAGGGTCACCTGAGCTGGCTGCAAGTCTCGCAAGACCCAGGGCAGAGTAACCTCACCCTTCCCTTGAACAGTTTCATGGAGGCTTGTAGGCCAGACATAGTGAACCTCCCCCGAGCCTAGTCTTGGCTCCTCTGTACTTAACCTCTGGGTGCTACCAAGCTCCCAGGACTGGTACCATACTGTGGCAAGGTCTTCCTCTTGCAGAACCAATGGCTGCCAATGCCTATAGCCCCTCCTGGAAGCCTCAGGCAGAGGCCAGGCCAGTTTGCTTTAATAGGTTGCTTCCTAAAACTGTGGAGGGAAGGGTCTCTCTGTGTTTATTGGCTCGTGTCCTTGTGGGACATGGAATCACATTGTATATGATGCACTAAAAAATCTTGTCATCAGTCCTTCCAGAAAGACTATGGCCAATAAAATCCACAGGCAGGAAAGATAAAACACACCTATAATGTGGAAGCCAACAGAAAATTTGCTGTGACAGTTTCAATTAGGGTGCTGGACATACTCACTAAGGTGCCCTCCTTAATGACCTTTGGCTCAAAAGTGAGGCTTAAGAGCACCTTGGAGAGATAGGCCCTAGCATCAAGCCGGAGAGGACAGTCATAGCACTTTCTACTGAATCGTATGTCAAAGTGTGTGCATAGTCTCACGAGAAGGGGGAGGTCGGGTCTTGTTCACAGAAAATGCCAGCATGGACATGAAGGCCAGAATCTTTCCTTTCCTGGTGGAAAATGGTTGGTGAGAGGTGGAGTCAGGAGGGTCAGGAGTTTGAGGCCGGACTCTGCTGAACAAATTTGAGGTCAGCCTGAGTTAGGAGAGACACCGTGGAGGTTGTCTCCGAAGAGTTTTGTCCTTGGCCATAGGTAGCCAGCAGACATTCATGTTCCTGGACCAGGGAATATGCAGGCAGCCGTCACCTACCTTCACCACTGTGACCATGCCCTCATTGGTCACGGGGTCTGTGTGGACACTGAAGTGCCCAGAGGGGTCTCCACTTATGATTCGGTAGATGGCATTCCAGTTGGGTGAGTGGGGCTGGTCTCGGTCCATCACCGTGAGGTTGGCCACTACTGTCTCTATACGGTTTTCAGGGACCTCTCCTGCAAACTGCAGGGTGTAAGAAAGAATATTAGGACCTCATATGGAGCCTGGGGAGCCAGAGTCCCTGCCAACACTGGTAAGCATCAGGTTTCTGCTCTCGATGGATGCCCTAGGTGGTCAGGGACAGCTGCTGTTCATTGTGGAGACAGCTGGGGGATAGCCTTGGTTTCTTGAGCATCTGGTCCAGTCTGCACACATCTACCCAGGACAACCTTGTCTGTGCAGCAAGCTCTTGTCCTCCGTTCACACTTTTCTCCTGTGCACGGAGGATCAATGGTGAGTAGCTAGGAGGGATACGTGATGGAGAGTGGGAGGAGCAGAGTCTAGGAGAAGCAGCTGCAAGAGGCTTCTGAGAGACGCATGCCCTGGCTCCTCCCACCACCTAGTCACTGCCGCAGATGGCTTGGGGTCAGCCACTGTGGCCAGTGTCCACGCATAGTGGTGCTAACCTCTCTGATGTTAAGGCACAGTGAGGTTGCAGTGTGTACCCACAAAGGCCCCTTGGGCTCACTTGGAGTGGGGGAGGAGGTGTCTGCCTTAGGAATCCAAGTGCTCCCTGCCATCTGTGGCCCACTGCTGGGGCTGGCTTCTAGATTCTGTGCTCAGCAGCTCTGAGCTCACTTGCTCTGCTATCTTGGAATTCATCCTTAGAGCAAGATAAATAATTGTCATGTCAATTCAGAATCAGATGGGAACCCACTGTGTGTATCCTAAAGAATGTCCCTATGGTGCACCCCAGTGCTGTTCTGGAACCTTTCTCTTCTAGCCTTTCACTAGAATGATGGATGAAAGCAAAGGGTTACTGTAAGGCAGAGCCTTCCTTTGATTTTCAAGCCACATTCAGCCAAGCTACCTTGGAGCAAAGAGGCCCGAGGCTGCAGAAGGTTCCCTCAGGATGCACTAGGAGGGGAGTTCAAGAGAAGTAAGTGGGCACAGCAGGTTTCCAGAGGACTCTAGGTGATGAAACCCTACTTTCAAACCTTTCACCATTTAGCACAGAGTGGGCACAGGGCAGTCCCAGAAAGAACAGCAGACCTGAGTCTCGAGCACATATGTCCAGTGTCTGGCTTCCTTACTGGGCTCCTGGGTTCCTCTGTGTTGCTGGGTGAGGCTGTCATTGCTGGTGACCTCCATAGTGAGAGTCTCTCTTCCTGACACCGACATTCCACATCAGCAAACATAGGGTTACTGTAGGGTCTGAGGGTCCGCACCCCATGATATGGGGAGCTCTCCTTGGAGGGGGATCACAGGCACTTGAGAGCAGTGTTGCAGGCAGAACCATATCACCCAAATTTATATGTTGAGGCTCTTAGCCACAGACTCCAGCCTGTAACCTTGTCTCGAGAGGTGTCAGTATGAGGCTGGGGATTGTCCAAACCCAGTCTGTGTGGCATCCTTGTGAAGAATAGTCCCCAGTGGCACATGCATTGAAGGTGTGTTATTTATTTTCCTTACTTCTGTGGCTAAATCCCTAACAAAAGCAACATAAGGAAGGAAGTGTTTTATTTTAGGTCACAGTTTGAAGGTTCAGGCCATTATGGCTGGTAAGTTGTGGAGGCTGCTGGTCTCCCTGCACCCACAGTCAGGAAGCAGAGGAAAGATGGCTGCCAGTACAGCTTGCTGTCTCCAGTCCAGCATTGATGGCGCTGCCCACATTCAAGGTGGCTTTTTTCTCAGTCAGACCCCACTGAGAACTCTCTTATAAACACACCCAGATCTCTAAATCCAGGTCTTTTCAGGTCCTAGGAGAGATGTTCTTTTGTAGACCAGATTTCCAGTGCCCATTTAGTTTGAGAGGTTTTCCCCGATCTTCAGAAATGTCCAGATTCCCTCACAAGTGTTCCGAAAGCTGGCTTCTCTAGCCGTGACAGTAAAACAAATTCTGCTGGGCTCTGTTCAGAAATCAGAGCCCTAGGTTCTAGATTCTGAATCCGCTTAGAGGCTGGTTCCTTCCACCACTGATATACTGTTTCATTATTGTAACATCTTTGTTACAATACACGTGCAACAATAGCTACAGATGTAACTATTGATACATCTGTGAGCCTGAGGCTGCCGAGTTGCAGACATCTAGGTGGGTATGCAGGCCTCCCAGGCTCCATGAGGTAAGAGCATGTGGGAACTGGCGTTATGGTAGGCTCTGGGGATGGTCCCTGGCCAGCAGCTGGTTAGTGGGTAGCCAGGATGACACAGGGTACCCTGGTTTGCTTCCTTCTTCCAACCCAGTGCCTTCACTTTCACACACTGTTTGGCCAGGCAGGGGCTCAGGACCCAAAAGAGCACAAAGTACTTCTTTGGACACAGACCTTGAAGTCTTGGTTCCAGGCTGAGGGGTGACCTGCTGCTGTGGGTCCTATTCTTGGGTACCCTTCTTCTGTGAGCTACCTGCATCTCTGCCTTCTTACCAGAATCTTCTGCTGGGCAGGGACTGGGTCTGGTTCACTGTATTCTGGTTCACTGTGGGGTTCTTCAGAGACCCTGGAGGCTTCTACTGTCTGAGGGTGGACCTTGAGGGAGGCTTGAGGGAGTGGAAGTGATGCTGGGTGGTTAGGGATGCAAGCTCTGGGTGCAACCCTGTGGCACCACCTCAGAGCATGAAGAACTAGCCCCCAATTAATGATTTATGGCAGCGTTCCTGAGTGTAATTAAGGGTCCAGAGTCTATTTCACAGGCACAGATCCTTGGCTCTAATGTTTAGTGGACTCCTGCTTCTGGGGAAATAATTTCTGCCATGATGAGTGAGTAGCCTGTGACTGCTACCTGTTCTGGTTTGGGTAAGAGCTTTCCAAAGTCCCAGGTGTTCGAGACCTGGTCTCTAGCCTGTGGCAGTGTTAGGGGCATAGTAGAAACTAGGGTAGGTATGGGTTAGTGGGAGGGAGTCAGGTCAGTGGGTAGGGCTGTGCCCCTGAGGGGGCTGTGGAGACCCTGCCCCCTCTTGTCTCTGTCTTTGCTTTCTGGTGGCTAAGTGAGCAGTTTTTTCTTCATGCTTTGCAGCCTGAACATACACAGGTTCACAGTGACCATGGATGGGATCCTTTGAAAACATGAGCCAAACCAGGGGTCTCCTCTTTGTGTACCAACGACACCATTGTCACAGCGACAGAGAGCCAATACCACGTGTATGCACAGCCTGGCCGAGTGTTCTCCAGAGGGTCCTGCTATGTGCTGTCACTTGTCCAGCTGGGAGGTGACCTGATGGGAACACCATGGCCTAACCCCCTCTCAATCACTTAACTGGGTGTCACTCACTCCTATGAGGGGACATATCATCTTGTACAGGCAAATAGTAAACATCACTGTTGTCATATTGTATGACTGCTCTTCTTTCGCAGTGGAGGGACGATGTGGAAAGCTTTGGTGATTGCTCGCACCTCTTACTGCTAAAGGTCTGGGCTAGGACTGCCTGGTGTCTGCAGGCAAAGCCTGTGCTTATTGCTCAGGTGTAAGCTTCTTAAACCAGCTATCCCCCTGCCTTGGCATCAATCACACACGAATGTAAAATATGGAACAGGCTTTCTGAGCTCACAGAGGTCTGGACATCAGCCAAGGCCACACACAGTTGCTAGGTCTCAGGGCTCCTCTGTGCCCATCGGGATCTGTGAATGGGGTAGGCTGGAGGCTCCTGTGGCATGCATGGTCTGAAGTTGTTTTCCACCCCAGTGGGTCCTGCATTGCTCTGGTGGGGGAGTGCTGGTGGTAGGGTGGCCCTGGATGAGTTATGGGCTCTGGCCTCCAGGGGGCACTGCAGCTGCACAGGAGGAAGAAGAAAATAACTTTTAATTAACACTGGGGAATAGGATTTGGAGCTGGCAAATCCCTGCATCTCTTTAGCGTTGCCTGATTGTTCTTGATTAAGCTTCACAGAAATAGCCCGTGTGTGTTGTGTGGCCAACCTGCCTGCACATTCCTACCGTGAAGCAAAGATGGTGTGCCACTAATCTGGATGTGCCTTGGCGAGGGCCACCAGGAGCCCAAGTATGAACAGATGTCCGTGGAGATTGTACTGGAGAGGAGGTGTGTGCTTGGTGTGGAGGAGTGTTCTATACTCACGGGACTTTAGACTGCCATCTGCTTGTCCCTCCTTGCCCTCCACGTCCCAGGGGACCAGGGGTTTCTACCTTCCTTCATGGGAGGCATGGAGGCAGGACCAACCCCTGGAATGAGTTTCGTACCATTATACTCCCATTTAAGTTCCAGTGTGACCCGCCAGCTGCCTGTTTGTAGCAGCATGAGCTGGCTGGCTCGTAATGATTTCTTCTGTGCCCCAGCACAGAGGCCACTGTTTGCTGCAGAGTTTCCTTCTTCTCATGTGCCTCCCACAGATGGCATGGGACCTGCCAGGGTGTTTGCAGTATGGCTCATGCATATGAGGGAAGATGGAGGTCAGTTAGATTGTATGTGGTGGTCCAGGCCAGACAGAACTCAGATCCATGGGCAGGACTGGTCCATCTTCAGAAAGGTGAAGGAGGAGGGTGCTTGGTGGCAGGCACTCTCTCACCATGGTCATCCTCAGGCAGTGCTATAAGACCTTGGCAGCAGCCTAGCAGGTGCAGGAACCTCACCTGGGAGTCAGAGCTGCCAGCTTGAGTCCTGCTAAAGTTGACTTCAGACATTCTCACAGATAGTCTGAGACAGAATTCATCCATTTGACACAGAAGTAGGGCTTGTTGGATCTCTGTCTATCTCTGAGCCAGGGTACCTGCGGGTCTCCTGTCCTTTCTAGACAGCACAGCCTGCTTAGAGCTCTTTGGTGGTATGGCTGGAGCTTGTGGTGGGACTGGGAGGCAGGCTGGGTCCTTGAGAACCACACACCGGCCTCTGAGGCTCCTTCCTGTGCCATCTGTCTGTGATGAATACCCTCCTCCTGAGGTGTGCTCCTCAAAGCCGTTCAGGTCACTGAGGTGTGCCATCTCCTCTGCTGGGAAGGAGCCCAAAGTTGCACCCTTTTGACTTCCCTCTGGCATGGTTCTCATGGTGACTATACCATCCAAAGGCTGCCACCTGAGGGTAGGTGTGGGGGTTCTGAAGTCGGGAGAGTTGTGTGGTTTTTGTACCCCAATATCTACTGGGGTCTGATATGGGCAGAAGGGTATATTCCTGGGAGCACAGGTAGCCCTAACTTAGCAGAGGGTCTCAGCTCTGTATGACAACCCCAAGACCCCATAGCACTGATACCTGGCTCAGGAGTGCTGTCATGATTGTTTTTATTTTATTTATTATTATTATTAGTCAATTTAACACAAGCTAGAATTATTTAGAAAGAAGAACTTCAGTGGAGAAAACCCCTACATCATGTTACCCATAGGCAAGTCTGTGGGGCCATTTTCTTGATTAATGGCTGATGTGGGTGGGCCCAGTCCACTTTGGGCGTTACCATCCCCTGGGCTACCAGTGTTCCTGGGTGCTATAGGAAAGAAAACTGAGCAAGCCATGGGGGGTAAGCCAGTAAGCAGCCTTCCTCCATGGTCTCTACTTTAGTTCTTGCCTTGAGTTTATGCCCTTTATGATGGACTGTGGTCAGAATGTGCCCTGGTGTTTTATCACAGCAATAGAAGTCTAGTAGACAAGTGGGTTTGTGTCTGAGTGTGGTGCTGGCTCAGATCTGATATGGCTACCCTGGGTTAGTTCCTTGCCCTTCTGTGGTGGCTGTGGCAAAGCATGGTCTAGACCAGGGTGGTCCCAGTATGGGCCTGGCACTAACCTGACAGCTGAGAGTTTCTGCACTGTCACAGAAGGTGGTTGCCACGCCGAGCGCTACTCAGCAAGCCCTCTAGAGGTCTGTCCATCCAGGCCTAGGGCAGAGGATGTCTGTGCCAGGGCTGTCACTTGCAGGTCAGGGTGAGTGGCTGCTTCCCTAGAGTCTGACTCTAGTCTTTCTTCCTCTTGTCTGCTAGAGGTAGAGGTAGACTGAACCCAGAGAGAGGCCCTTTCAGCTTTCTCAAGGTCTCTCTGGCTGGAGCCCCAGTGCATCTCTGGGCTGAGCAGCCTGGCCAAATCTTCTACCCCTCCTTCCTGCCTCTGTGGCTTGTGAAGAGACAGGACACACACCATTCTGCCGGGGGCCTGAGCCAGTCTGGTTGTCAGCCATCTACTATTTGGCCACTAGATGGCGCTATGGTGCAGGAGACCAGGACGGGGACAGGCTCTTGACTGGGGCTCCAGCCTTCTAGGCACCTCTCCCCTCCTCTCCTCTCCACGTGGCAGCCACTTTCAGGGTACAGCCCTAGCAGCTCCCTGTGGGTTGTGTGCATGGAGCCCCATGTCCTGGCCCAACACCGGGTTGGGGACCAGAGGCTGATAGGGTAGACTGATTAGGGCCTGATAGGAGAATGTCTACCTATGTGCTTGGCAGAGTCCTTGTTGTTACTATTATGGACACATGCTCCTCTGGGAGTGACCGCCTGACCCTCCCCTCGGCATACTCTGGCCTGTAGTCTGCCATCTCTTCAGGGATGGACTGGACTGTGTGTGTTCCCTGAGGGGCTGGGTCACAGAACCATTCACATCCATGGACTTCGGAGTCCTGGAGGCAGAGATGGCTAAGACCAGGACCCCATATAATGTTGGGAGGCCCAGAAGTGGTTATCATGTCTGCTGTGCACCGAGAGAGCCTAAGGCTCTCACAGGTAGGGACCCTCCTTGCAGCATGGCTGTTCAATGGGAGTCCAGGAGAAATGGGGGTGGTGTGATTTACAGTTCTGTCTCTAGAGTCTTCCCTCCCAGGGTGGGGTGGGGGTCTGTGCCTCTGGCCCGTTACTGGAGGCCCACACTGGTCTTTCTATACCATTGTTGGGTGGCTACATGTATCCAGCAAGAACTCTTGACCTCTGATGTCCCAGTGTCCAGTGTTGTAGCCAGTCTTTACCAGTTTCCCTGTCTGCTGATGGGAACCACAAGGGGCTAGCCCCTGTCCATTGAGGACCAAGGTAGAAAGGGACCCTTGCTTCAAGGGCACACATGTCCATAGCCAAGGCCCAGCTGGGTGTCTCCCAGTCAGGTACCCACTGCACAGTCACACAAGCCTCTCCAAATTGTGAACTAGCCTGTTGGTCAGCTCCTCCAGACTTTACAAAGGCCTCAGCAATGCATCAGCCACCACTAAATCTTGGGGCACACAATACCCCTCACTTCTTAGGGCCTTCTCCATAGGAGTGTCTGGGCCCATCCTTTCCCACAGGAAGTGGCTGGCATGGTGTCCCTCTCTTTATGAGTCACCTGTGCCTCCATATTTGTTACCCACAATCCATTCAGCTCTTCCCCCGCTGAGAGAGGGGGAAGAGCCTGTGAATTACAGCTTAGGGCTGGCATCTCTGCAAGAACCTGAGGGACTCACTGTGCTTGTGGTGAATTCTGGAGGGTTGTCATTTACGTCTGTCACCGTGATGATGGCAGTGGCTGTGTTCGAGAGACCATAATTAAGGTTTCCTTCCATGTCAGTGGCCTGGACGATGACCGTGTACTGCTGGACTTTCTGGAGGAGAAAGATAGTGTGTCAGTCTCGGTTCAGCAGATGGGGAATACGGGCTTCCTCAGTGGGGTCCATCCTTGGCACCGGCTGCCTGGGACACCCTGGAACTGTGGGAACCTGTGGTTGCCTGGTGGTAGGGGGCTGTGGCAGAAGGAGGCTGGCCATGTCTGTTTCTCAGCAACCTTCAATGGGCACAGTCACTTTTGGTGTTAAGGCAGAAAGGGTAGGTCAGGGCTCAGAGGGCCCTGCACAGTCTTCAATGTGACAGAGAAGACAGCCTGTAAGATGCCAGGCTAAGGGATGCCACTGTCGGGATAAAGCTGAACTGCCAGCTAGAACTGGAGTCAGGGGAGGAACGACGGGCTAGCAAATGCAAGACACAGTGTCTGGGCTCACACGCTCCACAGTGAAGGAGCAGTGAGCACCTGGATGCAGGTGTGGTCTGTGAAAGGCAAGCAAAGGATAGTGATGTGCCCTATCAGGCACTGCGGGAGTCACGTGACCCTCCCCTGCTCACTGCCTGCACCAGGAGTCACGTGGCCCCTCTGCTCTGCTCACCGCCTTCGCTGAGAGGCAGAGGCCCAGGAATCAATTGCCTTTCTTGACCAGGAGCAGCATGCTATGGGAATGACAGCCTCTGACTGGCAGGGGGCAGCTCTGTGGGGATCCCACCCACTTCTCGCTGGCACTGCTGGGGGACAGGGTAGAATGGACCCCTCTGGAGTGACTTAAATCTCTATTCCTGTTCTCCTGAGAGGTTACGAAAGGCCAGTTCTCACCAGTTCTCAGGGAAGTGTGTGTGAGTTCCAGACATTGGCTCCAAGAAAATCATAAGCAGTGGGTGGGTCACAAAATTCCTCTATTATCCGTTAGTTATCCCTCCATCTACCCAGCATCCTTCTCTCTACCCAGCATCCCTGCCCTATTCTTCCGTCTACTCACACACTCCTCTACCCATCCTCCCAGCTACCCACCCATCTCTATACCCATCCTTTCTATCTGTCTGTTCCCTCTTTCCTCCTCCTCTCCCGTCTTTCCATCTGCATCCTCTCTCTGACATAGCCAACCTGGCAGTTGGAGAGAGAAAAACAAATGTGCCAAGCTCAGCACTGCTGCCCACTCGTAGCACAGGGAAAAAGATAAACAGAAACATGCTTATATGTGAACACATGTTTACATGTGACCACATGTGCGTGCGTGTGAACGTGTGCACACGAATGCCTCTTAGGATGTGTGTGCACCTGCGTGCATGTATATGTATATATTCATATGCGTGTACACCTGTGTGCACGTATATGTATAAAATCATATGTGTGCACACCTGCGTGCATGTATATGCATATAGTCATATGTGTGTACACCTGAGTGCATGTATATGCATATATTCTTATGTGTGTACATACCTGTAGGTCTGTTTGTGCATGGAGTGTGCATGTGTGTGTACAGCAGCCTGCCACTAGAGGGTGAGCTGGACTTGCTTCTGGACAGCAGGACCCTGGGAGGGAGGCTAGTCCAGCAAGATGAGAGAAATACCGCAGGAACCCAGAAGAAGCCTGGCTTGGCATGGCTGGGCAGGCCAGCCATGTTTTAGAGTCTACTACCTGCCTGTGAGCCATTGTGGACCTGAGTTTGGCAGTCTACCCCATCTTACCCCTCTGTAGAGACAGAAGGAGGTGTGTGGGGCACAGTGGGCATACTATGTCAACCCTATTGGTCAACTGCTTTCCTGTGGCACCCCTTCCCTAGCCCCCATTAGGTATAGAGAGCAGGGCTCTCCCTGCTCCTGGATCTGGTTCCAATATCAGCAGTGGAGTTGCAGTGAATTCATTAAAAAGCGATCCAACCATTTTCAAGCTAGAGAGCAGGAAGATAACCAGAACAGCCATCCCTGGGGCTTTCATTCACATCCTTGCAGCCCAGCATGCAGATTCTGCAGAACACCCATCAATAATACATCAGTCAGCTTGCCCTAGAAAGTAGCAAATATTCCACCGCAGGTCCCTGTAGGCAGCGTCCCTGGCCAGCCTGGACTGCTGTCCAGCTAGCTGCACTCTCCAGGTCAGGCTGAGCCCATGGATGGAAGCTCCCGACCTCCCCTCAGGCGCTGCCCCAGTATGTACTGAGACTCCCTCACCCACAAGGCTGCACACAAGCCTCCTACTCATTCTGGGCTCTCTGATCCTAGCGGCGGTCAGTTTTGGGAAATAGAACTTGAGGCCGAGAGCCCAGACATCTGAACCCCTGAATCTCTCCATCACCCATTGAGGCCAAAGCCATTGCTGGCCATTCAGAGAGGGTCTCTAGAGCTTCTCAGGCTTGGGGCTGTTCTGTGCCAGCTCCCCATGGTTTCCCAGGGGTCACCGCTCTTGGACTTTCCCACTGGTCACTGTTGGAACCTTCCCCCCCCACCCCCCGGACACTGAGAAGTGGAGTAGCTGAGGCTGCTCGTTTGCTGCTCAGCATTTGAGACTGCTCTGTGCCTGGGAGCGAGGTGAGAGGGTTTTCAGGGCCAGCTGTGGGGCAGAGGGGCACCAGGGCACTGTGGAAACTGTGAACACTTGGACCTAAAGGTGGTAAGCAACCTGGAAACCCCACTCTTGGGTATAGATCCAAAGGTTGAAAACAGGTGTCCACACAAATGGTGCCTACCAGTGTGCACACAGCACCATCCACAAAGGCAAGGAGCCCATGGCGGGCACTTGAAACATAATGTGTCCACGTGATGGAGTATCACTCAGCCATGAAAAGGAATAGCATTTCCACACCTGCTATGCCCAGAAGAACCTCAGAGCCATTATGTCAGATGAAAAAAGCCAGGCTCAGAAAATCACCAGGATGTCCTTATAGAGCCAACGTGTTCATATCGGGCCAGTCTACAGACAGAGGCTATCTATGGGGGTAAATGGGGTGGCACCAGCACTGTAGGGCTTCTCCCTAGGGTGCTGAAAGTGCCCAGGAGCTAGGTAGATGTAACTCTGGGTGAGCTGAGTGCAGTATGAGGGTGAATTTCACAGCATCCCTGAGAAAACATAGCTCTCCTCAGTGGGCTGCATGTCTTTCTCCTTCCCCTCCAAGTCCGCCGTACCACTGTTGCCTGTGGAAGCCATTGCAGGCTGCAAGCCTTGGTCTTGGACCATCATGGAGGGGGCTACACAGTGCTCACATTAGCTCTCTGTCTCCCGGGAGGCCGAGGGGACTCTGTGCTCATTGTCCTCCACGGTTGCCGGGCTGCTGGGAGATGCAGTTGGAGTTCCCAGGCTTCCATGGGGCCTCAGCAGGTTGAACCCTGTCATGGAGCCTTATTCTTCTGCATCCAGTGCCAGGATAAGGAGATGCATGCTTGCACAGACCACTTGGACCCCAGCAGCGGTGGCCCACGGTGTGGCAGTGCGCTCTGCCATGTCCCACTGCTGAGGTTTTTCTTGCCTGGGGTTGAGTGGGGTAAAAAATGAGCACACCTCACTGGGTGCCCAGTTGGACCCTTGGTGAAGAAGACTCGGCACCAGGAAGTTGTCCACGTGCAGAGCCAAGGGCTCCAGCAGAGCTCCCAGAAAGGGTGGACCTCCCCCCCCCAGGGCCTGGGTCTTGGGCAAACCTCCACTGACTGTCCTAGTCCCTGAGATTTGAGCTTCCTGAGCATCCTCACTGGATGATATGAGTAAAAACCAGGTTCTGGGGCTGGAGAGATAGCTCAGTGGTTGTGAGCGTGTGCTGCTCTTGCAGAGGACCTGAGTTTGATTCCTCTAGGGGTTGAACTCATCTGGCCTCTGTGGGCCTGCACTTACTTATTCCTTCATATTCTCTCTCTCTCTCTCTCTCTCTCTCTCTCTCTCTCTCTCTCTCTCTCTCTCTTTCTCTCTCTCTGTCTCTCCCTCCCTCCCCCCCTCTCACACACAAACACACAAAACACATAATTAAAAAAAATACAATAAAAATAAATCTTTAAACTCCAGTCCAGCCTGAAGCTTCTAGCTGCTGAGCCAAAAGATGTATTTCTTTTTGCTCAGACTCCATTGCTTGCTGCGGGCCTGGGGTGGTGACTCTGCTTCCACTGTCTGGGGGTGGTGGTGGTGAGCTACAGATCCACTCAGAAGCTCCTACTGCCTAGACCTGCCACCTGCTCCTGGCGCTGCCTTTATGACACACGAGTGGGCTTCTCTCCTGTTTCCTCCCAGACAGCAGCTCTTTCTGCTGCATCAAAAGCAGAGAGAATGCAGCTCTTCTCAGTGGGGTGCACACCTCAGTGGGGTGCGCACAGCCCCTCCTCCCCACTGCTGCTGCCTGTGAGCAGCCAGCAGCCTAGCAAGCCTCAGGCTTGGCACAGGGTGGCATCAGCTGCTCTGCTCTGCTCTGCTCTAAGCCGGGTGCTGTCTGTCTACCTCTCCTCTCCATTGAGCACCACCCAGCGCATCTGAAGGAGGCTGGAGTGTTGGAGTGTCCCTGCTTGAAACAGGGAGGGCTGAGGAATCCAGGCTCCTTCTCAGCCTTTTCTGGCAATCCCTCTGTCTCTCAGGTGCTGCCTCCAGGCTGCTGACTCAAACCACAGGCTGCACACTGCCCTCCTTCACTTTCCTCTTCATCCTTGTTGAGGCTGTGGATTACCCGCCCTTGGGGTTCCTGTCTTTCCAAGGTTGACTCTAGGACAGCTCATTCCAAATGAGGACCATTGACATTTGTGGGCAGATCACTCTCTGTTGCTGAATGTCCCATGCTCTATGCGGGCACTGGGCAGAATCCATAGACTCTGCCCATGGGGTGCTAGGAGCCAATCACAGATATCAGCAGTGTAGTAGTGTCCCGAGGGGGACATTGTGTGAGATGCAGGGCTCCGAGGAAGGAAGTAGGCAGTAAATAAAGGAAAGCAGTCACTTCAGATAATGGTGAGGTCTGTGCACATGGATAGAGGGTGGTAGGCATGGGGTGCTAACTGAATTAACCACCTCCATGCTGTGGGAGATGGTGTGTGCATGTGTGTGCACGTGTGTGCATGTGTGTTTGTGCATGTGTATGTGTCTGTGTATATGTGCATGTGCGTGTACACGTGGTTGTTTGTGTGTGTGTGTATGCATGTGGTTGTTTGCATGTACATATGTGTGTGTGTGTGTGTGTGTGTGTGTGTGTGTGTGCACATTCCAGGAAGTTTGGCCTGTGATGGGGAGTGCAGTCTTGAGGGTATAGGGTTATCAAAAGCCAGGTCTAGTATTAGTCAGAAAGACAGGAAACCATGGAAAGGTAGAGAAGATGAGCATGGTCACATGTGTGTGTGTGTACAGGAGAAGATGAGCATGGTCACATGTGTGTGTGTGTACAGGAGAAGATGAGTGTGGTCACACGTGTGTGTGTGTACAGGAGAAGATGAGCGTGGCCACACGTGTGTGTGCACGGGAGAAGACGAGCTCAGTCACATGTGTGTGTCAGCACAGGAGAAGATGTGTGATCACATGTGTGTGTGTCAGCACAGGAGAAGATGAGCATGGTCACATGCACGTGTGCACAGGAAAAGATGAATGTGGTCATGTGTGTGTGAGCACAGGAGAAGATGAGTGTGGTCATGTCTGTGTGTGTGAGTGCACAGGAGAAGATGAGCATGGTCACGTGTGTGTGTGTATAGGAGAAGATGAGTGTGGTCACACGTGTGTGTGTGCACAGGAGATGAGTGTGGTCACATGTGTGTGTGCACAGGGGAAGATGAGCTCAGTCACATGTGTGTGTCAGCACAGGAGAAGATCTGTGGTCACATGTGTGTGTGTGTCAGCACAGGAGAAGATGAGTGTGGTCACATGCATGTCTGCACAGGAGAAGATGAGTGTGGTCACATGTGTGTGTGTGTACAGGAGAAGATGAGCATGGTCACGTGTGTGTGTGTACAGGAGAAGATGAGCGTGGCCACACGTGCGTGTGCACGGGAGAAGACGAGCTCAGTCACATGTGTGTGTCAGCACAGGAGAAGATGTGTGATCACATGTGTGTGTGTCAGCCCAGGAGAAGATGAGCATGGTCACATGCACGTGTGCACAGGAAAAGATGAGTGTGGTCATGTGTGTGTGAGCACAGGAAAAGATGAGTGTGGTCACATGTGTGTGTGCACAGGAGAAGATGAGTGTGGTCATGTCTGTGTGTGTGAGTGCACAGGAGAAGATGAGCATGGTCACGTGTGTGTGTGTGTATAGGAGAAGATGAGTGTGGTCACATGTGTGTGTGCACAGGGGAAGATGAGCTCAGTCACATGTGTGTGTCAGCACAGGAGAAGATCTGTGGTCACATGTGTGTGTGTGTCAGCACAGGAGAAGATGAGTGTGGTCACGTGCATGTCTGCACAGGAGAAGATGAGTGTGGTCATGTGTGTGTGCACAGAAGAGCGTGGTCACATGTGTGTGTGCACAGGGGAAGATGAGCGTGGTCACATGTGTGTGTGCACAGGAGATGAGCATGGTCACATGTGTGTGTGTGTGCCCAGGAAAAGATGAGTGTGGTCACATGTGTGTGTATGCACAGGAGAAGATGAGTGTGGTCACGTGTGTGTGTGTGCACAGGAGAAGATGAGTGTGGTCACATGTGTGTGTGCACAGGAGAAGATGAGTGTGGTCACATGTGTGTACACAGGAGAAGATGAGTGTGGTCACATGTGTGTGTGCACAGGAGAAGATGAGTGTGGTCACATGTGTGTGTGCACAGCAGAAGATGAGCGTGGTCACATGTGTGTGTGCACAGGAGAAGATGAGCGTGGTCATATGTGTGTGCACACAGGAGAAGATGAGCGTGGTCACATGTGTGTGTGCACAGGAGAAGATGAGCGTGGTCACATGTGTGTGTGCACAGGAGAAGATGAGTGTGGTCACATGTGTGTGTGCACAGGAGAAGATGAGTGGGGTCACATGTGTGTGTGCACAGGAAGGTGAAGGGACTGAAAGGGCAGATGGAGATGACAGCAGGTGTCACCTGCTGTGTGGTGTCAGGGGTGAGACCTGTCTGAATGGAAGGGAAATTGGAACCCAGGGTATTTGCTTCCTAGACACTTGTTACCAAAAGGACACCTTCCTTTCTGCTCCGGGCTGGGGACTATGGTGCTCTGACACTCTTTCCTCCTCTGTCTGTTGGGAATAGTTGGGAGTAACGCTCCCTGGAAGCAAATGGTAGCAAACACTGGATGACCAGTGCTGCTAGCCAGGGAGTGGGGTGGGGTTGGGGTGGGGTGGGGACAGAGGTTATAGACACTTGGACTCAGGCAGTTTCTGGCCTCCCAGTCCCTCCAAAGAAGCATGCTGGGAGGTGAGAGCCTATGCTTTCGAAGGATCCAGAGGATTTGTGTACAGAGCCTCCTGGTTAAACACTGGCAAAGTTCAGAGATAACCAATAGATATGGCGTCCATCTGTGGCTGCAGCTGTTGTCTCTGGCTGCCTGTCTTGAGACCTCAGATCTGAATAAGTGGGTGTTGTGAAGTCTCTGCATGGAAGGAGAAGGCTCTGTTACAAGAGGTGATGAGGACTGTCTGGGGCTGCTCTGGCTACTCTGTACCCAACATCTGCTGATTGCCACAGGGAAAATCAAGGAAAGGTCTCAGTGTCTGGACTGATGGAGGAACTCTGTGATGGGTACAGAGAGGTGTGTGTGTGTGCGTGTGTGTGTGTGTGTGTGTGTGTGTGTGTGTGTGTGTGTGTGTGTATGTGTCTATATGCTGGTACAACTTACTTTAAAAGCAGGCACAGGTTGGGCTTGGCTTGTGGGCTGTGACTGGGTAATCCTGAGCTAAGCTATACTCTGCTCTGCTCCTTGTCAGAGCCCAGGAAGACACTGATCTGGGGACTGATACCAACCTGTCTGGATTTGTCACCATCCCTTCATACTTAGAGGTTAATGAAGGTCACTCCGTGGGCGTTCCTATCCCTTTGCTTGGGCTCCATGGTGGTCTCTTTGACCCTATGCCTTTGAAGGCCACTTCTGGTAGCCTTCAAAGGAAGAGGTCAGAGGAGAGGAAAATAGGCAAGAGCAGAAAGCACAGGCCTCTCCCGAGCAAGCAGCGCAGTGGATGGAGTGTGGGGGAGCTCTGGGAGTAGACGCAGGGCACAGTCCGAGCGAGGGTCCTGCAGGGCTTCTGACAGAGGAATGGGTGCTGCTAGCATTCTATTCCAGCTCACCCCTTGGGACCCCCGTGCTCCCTGCTGACACCTGCCCCTGGCTCTCCAGGGATCCTTGTCAGCCTGGCCAGAATAGAGTGGGCATGAGCAGGTTCGGAGCCTGCCAGTCCCCTTGGTGCTTAGGCTCTCTGGGCAGGCTGTGGCTGGACCTCAGTGCTGTCTGGGAAGAACAATGTTAGGGACCAGTGCCAGGTTGCTGGGTCTCCGGGGTTTGGTTGGGCTTGTCCTGGTCTGATGCTTTTGTCCTGAGTGGAACTGGGAAGGTAGCTGAGACAGGGTCTGTGGTTTCATTACCATCTTTGGAAAAGGAAGGACAGTGTCCTGCTTTCTCTGGCCTTGTTTCTTTTGAGTTTCTGCCAAGTGGAGGTTGTAGGGAGGTGTTGTCTGGAAGGCTTTGGAAACCCTGTAGAAGAGGTCGCTTAAAAATCCCCACACAGATGTCCTTGCCAACAGCACACACATCACACGTTTCTGAATGTGTCTGTACATTTTTGGACATGTCTGGATGTCACTGGGGTTTCTGGACGCATCTGAATATTTGTGGATATTTTTGGAAGTGTCTGGATGTCTCTGGGTTTGCTGGGGTGGCCTCCCGCAGGCAGTCCTGCTCCTGGGGGTGCCTGTATCACCACACACTGCTCTGCCCTTGCTGAGATGTTTTCCTGTGGAGCCAGTGATTAAAAACTCTTGGGTGATGCAGCTTGGTGCTGGAGCTCTGGCCTAACCAGCACAGGCCCTGGGGTCAGATCCTGGTACTGGAAAAAGTCTAAAAAGCAAGCAGCTTCTCTGTTTGCCTGGGATGGCCAGAGAGAGGCTCATCTGTTTTTCTACAATGCTCTGCCAAACTTCCTATTGGGCCCCATATCAGTGACTGACTCCTTTACCATGGTAATCTGCCCTGCCTCTCTCTTGTGCTTACTAATGGCCTGACACAGCCATGACAGAGCCAACACGCACGCGCGCGCGCGCGCGCACACACACACACACACACACACACACACACACACACACACACACACACACACACACACAGTGTGGCCATGGAAGTGACTGCTTGGAGAGTGACTCTCCATCTGTGCCCTTCATGACCCCAAGCCAGATCCTCTTGGGGGAGACCTCAGCCCTGCTTCCTGCAAGGCCACCTAAGGTAGGGTCTTCTGAGAACAAAAGGCACAGAAAATCTCCTAACCTGGCAGGCTAGATGCCAGAGGAAGAACCTGAGAGATGGGGCTGTCCCCTCTCAGCAGGGTCTCGGTGGTCTGTGGCAGCAAGGGCTGTGAGATGGTCTTGGCGTATATGCACCATGACATTACTGCCTGCCTTTCTGGCATGCAGCTGAAGTACTGCTCATGCCTGAGCAGCCTAAGAGGATCTTAAGTAAGAACAGCCCAAAGCCCAGAGCAAGATAGGATCACATCATGGCTCACTTGGTGGCTTCCTAGTAGACTAAGCAGCAGTGTTTCTAGTGTGGGACACAGTTATAACAAAATGTCATCCTGTCCCTTCCTGTCCCTTCTTGTGCTGACTCCATCACATGACCTAGTCTTGCCGCCCCTCCTTCCATGACCCCTCTCTTCCTCAGGCTCAGGCCTCTTCTTCTCCTTCTGACACTGTCTGGTGACTATCCTCCTTGTGTCTGTCTCAGATCCTTCTCTGCTTGATTCTTACTGGACCCCAGTTTGTAGGTCTGGATTCATCCAAGTCCAGATGACATTTCCAGGTTTTAATGTCTTATCTCAAAAGATGTTTTTTCCAAAAGGGACAATGATACTTGCTCCTGGCCTCCAGATGCTAGGTGAGGGTGCGTTCTCAGGGCCTCCATTCAGTCCAGTACAGACACTAAGTGGACCAGGGCTGTGGCTGGGCAGTGATTCCAGGGACCCTGGGTCTCTAGCTATTGGGGTCTCTCTCTCACTCCTGACCCAGAGAGTTTCTGCTACTCTGCATCCTGGGTTGACTCTTTTATTTGGAGATAGCATGTCTGTTTGTCCCATCTGTGCCAACCTGGTAGGTTGTTTCTGAGGGCAGTTAGACAACAGCTGGCTCATTGGCAGTGGAGGCTCTAAGGTAGAAAGGACCTTGGATGGAGGGTGAAGCAGCTCTGAGCAGGTTGAGCCATGATCCTCACCGTGGTTAGTGGGCATGGTGGGCTTTCATTTCTGGCTGAGGAGGTTGGCCATGCTGCTACTGCACCTTCCCAGAGGCTCCCCTCTGTCTCTGTGGCACCACCTCAGCCCAGTTTCAGAGATTCGCTCCCAGTTGCTGGGAACTGGTGGGAGACTTCCCTTCTAACTGATTTTTACCTATAATGGTTTGTATATGCTTGGCCCAGGAAGTGGCGTGTGACCTTGTTGGAGTAGGTGTGTCACTGTGGGCGTGCTCTTTAAGACCCTCATCCTAGCTGCCTGCAAGCCAGTCTTCTCCTAGCAGCCTTCAGATGAAGATGTAGAACTCTCAGCTCCTCCTGCACCATGCCTGCCTGGATGCTGCCATGCTCCTGCCTTGATGATAATGGACTGAACCTCTGAACTTGTTATCCAGCCCCAATTAAATGCTGTCCTTATAAGAGTGGCCTTGGTCATGGTGTCTGTTCAGAGCAGTAAAACCCTAACTAAGACACTACCCTTCCATCTCCTCTGCTCTGAGGGTGCTGAGAGCCCAGGTAACACTCCATCTGTATGTAGCCTGAGTACTGCTGAGGCTCTTGTAGCCCCGGGAAGCTAAAGGCCCAGGGATTCCAGGGTTCTTCTTGGGGTTCTCTTGGTGGGTATAACCTGACTGATGGTCCTTGAAGTCACTGGATTATCCCATGGCTCAGCACCCCCCCCTGTCATTTAGGGACCTGGTTTCTAGAGCATCATCTGTCCTCACACCCTGGGCTGGTCGTCTTCTCTGACTCCAGGGCCCCCTGTCTTCTGGTTGGACATGGCTTTGTCTGTGTTGGGCCTTCAGAAGTTAGTTAGCTGTGGGCTGTGACTCTCCTACAGCTGTAGGCATCAGAGCTTGTGGTACTTGCGTACATGAGAACCTCAGAACATGGAAATGCCAGGAGTTTTGTTCATAGAGAGGTATCAGGCCTGGCTGCGGAGATGCTCTGATGGCTCCAGCCTGTCATGATGGTCCACACTCTGACCAGCAGCAGGCTTGGGCTCAGGTGGTGACCATCACCAATCCAGCTGAAGACAAGACGTTTACAGGGTGTCCTTGAAGGATGTCCACACTCACAAGAGGCTACAAGTAAGGGACAGCTATCTGTCCTTAGTATGTTGACTTTTGCATGCTGTACCAGCAGAGGGCAGAGTGAGTGGACAAAGAGCTGTGGGTGGTGGCTCTGTGGCACAGAGCTGACCAGACCTGAGGCTTTCTTGTCCCTGGACCCTCAAGTTCCCTGTCCCTGCCTTAGGAGTTTCATGGTGTCAGCTAAAATGGCTTCTCTGACTTCTGTTGACACCAATGGGGACAGAAAACAGGAAAGGAGCACAGGAGAGTCTGTGAAGGCAGAGGACAGTCCCTGGGGCATGGAGGGAGCCAGAAGGGTCCTCTCAGCTCAGCACAACTTACTCAGTGCCTCGGTGGTTTCAAGGACCATTTGCAGGAACACACGGGACAGACGGGCACGTAAGGTTCAGGGAAGGCCACAGCCTGTTTCAGAGCACGCCTTTCCCACCACACTGTGGGATGAAGGCCTGATATTTTCTTTTTTTTGGACTGGCTTCTTTTCTACCAAAGAGAGCTAGCTTTTATGATAAGAAAATAGATCAATAGTCGTTACCACAGAAAAGGCTTGTTTTTTGCAAAGGTCTGATAGCAGATGCTGCTGGAGCCCTGGAGCTGCTCTCCATGAGGCCTGGGAGGTGAGGGGCCTGTGACTCCAAGCATTCCACACTTGAGTCAGGAGACATTTGGAAGAGCAGGGGCCAGGCCGACAGCTCTGTATGGGCGTTGTTCTGTGCTGTCTTCCTTCACTTGGTGTTCTCTCTCTCTCTCTCTCTCTCTCTCTCTCTCTCTCTCTCTCTCTCTCTCTCTCTCAGAAACAGAGCTCTTTCCACCTGACATGAGTGTTTAAATAAATACAAGAAGGGGCTGGTTTGATCTTCCTCAGGATCCCTTCCAACCCCAGGAATAATTAACCTGGCCCTCCATGTTGGGGCGAAATTTGAGACCAAGGAAGGCAACCAGCCGATGGTCACTGTGTGGTGGGACCTGAACTGGATGGAGCCCACGACAGTGAAATCAGCATCATGGGGGTCAGAGTGAAGGTGTGAGCAGTGTACAGCGAGCTGCTAATCATGAGGCTCAGCAGTCAACCCCCCTGCTGCCTCCGAGCTCAGTTCCCACCTTTGGAGGAGCCAGGAGTGCTGCTCATCTTCTTCTTAGGCCATAAATATTCTAATTATGAAAGGCGGTAAGATGAGGGGGGATTGGCAGGTGGGGCAGGGACCAGAGAGGCACTTGAACCCCTCATACCTCGTCCAAGTCTCTCCTGACATTTAATCATGCAGAAGCCCTTACTTCAGATGGCTCTCCTAATTAGACTCATGACAGTCATGCTTGGGAGTTCCCAGCTTTGGAAGGCGAGCTCACTGCCTTGAACAGGAAATGGAGTCAAAGGGGACCTGTCCATGGTACCCTCCCAAACACTGCCTGCTGCATGGTGGTGGACGGGAGCTCCTTACAAGAGAGAAGACACCGAGGAGCCTTGATGTGGTCGTTTAGGTTTTGCCTGTGTTTGGGTCTAGCTGGGGCAGGTAATGGATGAAGCGGAGAAACGACCCTCTAAGAGCTTCCACGTAGACTGAAGCTTCTTGAGCCAGGTAATGCCTTGGCTCTGGCTGGGTCCTATGTGCGCTCAGTTGCTAGTACTCCTTTCTCCAGTTCACGAATGGCAGGGGACAGGTGACTAAATGTGCTGTGAGGTGTCTAGTGTACCACAGAGGCCTTTACTAGATGCCAGCAGGAAGCATCTCAGGTAGCTAGCCTGCAGGGCAAGGCTCTCAGAGCACAGGGCATACACCTGCACCAGGAAAGGATGTCTATGAGAGCTCCCTTCTACAGAGACACTATACTTACCAGTGGCCCCCATCCCTGAAGCTGAGAACCCGAGAGAACTTGAGAAAGAACATTCTGGGGGCTTCCTACCACCAGGGAGCTCCTTTCCACTGGGAAGAAGGAATGAGGACAGAGAGCAGGGAGGAGGAGAGGGAGGAGGGGAAGGAGGAAGAGGGGAAGGAGGGGAGGGAGGAAAAGAGGGAGGAGGGGAGGGAGGAAGAGAGGGAGGAGGGGAGGGAGGAAGAGAGGGAGGAGGGGAGGGAGGGAGAGGGGGAGGAGGGGAGGGAGGAAGAGGGGGAGGAGGGGAGGGAGGAAGGGGGTAGATGAGATAAGGAAGGAGGGGTTGGGTATCACTGAGCTCCCCAGCAGCCATGACCCATCAACATACCAGGGTCTTGCCAAGGACACAAAGCCTGCTTTTTCCTGGACATAGCCTTAATCCTCACTGGGTAGTAGATGGCATCTTCAATGTTCAATTGACAGATCCCTCTATGGAGTCAAGCCTTTGAGCCCTCAGCCCAATGAGCACATGGTGTGGGCACATAGGGGCAGCTTCTCCAAGGGAAAAGAGTGGGGTTTTGTGGCGATGAAATGGAAGGACTTTCTGTGGATCCTAAGGTGTCGTGAGCACCAGTTCTACCTCCATCTCACAAAGGCAGCCAGCCCCAGTGAGCCATGGGAAGAACGGCACAGATGCTGGTGTTTTGGACCAGGCTTGAGAGGACCAGTGCCATCAGGGAGGGCCCAGGAGTCTAGGCATTTGTGTTCCCAGATGGTCTTACTTTCACAACTACCAGGGCCTGTCATAGACGTGGCTTTCTGTGCTTGGCCCTGGAGACCAGTTACTGGCAGGGGTAACACAGAAGAGTCTGTTTAGTGGACCTGCTAGATCTCTGAGCCCTCCCATCATGCACCATTCTCCAGTTACAGCTTCCCACCTAGAACAACATACCGAGTCAGGGCCTGAATCTGTCTGTTCATTGCCTGGGCAGCAGTGCAGGGCACCCAGTAGCCACTTAACTCTCAGAATGGGGCATGTTTTATATCACTCTTGCCCCCTGTATTACAGGCTTTCCTTGGGAGAGGCTCAGACCTGAGTCTCTACTACAGTCCACCCGGGCTCATACGCTCCTGCTCTGTAGAAGCAAGGGTTCAAACTCAGGCTGTCCTCATTTAGTGAGAGCAAGATGGTGGAGGACTGAGAGTAGCCGACTGGTCCTGACTTTCTGGGTGATGACGCCAAAGGCTCTCGCCAAATGTGTAGATTGGAGCCCTGTTGTCTTTTGTGTGACAATGTCTACTGGTTTGTCCACAGAGGCCTCCTTCTGTAGCCCCTGTACCTGGATGGGTCCCTGTGCCAACCCTATACTTCCTTACTGGGCCTTGTCATGATCGATCACCCTTGTCTTTCTGAACACAGGAAGGCCAGATCCTCCTAGCTAAAGACAGCATGCCAAATGCAGCCATTTTTGTTTGGAATTTAACCCAGTCCCCATCTCTGGCTTTCAAACCTCAAGGATTAACATAGTCATGCCTGAAGCCAGTTGTGTCCTTCAGACAGAGGCCGCCTAGCTCACCTCTACTCAGTTGCTGTTTGTGTGCTCTTTCCTTTCCATCAGCTCAGCTCCGTTTCTGGAGAATGAGATGGAAATTGTGGAGAGAAGAGAATTTTGCTGGAATTGAACATTAGCAATTGAAGTAACTGAAGAAAACAGGAGAAAGCAGGTCACCACAGTGTGCCTGACCAGCCCCAGAAGAAGAGGAGGAAAGGAGGAGGAGAAGAAGGAATAGGGAGAGGAAGAGAGGGAGGAGGAGGAAGAGGAGGAGGGAGAGGAGGAGAAAGGGGAGGAGGGAGAAGGAAGGAGAGGAGGGAGAGGAGGAGAGGGAGGAGGAGGGAGATGGAAGAAGAGGAAGAGGAGGAGAAGGAAGAGGAGGAAGAGGAGGAGGGGAGGAGGAGGGGGAGGAGGAGGGAGAGGAGGGAGAAGGAAGAAGAGGAAAAGGAGGAAGAAAAGGAAGAGGAAGAGGAAGAAGAAAAGGAAGAGAAGGCAGAGGAAAGTACTGAGACTGATGCCTGCTCCATCATGCCAGCCCATGTTGAGCTCAGTTTCTCATTGGAGAGATGTTGGGACAGGTTGGATGTCTAAGGCTAGCTCGGCCACACACCCCAACTCCCAACTTCAGTTGCTCATAGCATGAGGACACCTCCTAATGTCTCTCTGTCTTTATCAAGTACACACAGACACAGATTCAGATGCAGATGTGGGCATGCACGCACGCACGCACGCATGCACACACACACATACACACGCACACACGCACGCACGCAGCACACCCCCTGATCCTTAAAGCCAAAGGCCGGCATTGCCATTCCATCACAGATGAAGGTCCGGCGAGACTCAGTGCCCTCTGACATGCTGTGGTCACACTGCCAGTGAAGGCCACATCTCAGCTGAGTAGAACCCACACTGTCTTTAAGACCAACACCCCTCCCTTCCTGCCACATAACTACAGAGGGTCTCTGTCCATCTTGTGCACTGCTCTACAACTTAGTCAGGGACAGTTTGAATTTTCCAGAGAGCTCTGAGTTTTGGAGCCAAGATGAGAATTGAAGGCCTCAGGTGCTCCATAGCTCTCAAACCCAACAGATCCCCCAGATGTGGGCACCCCTAGGAAGGAGGTGTGCTACTTTCTTGCAGCCCCTTCCCACAGCTTATCACCAGGAGCCCCTACTTCAGGCTTGGGTTAGGGCCCTGCAGACCTGAAGAGTAAGGTTGCGGAGCTCCTGGAGCTGCTGACTTGCAATGGGGACAGCCTGGGTTACCAAGACAGAGTACTGCAGGAAGCTGAGGCCACACTTCTACAAAGGAGCCCCAGTGGGTGCCTCTGTGCTCAGTGAGTCTCCCTCCTGGTCCCCAGTGTGGCCAGCCTCTGTGGCAACAGGGTGCACAGGGTGCACAGGAAGCCAGTCTGTGGTGAGGGCAGACAACATTGTCCTAATGCTGCTGCCTGTCAGGTCTTCCAGGGCCCTCAAAGTGGGACGGACAAAGATATGCGGTCAGCTCTACTATTTCTGGTGGGCTTCCTTTCTCTTACATGTATCCCAGGTCATAGAACCCCATCTCCTTTGTAGAACAGAACTATCTCTGATGACCCAGGCAGGCCTGGTATGCAGGAACACCCACCCTCTTATGTCTGCTATGTCAGGGAGGGCTCGCAGCTACTCACTTATAGTGGCCCAGCTCAGGGAGGTGGGCTTCAAGGGACCCTGGACCTGGAGTACAGTGCTGACAGGACTCTGAGAACCGGGAAGTTTCACCCCCACTTTTCAGAATCTCTGATGTGCTACACATAGCACTGGGCATACTGGGGGATCTCACAGGTGCCAGCTGGTGACTCACCCAGAGCATCGAGTGAGGCGAGTGCTGCTCTGGGTCTGTCTCTCTCCTGCCCAAGCAGGAGCCAACTCTGAACACCACCGGGATCCCTAACTGTGTGTCCCTTTGGATCACAGAGCTTGTTGCTCCTGCGTGGCTCACAGCCCATCTCACCTCTCTGTCCAGGCCCGCTGCCACGGTCACAATGTCTCCTGTTTCACTGTTGATGGTAAACATGTTCTGGGATGGGCTCTGTGGTGTCTGGGTGACAATCCGGTACCTCACCATGCCATTGGCTGTGGTGCTATCATCTGCATCGTTGGCTGTGACAGTCATCACGTATGTACCTGGAACAGACAGCAGGTCAAGTGAGGATGGTCTGACCCCAGTCACCTGCCCCACCACACACCCAGGGCTCTTGACACAATGGCTGGTGTATACAGCATCCTTCTCCACAGCATGGTCTAGGAACTGCCGCTTGTCTGAGATAGCTCAAGGGCAAAGCTTCTTAGCCCACACCTGAGGGAGATCTCCTGAGCTCATGGTTCCCTAACACTGTTCTCAACTTTTCCTTGCTTTGTAAAGGACAGAGCCGAACTGGACCGGGAAATGCTTTTTCACCTCTTAGGGGAGCTGGCATCAGGACAAGCCCTGAGTCAGGACTGCCAACGTCCTGAGCTGCAAGGCCCGAGTCCTTGTGCAAGACTGTTTCCCGAGGACCAACTGATCCTGGGTGAAGTCCTGCTGTCGGGTATAAATGGAGAAGACTCCATAAAGATGCTGACACTGAAACATAAATCACGCACATAAAGTTTGCCCTTAAAAAAAACAAGCCCAAGGTTTTGATGTCCTCATGAAATTGAAAATAGCTGTCTCTACCATGTAACTGCAGAAGGCAATCCTCACCCCGGAGAGAAAGCACCCTCTCCCCCCTCCCCCTATCATCCCCTCCCCCATTATCCTTTCTCCCAGTTCCCCAGGCTCTGGTCTGATTTCTGTTTCTCCAGATCTGTCTATTCTGGGTGCTTCATGTAAATGAGGTTACATAATCTGTGGCCTTTTGTGTCTGGCTTTGTTCACTGAGCCTAGAATTTCTGAGTCTTCCTCCTTTTTATGACTGAATACTACTCCATTGTGTGAATGAGATGAACACGCTACACTTACTGACTGAATGCTTGTGGCATGCCGGGTGTCACATCCTGTGCTCAGCTTTAAGAACAAGGTCAGCCAGAGAACTGTCAACCCCTCTTCACTGATACTTCGAGAGGCACCACAGACAGGCAGATACTGAACTGCAAGCCAACAGTGTTTCCTAGGAATAAGGGAGGCCCATGTTCATGAAAAGATACATGGGTTAACTGAGTGGGAAGGTGGACTGCCATCATCCCCAGTGGGACACTCCTGGGACCTCAGCACCTAGGAGGCTGAGGCTGGAGGACTGCCACAAGTTTGAGATTGGCTAGGTTCTAGGCCAGCCTAGGCTGCACAGTAAGATCAAAATAAACTGACGAAAATGTGGTCTGCAGATGTACTGGCTAGTTTTGTGTGTCAACTTGACACAAGCTGAAGTTATCACAGAGAAAAGAGTTTCAGTTGAGAAAATGCCTCCATGAGATCCAGCGGTAAGGCATTTTCTCAATTAGTGATCAAGGGGGGAGGGTCCCTTGTGAGTGGTACCATCCATGGGCTAGTAGTCTTGGGGTCTATAAGAAAGCAGGCTGAGCAAGCCAGGAGAAGCAAGCCAATAAGCAGCATTCCTCCATGGCCTCTGCATCAGCTCCTGATCCCTGACCTGCCTGAGTTCCAGTCCTGACTTCCTTTTGTGATGAACAGCAGCATGGAAGTGTAAGCTGAATAAACCCTTTCCTCCCCAACTTGCTTCTTGGTCATGATGTTTGTGCAGAAATAGAAACCCTGACTAAGACAGCAGAGGAGGCAGAAAAGGCTGCCACCTGGCCAGAGAAGTGAAGGTCCTGGGGAAGAGCTCCCCCTGTTAGGGGGGCAGAGTAGACGGGGTGGGGTGGGGGTTTGGGGGCGGGGGCATATGACCCATGAATCTGCAGTGAGCTCAAAATAGAAAGTTAGCTGGAAAATGTATCCTCAGGTCCTGAAGTTCACATCCAGGAGGGCAGAAGAAGGAGTTCATTGGGCAAGTTTGTAACAAGATTCTGGCTAGTATGTAAACTAGGGCTGGTCTGCGATGAAAGCCTGGGGGAAGAACACTCCAGGCTTCTGCTCTGTGTGAGACAGGCTTCTGTGCTGAGTTCATTGAGGCCAACTCTGGGCTTGAAAGTAACAGGTGTAACAGCAAGGAGAGAGACTGACACATGACCACACAACCCATAGCAGCTGCGGTGTGTGTGGCAGGCCTGGCAAGATCTGGTGATTTTCTTCTAAGACTGAGTGGATGTCACTTGGGCATCAGATAAAATATGTGTTGGGGAAGGAGGAAAAGAGGGAGGGAGAGAGGGGGAGGGAAGGAAGGAAGGAAGGAGGGAGAAGAAGGAAGGGCAGGAGGGAGAAAGAGAGAAGGGAGAGAGGAGGGAGGGAGAAAGGGGAAGGGGTAGAGGAAGGAGGAGGGAGAAGAAGGGAGGGAATGAGAGAGGGAAGGAGGGAGTGGGGACAGGGAGAGATGGAGAGTGGAGAGAGAGAGAGAGAGAGAGAGAGAGAGAGAGAGAGAGAGAGAGAAAGGATAGGGGAAGGAAGGAAGGAGGGAAGAGGCCAGCAGAGTGGGGAGTGGGAACTGAAGTTACTGAGGAAGACAGAAAAGCTAACCCACAGTTTAGAAATCAGGAGACCTGGCTGTTTTCATGGCCAGCCCTTAGGGTGAGGTGAGGATGCTCCAGGCTTGAACACTTTGAGCCAAAAGGAAGAAGCAGACTGTGGGTTGCCATGGAAACGACCCAGGAACCTTCCTAGCCCTAGAGCGGAGCAGGGGCTCAGCAGATTTAGTGTTTCTTTCTGAAAGTCGCAGAGAGAAGGGGGAGGAGGAGGCCTGGAAAGCTGCCCTGGCTGAGGAGTCCCTCCCTCCTGTTGCCCAGGGATGCTCTACACCCTCGGTACTGTCCACACAGCAGGCCCTTGAGGATGTCTGATAGTCTGAGGGGCAGGCTCTCAGGCAGCCTCTGCAATTTTTGCCTCCTGTGAGCGTCAGCTTATCCCCCAAGCCTGAGAGGTGGTTGCCCTTTTCATCTCTCCCCTTCTTGGCCTCTCTCTCTTTAGTCTCACTGTCCATGTGTCCCTCCCTCCGGCAGTTATAGCTTTTACACCTTTGCACCCTGATGCTTAGGATTTGGGTGGATGGATATAACCTAGGCTCATGGCCATCCCCGGGCACAGTGAGGGGTGCAGGACAGTTGTGCACATGCTCCATGCCAAGCTGTGGGAGGGCAGAGGCAGGGGAGGACCCAGGAATGAGGAAGGACTATCCAATGGTGGACCGAAGCAGAGGAGGAGCTTCCTAGCACAGAGCCCTGGATCTGTGCAGAGAACAGTGGATACTGTTGGTCAGAGAGAGGCAGGAAACTTCCAGGAAGTCCTGGATATCAGAAGGGAGCAAAGGGAGGAGGATGGGGACCCAGGAGTCACAGGGAGCCTGCTGGCAGTGGGTTCAAGTGCTTGGGGAACAGCGGAGATGCAGGAGCTAGTGGAAGGTATGACTACCAAGGCCTTCATCTCTGAGGGAGAACCGCTCTTCTGTGGTGGTACACTGGGATGAGGGAGCTGGCAGGACAGGCTGAAGTCAGGGTGTGGTGTCCCACACAGAAAGGCTTCACTTGTTTCCAGAATGGCTCAACATTGCCCACCTGGGTCCAGCCTAAGGCTCTTGTGTTCTGGCTCATTGAGGACAGGTTGTCAGCCTCATTATGGCCCAGAGACTGAAGGGTGGGGGATGTCACAGGGATATTGAGGAAAACTGCTGACAGTTTCAGTACTGGAACTGTGGTGAGTCTTCCTGGGTGTATCCATCAGGCAATGGGGCTAGCCTTGGGCCCAAGTCAGAAGGAAGAGGAGACACACTCTCTGGGGACTGTGGAAGCTGTGGCCATGGAGGCCAGGAAAGAAAGGGTGCTCATCTGGGCTCATGCCCAGGGCCATGCAGAAAGCAGAGAGGGCCAGAACGCAGGATGGGCAGTTGCTGTGGGTGCAGGGCACAGAGACATCCTTTCATCACAGGGTGGGGTGGGTCTGCATTGCCTCCTGCCCAGGCTGTGAGCATAACTCATGTGTCGAGATCCATATCTGCCCCCAACAAAAGTGTGTGGAGAAACAGCCTCAATTGCCCTTCTACCGGGCTTGAAAAACTTGTAAAATACTGCACAGTACCCTAGTCACAAAGAAGCACCTCAAAAAGTCCCGAAGCCTGGAAGCAGTTGCTGGCTGCATCAACATCTCAAAGATACGATCTCTCCAGGCACCCACAGGACATCATGGCCCCCACACTGGGATGTAGAGTTGGAGGGAGACAGATGTCCCTGGTGACTTAGGAAAGAGCTTGCTGGATTGCCTGGGGCTGTCTCTTGTCTCCAGAGTGACAGGAGACAACAGTCTCCCAGATCTTGGGGACACAGTATGAATGTCATCACAACCCCTCACAGTATGGCGTTTTCTTGCTTCCCTAGTGGAGTGCGTTGAGTTCTGCACAACTGAGTTAGAGTGTTCAGTGAGCTGGATTTATTGGTCTCCACAGGGAAGTGGGCAAATTTATTGTTCTGCAGGACCCTTGAATCCCAGACAGATGTACAGCCTTGAGCTGCTGGGAGGCCATGTCCTGAGTTATGGCTGCTGCCAGTGGCCTGGGGAGGACATAGGCAGTGGCCTGGGAGGACCATAGGCAGGACACATTTTTCTCCAGACCCTTGCTTGCATTTTGCAGGTCAAGTGCTGAGCACAATGCCTGCATCCTATAAGGGAGGCTGCCTGGGTCTTTCTTAGCTGGGGTGCGCGAGACATCTTGGAGGGAGCCTTGAGGGAGAACTCAGAGAATGGTCCACATTTGTCTGCAGCCCCTGCAGTCCTTGCAAAGGGCCCAACTTTGTCCCCTCTAGACTAGGGGTAGGGCCAATGGTCAGCCAGTGTTAGCCACAGGGCTCCGGATCCCTGGCACTAGCCTATGCCTTGTTTTGGAATTTTTTATTTGGAGTGTTTTCACATGATTAGAAGCACTTTGTCTAGTGACACAAAAGCAAGAAGGCTTGGGGTGGGAACCAAAGGGCTGAGGAATCCAGGCTGACGAGCCATAGTCACAGCCCTGGAGAGGCACAGCGATCCTGCGGAGGATCTTCTCTCTACCTTCCATGTTTGGCGGGAAGGAACTGAGTCCTGGGAACTTCCCAAACAGTGCCTAAAGATGCTCAGATAATGGTCCTGGTCCTATAACCTTGGCTCCGGGTGTTACTTGGAAGGTTCCAGAGAAGGGGGGAATGCTGGATTTCCAGGGTATTCCTGGAAGGGATCTGTGCTTGTCTTTTGGGATCACTATAGCAAAGTGTCCCCGACTGGGGCTCACACAAGTGTTTATGCCCAGAGCCAATGTCACTCTCCCTCTCGAGACCCCAGAAGCTTTTCAGTCACTAGAGGTGGCCTCTAGGTCCAGGGGTTCCTGGCTCATGGCCACAATCCCCAAACTCTGCCCGCTGGTCCTCCCTGGTAAATCAGTTTCCTCTTCCCTTCTTGGATTTGCCCTGACTAGCCATGTGTGCAAAGCTAGACCCCCTGTTCTTGAAGTAGGCTGTGTGCTTCCATCCTGTGGGGGACCTGTGTTTGGGAGTCCAGCCTCGTACCCATTGTTTATAGGGCTATGAGGAGGATGCGGCAGGGCAGGTCTCAATACTGACAGCAATGAGTAAGCACAGGAGGCTGTGACCTTTATGTGACATGTGCCTGGATCGCCTGGGTAGCTTCAGAGGCTCAACACCAATCCGGTCTGAATCTGGCTGTGACCTTACTGGCTCGCTGGCTCGCTGCTGTATCTCCTGCTCAAGTCTTAGGCTCTTCTTTTGGAAGCTGGAGCTGAAGATTCTTCAAGTCTTATTCTGGAGAAGATTGATCTAGGCTCTGAGTTCAATGCCATTCCAGTGGGTACCATGGGGCCATGAGGCCACGCCTCTTCCTTGTATTGCGAATGGCCAGACGGTGCCCGATGTCCCCTGCTGACCCTTCCTTCTCCCACTCGGTGAGGCCTGAGGCCACATGGATGACTGTAATCTCCTAGGCACCCTTCTGAGTGTTGCTGAGTGTTTGACCTACTGCAAAGTCAGACCACCAGCACAATGGCAGGGCTTGTAGCCACCACACGCACTGTGGAGGGAGCACCCATCTGAGCCACATCTGTGCCAGTCTTAGTGCTAGTCAGAGATTGAGAAGGAAGTTGATTTTCCAGAGCTTTCTCTGGAGGCCACCACAGCCCCCCCACCCCTTCCTGGAGAAAGACTTGGATTTTTCCCTGTGAGCAGAGCCAGGCAAGCCAAATGAGCCATCTTTTCTCTGGGCTCAGGGGTGTGGCCTGCCTCTCACCTGGAGGGTGATGGCACCTCCTTTCTGAATGCCCTGGCCAAGTAGTGGGAGAGCACGGAGGACTCCAGGCTCCACTCTTCCTTGGAACCCGTGTACCACGCTGCCACATGCCTTAAAGGATTAATTTCACAAGCCTTAAATTGCAGTTTAATTTGAAAACTAATTCAGCCCCATAATTGGCTTTCTGCTCAAATCACTGAGGCTAAAGATTTAAATTCTTAATATTCAGATGACTTTCAAGTATCTGGTGCCATCTGTGCACCAGGCCGTGGCATTAATCTAAGGGGACTTTCACCGGCACAGAAATGAAATAAATAAATAAGGGGCTTGCTAATAGAATAATCTATTCAAGCCGGAGCCTTGTACAGATGAGCGTTTCTCTCACTCCCGACTTGTAGATTCTTCTGCTATTTAATATTTTTTACGTGATATCAATTTTAGAATTCATAGCGGGGGGTATCCACCCTGCTACATGGGGTGCAGTGAGTTAAGACAGCTGACTGAGAGGTCAAGACGCAGCTTTGCTTGGGTGGTTTGAGAAACGATGCTGCAGGCTGGCTGTGGGCTTTCTGGCCAGAAGCATGGTTGAGGTTCTGTGGTCAACCTAGGGGTGCTCCAGAAAGGAGATGGGGGCTGGAGAGAGGACACTGGGTTAACAGCTTCCTGCACAAGCATGTGGACCCGAGCTTGAATCCCCAGAGTCCACATAAAAGTTGGATGCAGTAATGCTCAAATCTGTAATCTCAGCATGAGGAGATGGGGGTGGAGACAGGAGAATGGATTCCCCAGGAGCTCATGGGATGGCTCCCCTGGTGAACAGAGCTTACTTTGGAAAGGTGGAAGGTGAAGACTGGGGTCCTCTGGCTGCCATAATCATACTTAGCAATCACACATCTGCACACTCATGCAGGAACACACACACATGCATATGAGCACACACATATTGCACATATACAATAATTTTAAAAAAGGCTATATGTGTGTGTGGCCAGGGTGATTCTGGGGAAGGGAGCCCAGTTAACAGGGTGCTGTCCTAGGTGAGATCCTGAACCCTACCTAGTGTGCCATCTGTCACGGTGTGAGTGTGAACTGCTTGGTCATGGTGTGAGTGTGAACTGCCCCTCCAGCCCTGCCCCCAGGCCTGGGTGAGACCTGAACCCTAGTGTGCCATCTGTCATGGTTGAGTGTGAACTGTTTCCCCCTGGCCTGGGTGAGACCTGAACCCTAGTGTGCCATCTGTCATGGTGTGAGTGTGAGCTGCCCCCCACCCCTTCCCCCAGGCCTGGGTGAGACCTGAACCCTAGTGTGCCATCTGTCATGGTTGAGTGTGAACTGTCTCCACCTGACCTGGGTGAGACCTGAATCCTAGTGTGCCATCTGTCATGGTTGAGTGTGAACTGTCTCCGCCTGACCTGGGTGAGACCTGAACCCTAGTGTGCCATCTGTCATGGTTGAGTGTGAACTGTACTCTCCTCCACCAGGCCTGGGTGAGACCTGAACTCTGGTGTGCCATCTGTCATGATGTGAGGGTGTGAGTGTGAACTACCCCCCTCCCCGAGGTCTGGGTGAGACGTGAACTCTAGTGTGCCAACTGTCATGGTTGAGTGTGAACTGTCTCCCCCTGGCCTGGGTGAGACCTGAACCCTGGTGTGCCATCTGTCATGATGTGAGGGGTGAGTGTGAACTGTACCCCCCCCCAGGTCTGGGTGAGACTTGAACCCTAGTGTGCTCTCTGTCATGGTTGAGTGTGAACTGCCCCCAGAGGTGCCTGTGTGTTTGCATACTTGATCCCTACTTGGTTGTGCTATTTGAGAGGTCGTGGAAATTTTCAGGGGCAGAACCTGTCTGGGAGGCTGCGAGATATTTTATAGTCTGAAACCTCCTCCTCACCCTGCTTCCTCTCTGGTCTCTGCCTCCTGTCACAGCGGGGAGAGCAGTCCTAGCTGTATGTGCCTGCCCCACAGAACCACGTGGCACATGCTTCCTCTCAGTGATGGTCTGAACCTTGAACTGTGAGTCGAGGTAACTTTTTCTTTAGTAAGTCACTTTTGCCTCAGCACTGAGGAAGGCCACTAACACCCTCCCAGGCCTGAGTGTTGCTGTAACTCACTCCTAGCCAGTGAGGGTGTGTGTGTCTCCAGAAAGACTCTCATCTGACAGGGAAGAAGGCCGTAGCAGCCCATTGAGTGGCGAGGGTAAGGACTCCTGGACAGCAGGAAGATCAGCTGGTGTTTAAACATATCTTTCTACATTTCTGAAGAGAGGTTAAATTCAACAAAAGCAACTTGTCGAAGTTTGGGGAATGATGCGGATGCTCTTATCCAGCCCTCCTCATCCACAAGGAGGTGGTTTTATTTCCATTTTATCAGCATGTAAGATGAAAAGCCTGCTCTAGACCACACAAAGCTTACATGGTGACCGCACAGTAGGAAACCCGGACAAGCACAGCCCCTGGGTTCCACACAGGCGTGTAGGTGCAGCGTTGGGTCGAGAGCACTACCCCACCCCCAGGAGCACACTGTGAGAGAATGGGAGAAAACTTAGATACTGTCCATCCCAATACCCACACCTACGTCTGTCATAACAGTGACACAGGCAAGGGCTGCGGGTTGTGTGGGAGAGTAATTCTCAATGCACCTCTGAGAACAATCTAATTAGAGGCAGACAGAGACACGAGCGGTCACCGCAGAGGGTGCACAGATGGTGAGAGACACAGGACAAGATGCTGCATGTCACTTGTCATTAGGGAAACACACTCTCCGACTGCAGCGAACATCTCTGTGCACCCACCCACAGCTGCGCACAGAGGCTGGCGATGCAGAGGTGCCTGCCATTCCCCATGGCAGGCATAGCACAGGGGTAGCTCCTAAAGGAAGGGCATGGAAGTGTCTTACAACGTTATCCACTGCTCACAAATGCTATCCCTGGATCCCAGTGTCCTTGCCTTAAAGGGCGGGTCATCAGCAAGGGGTGCTGTTGGGAGGGGGTGACAACATGCTATGTTTTGCTAGGAAGGACTCCAAAAGGCTTGGCCTGAAGGCTTGGTCCCTAGCAGGCAGATCTGCTCACTAAGAGGTCATCGGATCATGAGTTTCGACCTTGTCAGTGGATCCGTTCCCTGGTGGGCTATTGGTGGTGGGAACCAGAGGTGGGGTCTGACTGGAGGAAGTATGTCACTGGAGCGTGTATTCGAGGGGATTATTTTGTTCCTGGCTGTTCTTGGTTGCCAGCTGCTGTGATGGTTCCTCTGCCTTCCTCTGCCGTGCTCTTTCGGTATGAGATTTCAGCCTCCCCTCAGACTCACAGTCACGGAGCTGGCCAACCATGGGCTGAACTCCCTGAAATGGTGAGCCCTAGTAAAGCTTTCTTCCATATAAGGTGACATATAAGGTGACTGTGTCAGGGACTGTGTCACAGAGACTGGAGCTACCACACTGTACGAGTTGGCACTCCTTCTATGGACCTTTGCCCCAGAGAACCGAAGCTGTGTTCTCAAACATTTTACCTATGTGTTTCCTCTTAGCAGCTTCATTTTGACAGTCTCAAGCTGGAAAGCACTTTTCAGACGATAGCCAGCTAGCAAACTCTGGTGTGTCTGTGGCTTTTACTATGGACCTCTGCCCTGGGATCTGTGTGATGGCCTGGATGAACTTCCAGGATCTCATGCTGAGTGTAAGTGCCAACCCCAGAGGTTCTGTGGTTCTATCCACACAGAGAGAAGACCATGACAGGGCTTGCCAGGGTGAGTGTAAGGTTGGGGTAAGAGCTGTGGCTACAAAAGGGTGGTGGGAGGGGTTCCCTGAGGGGTCTTTTCCTCATTGCTCTGGCCAGATAGCTGACAGGTAGGAAGAGGAGTTAATTTCAGCTCACAGGTGCAGGGCATGTGATAGAGGGGGGGCAGCCATGGAGGCAGGCGGCTCTGGGGAACAAGGAATGCAGCTACGACTTCTGACTTCCCCAAGGCTTCATGATACAGGAAGCAGGGAGCAGACAGGAAATGGGATTGGATTATCAAGCCTTAAGGCCTGTTCCCAGTGACCCACTTCCTATACCAGGTTCCATGAGCCCATGGCAGGCATTTACATCACCACATATATCTTTATACGTCTTTTGTGTCTTGATGGCTGGGGTCATGGAACCACATGGGTGCATAGAAATAGACATCTAAACACAAACCCCTACACAGACACACACATACACACACATGCGTAGGCTCACACACAAACACCTACACAATCAGACACACACATACACACACATGCGTAGGCTCACACACAAACACCTACACAATCAGACACACACACACATAGATGCATAGGCTCACACACAAACATAGACACACACACATACACATACATGCATAGGATTACACACAAACATAGACACACATATACATACATGCATAGGCTCATACACAAACATAGACAGACACACACACATACACATACATGCATAGGCTTACACACAAACATAGACACACATACACATACATGCATAGGCTCACATACAAACATAGACACACACACATACATGCATAGGCTCACACACAAACATAGGCAGACAGACATACACATACATGCATAGGCTCACACACAAACATAGACAGACATACACATATATGCATAGGCTCACACACAAACATAGACACATACACATAGATGCATAGACTCACACCCAAACATAGACAGACACACGCACATACATGCATAGGCTCACACACAAACATAGACAGACACACACACATATATGCATAGGCTCATACACAAACATAGACAGACACATACACATACATGCATAGGCTCACACACAAAGATATACACACACAGACAGAGACACCTAGACACTGACAGACAGACATGTACACAGACACATAGGTACATATACACATAAGTGAGTGCAGGTGATACTGGCCAGTCCTTAGCATGGCTGTGGTTGAACTGATGTTACCTCCTGAGCATGGTGCTGGTCTGGAGGATTCTACTGTGGGAGACAGGTGAAGGTGGTGGTGGCTATATTTCTTCTAACAGCTACATGTGAATATATGTTTTTCTCAATGAGCCCATAATTTAGATAAAAAGACATTTCTAGTGAATTCCTACAATTGAGAGAAGACTGAGGTTGGGGAGGAAACTGGGGGGACCCCAGGCTGCTTGTGGGACCCTAGGCTACTCATGAGTGGCCCTGAGTGAACCCCACCCTTCAACGTTCTCTGCTGGCTTAGTCAATATTTAATCTTTCCCCATTTGTTTTCCATTAGGACGCATATCTGAAACCTCTCATTAGCCCATCTTTCCAGAGAATAATGACTAATTTCCGACAGTAGCTTTCCTTTCTCCTACAAAGACCCTTCCATTATTGTAATTTACTGACGGAGGAGGAGAAATTGCCGACAGTTTCCAGGGCCCAGGGACTGTTTTACAGGAAGGGACACCACGTCCTCGCCCTTGGCTGGGGTTTGAGAAGGAAGGAGGCGCCAGGTTACTGTGACATCATCTGGCTTCATCCCATAGTTGGTCTGAATATGTGACTCCTTCAGGGACCGGAGACAGATTTTGCAGTTCCAGGAGCCCTGAAAGTCACTCAGAACTCACGCTTCAGACCTTGGATAGCTTGCTGTGAGCAATCTGAGAACAAGGTTCAGATCTGTGAGGGCTTCCATTGTCTGGCCTGCTCTGGGAAGGAACCACTGTTTGCATCTGCAGGCTCAATGGCTTATGGGGATTTCTGAGCAGTGCCGAGGCAGCATGCTGCTTCTGTTGCCCTAATGAGTCAATGCCAGCTATACATGCTGTTTGTTATTTACTTATTTATTTATTTTCTGTTTGCTTTAAAAGAAGGTGTGGGAAGCCTGACTTGTGAGAGGGAGGCCAGGAGAATTTCAGGCCCATTAGCAAAGCTCCAGGTCCTGGATGAGAGGCCACCTGCCTCTGTGCTAATGAGAACACACCCCAGCTGAGCTGAGCCTTCCTGCCAGCCCCTCCAAGATGTGCCCTTGGCTTGCCCTCCTTCGGTTTCTTGTAGCTAATTTGCCTGCCCACCGCCTGCCCCTGCCCCTCGAGGGACTGCCTTGGGATGAGCTGCCTAAGGCTCCACAGAAATAATGTTACATCCCGTCCTCTCCGGTGACACTGGGCTCGCCAATGTCTCGACATCCTGAAAGACAATCATTTGAAAATGCAATCGCTTTGTTGAAGCAGTAGTCCCCAGAGGCAGGGCAATTGACGACCTTTGCCAACAGAGGAGAGTGTGATAAATGTTTACCCTCCTGCCCTAGTCAGAGGAGAGGCCCACCCCTCATGGGGCCTGTGGAGCCCGGGGAGCAGGTAGCTCCTTGGAGCACAGCCTGCCCTGGCTCTGCTTGCTCTGAATTTCTGAGAAAAACTGTTTCTGTTTTACCTAGTACTCCGCAGAACTCAGAATCACTGCTGGATCTCCAGGGCTGGGGCTGGCGGATAAGGTGCAGGACGCTAGGTAAATAACGAGGGAAAAATAACGGGGAAACCTTGTCATGTGTCTGAGAGTTGCTCAGGGCATATCTGTGTGAAGTGGCTTGCTGTCAGTCTGAACTCCGAGGTTGCCTGGGTGTCATGTGCTTTTAAAGGTCTATATTTGGTATATTCAGCAGAGGCTTCTGTGACCTCATCCATTCTACCTCTCCTGGGGTAAGGCTTGTCCAGAGAGGTCATCCCACCCCTTAGCACAGGATACAGCTCAGTAGGATCACCGAGGGCTTTGTTAACCCCTAGGATGACATCTCCCGAAGAGATCAAGCTAGTGGATCTATCAGGTGTGGGTCTGACTAGCACTCTGTACCTCTATGTAAGTCTCTAGCAGGATTGGGAATGTGGGTACCTGTGTTGTGATCCCCATACACAGCTGCCTGGGTCCACAGTGTCCTCACTGCTAAATGGTGACTGATACATTTGCTCATCAGGATTGTGGAATGCAGAGATGTTGACATCTGACTTGTAGTGAGGGCCCTGGCACATGGTAAAGTCATCCATATGTCCTATGGGTCTGTGGGAAGACAGGCTCTTGGGTCAGTTCTCAGGGGAACAGAGGCCCTGACACAGGGGCTCACCTCCTGGGTTGGGAAAAGGGTTTGCTTGTTTGGTGGGCCTTGGTCTCTGGTTTCCTAACTCTGGTTGGTGAAGTCTCCTTCTTTCCTACTTTCTCTTCCAACACATGTTCCCCTCTCCTATACGTCAGCCCTAGTCTAATGTCACCGTAGAGACAAAGGCAAGACCAAGAGCCAAAGCAAAATCTCCCACTTTAACAATCTAAGCCTAACACTTGGTGGTGCCTGACCCAGGATACAAACAATTAGAGCAACTCCTAATGGCTCCTGGGCCTCACCCCAAATGGCAGGTCTTGTGGAGGACATGCAATGTTAAACAATTTACTACTTCAAGGGGAGGTAGCTCAGTTGGTAACATGCTTGCTTTGCAAATATGAGGACCTGTGTTCGTTTGACTTACAGAAGCCATGTAAAAAAGCCAGGCACAATGGCACATGCTTACAAACCCAGAGCTCAAGAGGCATAGACAAATGAAGCCCTGGGGCTTGCTGGCCTGCCAGTCTAGTCTTTGCAGAGAGTTCTAGACGAGTGAGATACTGTCTCAAGGAACAGGGTGGATGAGCAACGCTCAAGGTTAACCTCTGGCCTCCACATGCACACGCTTACATGTGCACTCACACACTTGGATTCACACAGGCACTCACACATGTGCACTCATACATGTGCACTGACTCATGTGCACTGACACATGTGCACTGACACACACCTGTCAATGAAAAATCTTATGGCCAATGAGCTGAGGCAGGATTAGAAGGTGGGACTTCCGTCAGGGACAGAAAGAATTCTGGGAGATACTGAAAGGTGAGAGAGACTCGTCCCGGAATGATGAGGAGACAGATGTAAACCAGCAGGTAGCTGAACCCGGGTTGGAATAAAAGGGATAATAAGTTAAGAGCTAGTTGGAGAACAAGCCAAAACTTACAGCCTAGACATCTATCAATAAATAATTAGTCTCCCAGTTACTGCTGGGAATTAAGTGGTTGGAAAGAAAATCTAGATTTTACACATAGCAACTCTAGTCTAGTTAAAAGCTTTGTTCCCTTGTCTAGAGTCCGTTGTCTCTGGCATGGCAGACCCCTCTTCTCTTTTCCTTCTGCACCTGAGGTTTGAGCTCCTGTAGACTACTCCCTGTTGCTACGGTGCCTGTTCTCTGCAGCCTCTCTGTACCCTGAAGTGTGTGAGAATGGGGGTTTGTCAAGTCTTGGGCAGCTGTGCTGTGTGTTAACAGTCCCAGTCCCATGTCCTTCAGAGCGTGTGGGGTCCCCAGGAAGCAAATGCTGACATATCCACCGAGCCTTACCTGGCTTGGAGCCCTCATCCACAGAGCCGTTGTAGACCTGGTTGATGAACTCGGGACGGTTGTCATTCATGTCGATGACATAGATGTACAGATCAATAGGATTCTCCACCTTGTTTCCGTTCATGTCCACGGCGTGGGCTCGGAGCTGCAGAGCAACAGACACACACACACACACACACACACACACACACACACACGTCAGAGCTGGCAGCCACATTCAGGGGTGTGCTTGTCTCTGGTGAAGGGGGTCCCTGGGGACCCACAGCTCTGGGGTAGCACAATAGCTCTCTGCTCCCTGGGGAAGGAGGCAGGGGCAACCTGGGCAGGGCTCAGGTGGGACTGAGACACCCAGAAACTTCTGTGAGCCTTGGCTCTCCCCTCTGTGCAGATGGAGTCATGTTGGCAGAAATAGGGTGGCATCCTCTGTCTGTGATGCCAAGGTCACCCAGGGGCCCCTCAGTCTGACACCTTCACATGCCTGGACTGGACAGGTGCCCTGCAGACAAGGCTTTACATTTTTTTCACAGTGGCTACAGCTAGGCCACTGTGACTCGTGGAGTGGCGGGGCTTAGGTGCCTGCTCCTGAGAGGTTGACTGAGGGGAGGGCCTGAGGAGAGATCTTCATGGGGTGCATACAGGCGGAGGGTGTGTGAGGCTTCAGAGCTGGGTGTCAAGGAGGGGCAGAAGGAGGACCAAGCTGACCAGGACCCCTGGGACCTGCTGGGACCTCTTTGGGCTCAGCTGCCTGCTGACCCTCTGGAAGGTTTTTTGCCCCTGCTTCAGATATGTCTGCAGTTTTGGGCTTTCTCATAGAGTGGAGGACAAGCAAAGGAGCCTTGCTGGCTCCCTCCAGACGGCTCTTGACCTGGAGTGGCTGTGGATGAGCACAGAGGGGCCCGTCTTCCTTCCCCTAGGCGACTCAAGTAGCTGTGGTGGAAACTCCAGCTTGGGCACCAGCAAGGGGCGAGCCCTGTGGGTTTTCATGCCTGGTTTCTGCAGGAGTGATGCCATCCTAGTACCTTGTCACAGGTGGACAGAGGACCTGGCAGTCACAGAAGCTCTGTGCTCACCATGTGCTAGTTAATTTGTATGATTTTTGGTCTCATTACTTTGACATTCTTGATGCCTTTTGGAACAGAGGCTACCCTCCACTTAACGCCAGGGATAAAACTCTATGCCTGTGCTGTACGTGGGACAAGCAGGGGAGTGGGGGGGAGGGCAGCAGAGTGGGTTGAGCACCGATTGCCACAGGCTGCAGGTAATAAGCCTGAAGACTGAGCCTGCTGACTCCTCCCGTGGGAAGATGAAGGAAGATGCAGCAGGAAGTCTGAGAAGCCCCAGCTATAGCTGGTTCCCTGCCTGGGATACCCCACCAACAGCTGCATCGTCCCAGAAGCATGAAAGCAATTTTGGAGATGCCCTGAAGCACAGGGCAGACAGAATATTCCAGTGGGAAATCAGAGGGCTTGATAGACCCTCAAGTCAAGGCCTTAGGGAAGGGAGGAAGCAGAAAGTAGGAACTCCTCAGGCCAGGGACTTTCTCTTACAGACCGTGATAATTAAAAAGCTCGTCTGTTTAATCTTGGAAGAAGTGAGTTTAATCAGTGAGCGGCTTCCTCCTGTGGGTGTGAGGAAGCCAAGTGCTCTGATACAGGGCTGACGCCTGGTGATCTGCCACCTGGGAAAGAGGCAGGGGGAGTGGATAGGCTATGCCTGTTGTCTTTCTCCCAACCTTCAGTGCCACAACTGGTTGAGCTCCCCTCTAGACCTGGGCATAGATGTCTCAAAAGAACATATTCTAGAAGTGGTGTGTGCATGAGGCAGGCAGGAGGACCAGGGTGTCGGGGAGGAGGTGGCAGGGAGAGGATTGGGGTGAGGCCTGCCAGAATGGTCTCTGTCAAGTGTTACCTGAACTTCACAGAGTGTGGCAAAGCCCCTGGGGGGCCTTGGGGACTCACAACGCTTCCAGCATGGCAACCAGCAGCCAAGCTGAGTGCTTACTACCAACTGCTAGAGTCTCTTCACCTGACCCAAGCCTCAAACAGCCTGCCAGCCCCCAAATGAAGTCGGGCCCGGAGACCAGCTCCATCCCTGTGTCCTCCAGTTGTTCGGTCTGTGAATAAAATCATCTTCCAGCTCAAAAAGGACACAACGACGTTCCAACTCTGCTCCTGAGGGAATCTCTCCACCCAAGCTAACAACACAATTTGCTTCCTCACTTCCTCATCCCGACCATGGCCTCCACTGCACGAGAAGCAAAGTGAGGATGCTCAGATAGCATTTCCGGGGACATTCAGGGAGACACTGTTGGCATCAGCTGGCTTTGAAAATCTGGAGACCCGATCTCCTCAGGGGTGTGGGGCCATAAGGATTCAATTGTCCCCCACTTTAGAACTGTGTGTGTTCCCCAAAACTTGGGCCATGCTTACGTCAGTCATTTCTGTTTTCCTGGCACCCAATACAGGGTCCAGCACATACTGAATGCTCAAGGAGAGAACCTGGTGTGGAAGGATGGATGTGTGGTTAGGATGGGCAAGTGGGCGGATGATGGATGGGTAGATGGTGGACTGGTGGATAGGTAAGCAACTGGGTGAGTCGATAGGGAAACAGATGGGTGGGTGGATAGGTAAACAGATGGGTGAGTGGAAAGGTTAACAGCTGGGCATGTGGGTAGGTAAACAGCTGGGTGAGTCGATAGGTAAACAGATGAATGAGTGGGAAGGTTAACAGCTGGGCAGGTGGGTGGTAGGTAAACAGCTGGGCAGGTGGGTAGGTAAACGGCTGGGCAGGTGGGTAGGTAAACAGCTGGGCAGGGGGGTAGGCAAACAGCTGGGCAGGAGCATGGATGGATAGGTAGATAGGTGGACAGACAGACTGATGGATGGATAAGTAGATGGCTGGATGGGCAGATGGTAGATGGACAGATAGTATATGAGCAGGTGGTCAGATATGCATTTGAATGGGTACATGGATCTGTAGGTGACGAGTGGACGGGGACGTGTTTGTAAGTGGATGAACACATAGATGAGAAATGAAGTCTGTAGAATCTGGTGTCTGGATGGATCATGCTTTTTCTTGAAGTTTCTGTGAAGAAGGAACAGCTGGAGAGCTTCTAATGGGCTGGGAGCCTGACTGGGGTCACTCTTGTGTCTCAGCTCATCACAGAAGCCATGGGATGTACAGCAACTCCTGGGCTGTGGACTATAAAACACAGCTGCTTAGGGCTCAGGTAGTTGTCTCAGGGCAGGAAACTTGTGGCTCAGAATATACAAACCACATTCCTGAGGTTGCTTCCCCAGTCCTTCAGCACAGCACCCTATTCCTCAAGGCTTGTAGGGTTTGTTGGAACAACCAGTAACAGACTCAACCTCCCGTAATCCCCCCTTTACATAAATGGGCAGTGAGCAGTCTCAGGGACAAGCTCTGTCCTTGCCTAAGGATATAGTGTGGACAGCCAGACAAGTCCTTGTGCACTTGGGGCCTCCTATGGAGGGAGGAGATGGATGATCAATCCTGAACAAATGGCCATCAGACAGAGGAGTACCAGGGTCAGCTTGCAATCAGCACAAAGCTGAAGCAAAAAGTCACAGCAATTAACATGACAGTATGGGGCAGATACTGAGAATTGGCATTTAGCCACAGGCACACACAACACCCCGAACACACCCACCTTTGTGTTTCACCTGACAGGGCTGTGATCTTTATAACCAGAGACAGCTGAGATCTCTTCATGCTGAGAGGCCTGAGTCCAGGGTGGGCTTAGTAGCTTGCCTGAGGCTCAGAGAGGTAATGTGCTGTGCTGGGCCGGGCCCTCAAAGGCGCAGGAGCAGAGCCCAGAGCCCAGGGGATCAGCCACAATGACATATGGCCATTGCATTGGGGGGGGGGGGGGGCGAGACAGAGAGAGACACAGAGAGACAGAGAGACACACACACCAAGAGAGACAGAGAGACACACGCACTGAGAGACAGAAACACACACAGAGACCCATAGACACACACAGACACACAGACAGACAGACAGACACACACACACAGAGAAAGAGAGAGAGAGAGAGAGAGAGAGAGAGAGAGAGAGAGAGAGAGAGAGAGAGAGGAGAACCTTGCTGGCTCCCTCCTGTGCAAGGCTAGTGGGGCAAGAAGGAAGCTGAGCCCTCACGGCCTCTCTTTTCTCGCTGTTCCTCCTTTCTGAGAGGCTCTTGCCTTAGAGGCTCCCAGAGAGATTGAAGCATATGAGTGAAAGGCAGAGGTTCTAACCTGGGAAGGGACAGGCAATGCTGAGTTAAGCCCACTCTGGCCTGCAAGCTCAGAGGTGGAGCTTAGCAACCACACTTTGACCAGCCTACTGGTAGACACCAGGGTCCTCTTCCTGTGGGTCCTAAAGTTGCCCTGCTGCTGACATGCTACCGGTGTGGAAGGGTGGGCAGTCGTCAGACCACCTGTAACTGCTTGCTCTGTTCCGCATGTGGATACTTACATGGTAAGAGGCTCTTTCCTCCCGGTCCATGGGCCGAGTGACATACATCCGGCCAGACATGGAGTCGATATTGAAGACCTCCATTGGGGGCTGGTCGGCGCCCACACCCGTGATGCTGTAGCGAATGGGGATGTCATTGTCTTTGTCTGACCTGATCTGAAAGACACAAGAATGGAGACGTGAGCTACAGCGATGGCTGACACATTCATCCTGACCTGGAGGGCTCATGCTTGCCCACATTCTCAGAGCACCATGGATCACTGCTGGAACAGTTCAGCGACAGCTCTCTCTCACACTTGTCCCTTTAACAAAGCAACCAGTCATTCAGCCCCAGCCAATCCAGTCTGAACAGGTTTTAGGTTCGTGTACAGTAAGGCAACCCGTGTCCTAGAGTGATCTTTTAGACAAAAATCCCCATTTTCCATCTAAAACCTATGCATGACTAGGCATGCATATGATTAGAATACCCCATGACTGCACAAAAGGTCCGTTTCCATATGTCAATCAAAAGTTCATCAGAGCAGAAAACCACACCCCATCTCCACCATCAACTTTTCTTCCTCGAGGGCTCAAAGCAAGCTTCCAGGAATACACGACTCTCGAGGACTATGGCTCACGTTTGATGTTCTTTGCACGCGGCTACCTTGCATTTCCTCTTCTAAATAAAATTCCTTGCTACACTGATATTTACGTTTAGTCCTTCAGTCCTTTGAAGATGCAAGAGCCAGGGATACAACAGGCTCAGATAGCAACCACTAGGAACAGAAGGGCAGTTGGTGGATAGGGAGTTATAGGGTACCACCAATCTCATGCCCAGTGACTCATCAGGTGACAGGCTGGTACAAGGCACAATAGTTCAAGATTGTCTTTTATTTTATTTTGAGGCAGGGGTTCCATGTAGCTCAGGTTAGCCTCATACCTGTCATGTAACTGAGAATGACTTTGAACTCCTAATCCTCCTTTACCTCCCAGGTTCTGGGATGACAGACAGGCACCATTAGTCCAGTTTATACAGTGCTGGGAACCCAAGGCAAACCTCCACCAACTGAACTACATCCCCAGCCCTCAATATTTCAAGTTCATGTCAAGCTATGACGTCGTATGCCAGGCCACAAAGAGACACCAGCAAGAGGTACAGTGGCAGAGTGAAGTCCCCATCCACACGTAAAGCAGGATCTGCTGGGCGGGTCACTTCTTTGCATGAAACGAGACAGGAGTCCCAGTGGAGGTGTGAGAGAAGTCAGAGAGCAGATTTTCTTTCCAGTTTTGTTTGTACATCAAACCGCAAGGTGGCTCCAGAAAACTCCCAGCTCCTAAAAAATTCAGCTGATGGAGATTCTTTCCTCATTTGTAAGGAAAAGTTGATTTAAAAAATTTAATTAAGACTCCCAAAGCAGGAGCAGGGGTTGTCTCTGACTCTGTTGCCTGCCTTTGGGTACCCCCCCCCCCCCAACTGGGCTGCCTTGTCTAGCCTCAATAGAAGAAGATGCACCTAATCTTACTGCAACTTGATATGCCAAGGCTGGTTGATATCCATGGGAGGTCTCCCCTTTTCTGGAAAGGGGAGGAGGGATGGATGGAGGGAAAGGAGGTGAGAGGGAGGGGCTGGGAGAAGAGGAGGCAGGGGAAGCTTTGATCATGGATATAAAGTAAATAAATAATTAATAAAAATTTAATTAAAATATAATTACATTGTTACCCCTTTTCTTTTCTCTTTCAAATTCATGGGCTTTCAAATTTGCAAGAGGTTAAATTGAAGATTTTTGGATTAAAATGGCCTTGGCAGAAGAGATTTTAGGACAGCCTAGTGTTGACTGTGTCTTATTATTATTAGTGGGCTCTCTTATATAGATCTACAACAAAAAGGAGTAAGCAGAGTAAAGAAAAATGCAAAATGTACAGTTTAAAGAGAAAAAGAGCACCAGGAAGTGTAAGGTGGAAGACTGAAGTTCCAGTGTTCAAGGAGATAAAAAGTTTAAAGAAAAGCGGATCCTAAATGGGATAAAGGGAGTGGTGACCTCAGGGCAAGACTCTACCCAGCTAAGCTTCCAACATGTGAAAAGGATTTAAAGAAAGGCTTAAGCGGAGAAAGGAACTAGCAACAACAGAAAGATGATACAAATGTAACTGAACAAGGGCTTGGGTTCCCAGCCTCTGCAGGCAGCAGAACTTGGCAGCAGTGGTTGTTTGAATAGGTTTGGCCCCCATAGACTCACGGATTTGAACACTTGGCCCATAGGGAGTGGCACTATTAGGAGGTGTGGCCTTGTTGGAAGAAGTCCTGTCACTGAAGGGTTGGGTTTTGGAGGTCTTCTATGCTCAAGCTATGCCCAGTGCGGGACATAGTCTCCTTGTTCTGCCTTTGAATTAAGGTGCAGACCTCTCAGCTCCTTCTCCAGCACCATGTCTGCCTGCGTGCTGCCATGCTCCCTGCCATGAAGATAATGGACTAAACCTCTGACACTGAAGTAAGCCCCCAATTAAAAGCTTTCTTTCATTGGTCACAGTGTCTTTTCATAGTAATAGTGACTTAGACACGTGCACACACACACACACACACACACACACACACACACACACACGACTAAATATGTAAACACAACCCGAGTCTGTTTAATGTTGCGTGCGTGCGTGCATGCGTGCGTGTATGTGTGTGTATGTGTGTGCGTTTT
>CM052701.1:1985545-2107450 GCA_028551405.1 Uromys caudimaculatus
TTCCTTCCTTCCTTCCCTCCCTCCCTCCCTCCCTCCCTCCCTCCCTCCCTCCCTCCCTCCCTCCCTCCTTCCTTCCTTCCTTCCTTCCTTCCTTCCTTCCTTCCTTCCTTCCTTCCTTCCTTCCTTTCTTTCTTTTGACAGTCTCACTATGGAGCCTAGGCTGGTCTGGAACTCACTGTGTAGACTAGGCTAGTTCCTAGTTGAAAGAGGTCTGTCTGTCTGTCTGTCTGTCTGTGCCTGTCTCCCGAGTGCTGGGTGTGCACCACTGTCTTCAGCTGAGACCACATTTCTTAAGCCAGCATTTACCACGGTTGAGCCACAGCTGGTTACACAGGAGTGAAGCATCACCCTAGTAACCCTGGGTAACAGAATGGCTCTCTGACATCATAACTGGAGGCAGAAGTCTTTTACCTGTCATGAGGTCAGGGCAGACCTACAGCTGCTTGTGCTGGCTCTGGGAGGAGAAGCAGGCAAGACAGCCATGCATATGTATGTGTGGTACATAGTCTGTGGGGGTTCAGTTCTAGGCTCCCATTGCTCATGCTTCCATGACAAGATAGGGGTTGGGTGGTAGACATCCCAGCCTTTCCCCCCTTAGCCAGAGCCATCTCTCCTTTCACGTATTGTTGGTGGCTGTTAAAGCTTGTGCTCTCCTCATCTGGCCATAGCAGAAAAAGTCTACCATGGAGTCTGAGTTGCCTGCATAAGCTGCCCTGGTGAGGTGGATAAGTCTCTGCAATGTTTTCTCTTCTCCACTGTTGCAGAGGCTCGATGGGACTTAATGGCCAGGGACATGGAGAGTCTAGCAGAGAGACAGCAGAGCCTGCCCTGTGCCTGTGTCTGAGTTCTTGGTGCCTGAAGGGTAAGGGACAATTCTCACAGTTATGAGGTGGAAGCTCATGGCACCGGGACAGGCCCCTGCCCTGGAGGACCAGGTACCTCTGGGTGATGGTATGTTGGAAGCTTTGGCTCTGGGCTTGGACTTTGGGGTCACAGTCAGGTCTCGAGTGATATTGGCTGAGTGGCAATGGATGAAGGGGACACATAGAGCCAGGGACAGCTCTTTGCTGAGAGTGACTTGCGAGTCTCTTAGTAGCCCTAGAACAGACGCTGAGGTGTCACACACAGCTACTGCCACTTCCTTCTGCCTACAGGGGCATTAATTATAACTGTGCTGAAAGGAACCACCATAGAGTTATTTATTTATTTATTTATTTATTTATTTATTTATTTATTTATTTATTTAGTAAAGGAATGTCATTGTACTTTGACCATCTGCTGGGCCACTCAGAACACCTGACACACAGCAGCAGTGGGCTGCTGAGCACAGAGTCCAGGGGGCTCTCTGTGCAGACCTTGGAATGCTCAGATTCTCTCATAGTTTACCTTGTGGAGAAGAAATACTGTATAAAGGAACTTGGCAGGCCAGGGGAGAGTACTTTCCTGTGATTTGTGTCTGGAAAATGAGGAAAACATCGCAGACATGAATGCTGGGTAGGGAGCAGGAAGCACAGGCAGCCCTCATACCAGCTCCCTGCTGAAGAGCCAGGGAGAATTTCCTGGGCTCCTTTGTTGTTAGAGGACTGAACAGATGGTAAAAGGTTAGTTTAAAGTGATGTCTGCATTAAAATAATGTACGGCTCTGGAGCCTGTGTTCACCTGGGGACAGTAGCGGGGCCGCTCTGTCCTTAAAAAAGATGGAAGGAGGGAGGCCCCCCAATCCCCCATATAGAGTATTTGCCATATTCAAATGAACCTGAAGCTGGATAAAGTCACCATGTGGCTTCCAGTTGCAGACACCTGGGTTTATTCTTAGTGAATTCAAGTGGGGAAGCAATGGGGCAGAGTCACATCTGGATTCCAGATGTGTGTGGGGGGGGTTGGGGAGAGAAGAGGGGTGAGGGAGCAGAAAAGAGGAACACTCAGAAAAGGCCCTTAGTTTAGGACCAAAACCACACAGTGTGCCAGGCCCTAGGGAGACAGCACAGGGACACTCGCCGTCCGGGGACACTCACTGTCCCGGGACAGAAGCTGTTCCACAAAGTGAAACTCCACAGTTATAAATCTGGACAACGGCTATCAGTGACAAGAGGGTCGGTCTGTGAGGATGTGTGTGGAGCATGGGGCAAGAGTAATAGCTCAGAGAACACGATGACCAAATTGGGCTTCTTTGCTCTTATCTATGGCCAGTTATGGACACAGACACACTACATATAGATGCATAAATATTATACATGTACACACACACACACACACACACTGCACAACATACACACAAACCACACACATATACAAGAATGCATACTCAAACACAAACAGTACAAAAGCTCACACAAACATATCCAAACACATAAATACACACAAGCCTCCACGCCCGCACTGTGGCCTCTCTCCTCTGGGCACCCACCTCTGAAGGGGTTGGATATTTTGTGACCAGTGGTCCTATCATCCACTGCCCCTTGGGCCCTGCCCTGGTATTTCAAAAGATGCTCAGATAATCCTTAGGATCAAGCCTGTTCAGCAGGACATGGATCTCTGGTGAAGTGCTCCTGTGTCTTCTCCTTGTACTGTATTAAACCTGGAGATTCTCCCGGGAGAGCAGGTTGCAATATCTTACTTTTGTTCCCGCTGGGAGTCTGCACAGCCTGCAGTGGCCCCAGCCTCTTCTTCGAGTGAAGGGCTCCGAGCCGTGACGGCTGTGCCCCCCCCATCCCTCAGCCCACACGCCAGGATGGAGACAGTGGATTTACTCTTGGCTGTGACTGCAGCCAGCAAGACTAGCTGGGCAAGAAAGGCAACTTTCCTTTAAAACCTGACTTTCGCTGAAGCCCAGAGCTAAGAAGCCGATTACACCGAAACACATTTGCAGCTTCCTGTGGCCCCAGCCATGTGCACACAAAACTCCATTGCTCTTGGAGCTTGAACTTGACCCCACAGCTGACAGAATCAGGTTCTCTTGGGCTTCTGTTTTGCCCAGATACCCTGCCTCCATTTCTCCTTTCCTGCCCCATTGTCGGCAAGCATGTTCCACACACCCTGGGAATCCAGTAGGGCAACCTGTCCCCAAGTGTAGCATGCTTGGTCCTGAACAGTGCATGCAGCAGGTGTCTCATGATTACTAGATGAGCAAATTAAACCAGGAGTCACCGCCCAGGGGCAGGTGGGCAGAGAGACAGCCAGGTCATTCACTCATCCTTCTGATGAGAAACCGTGGCTGCTGAGGCCCTAAGCAAGTCTTTTTGCAGGACAGCCATCCATCCTGTGGTCCAGAAGCTGGGGAGGCTGTGGAGGGACAGGGAGAGAAGAGCTACACAGCAAAGCCAGACAGGTGCTGGGGTCTCTGTGAACCCTTACTGCATGGAGAACAAAGACAGAGAAGGCAGAAGTGGAAGGAGAGGGGAGGGAAGGTGGAGACACGGCTCGCCACCCTGACTCACAGAGCCTGGCCTGGAGACCACTGGGAACCCATAGCAGAAGATGAAACCACACACACTGTGGGTTCTCCACTCTTACTGCCCTGGTGGACATGGGCTGTTCCAGCAGCTACTCTCCAATCTACTCGTCTCAGGGCTCATACCTCTTTACAGAATCACGTCTCCCTACTTAATATGTCCACATCAGGATGCAGTAGCCTGGTCAACTGCTCTGACACCAGTTCAGTGGCCCAGCCTGAGGAGGAGCTGTCCAGGAATCTCTAGCCCTTCAGAAGTCCTCAAAAGACCATTAGAACATTCCAGAATGCTAAGCTTTCTGGCCACCGTCTAGCCCATGCTGCAGATGTAGCCACTGAGGCCAAAGAGTTCATGTGCCGCTGGGACCTAGGGCAGGGTTTCCGGTCCTGTTCAGAGGTCACATTACCTTTGCTTGTTTATTTGTAGTGTTGGGGATTAGAACCCATGACTTTGGATATGGTGGGCAAGTGCTCTACACTGAGCTACACCCCTAGCCTAGTCACACACAGCCTCTGTAAGCAGAAAAGAAACAGAGCTGTCTTCCTGCTGGACCCAGATGGGAGGACTGAGCCAGCTCTGCAGCTCACAGGGCTACTGCACTCTCCACCAGAGAGACTCAAGTGCTAGTACCCGCTCACTCTGGCCAGCCCTGCAGATGTGGGTCCTAGACATTCAGGCAGCTGTCTGTCTGTTTAAGGTCAGCACGATTTCATCTTTGTTCCTAGGCAGAGTGTCATTTTAATTGTTCCGGTAAGTGATTGTGAAAGGGCAGCACTCTGGTGTGTGAGCTTGCTGCAACGTCTCATTGAAGAGCTCCTTGCTGGGTGATGAGTGCTGAGCCCTAAGTAGACATCTGTATGACCCACTTCAGGGCTCGAGGAATACCGTGGAAGAGGAGGGTGAGAGAATGAAAGAGCTGGAGGGCGGGGAAGCACGCTGTGAGCGGTCACCAGCACAAGACGGAGCTTTGACATTTCATCACGATGTGGAGAAACTTACGTGACCACGCCCCTCCCGAGGAGCCAGGAAAGACTTGGCTAATAGCACTTAAGAGTTGCTGGAGAAGTGTGGGTCATTTTCTTCAGAAGTCACAGTTAAGATTGCCTACGATCCGATCCAGTGACTACCCCCACCCACACTACTCAAGCAACCATACTGAGTCACAAAAACCCAGCCATCCAACTAACCAGTCAACTAAACAGAAGGACAGCAAAGAGGATGGAACCTTGTGTAGAAGGTCTTTGGTGGGAGAGAAATGGTGCGTTCGTGTGTGTGTGTGTGTGTGTGTGTGTGTGTGTGTGTGTGTGTGTGTGAAAATGTCTAACATTCACCATAGACATGTATGAAATCACCAAAGAAGAAACTTTGCAAGTAGCTGTGTTATTAAAACTGCTCTCATGAAACGAATGGCACACACTTGGGGCCTGCTCCGCCCCCACTCTCCCTCCAGTTTTGAACGTTATTGAGGAGATTTGGAGTGTTTCCCAGGTGCAGTGAAATTGAGCCTTCAGTTATTTTCACGAAGGTTTCTGTAGCAGAACTCTCAGCATGGAACAGGCACGGGAAGGAATGTGAGTTCGTGGCGAAACACCGTGGCCATTGTGCATGCTGTTCACAATTACTTGGAGTTTCATAAATCACGGGAAAACCCTCAAAGTCATGAGTACTAATGAAAGCCATGAATATGTTCTTAAAAAATTTGCCTGGTGGGGAAGAGGGGATTAGTTGGTCTCAGAGATGCCCTTCAGGTTGCACCAAATTAATAAGGCCAGGCTCTCTTAATTTCTAGTGGGAGATTGGGCAGGCTTTATTGCTGACAGTGGATGGCTGTGTGGGCATGCGCGTGCCTGACCTGCTGGCAACACAGAGGCCTGACTAACTTTAGGGGATTGTCATTCTCTCACTGGGAAAGACTTAATGGACCCTGCCCTCCCTAGCCAGTGGGAGACCCCAGGGGGGCCTCTAGTGTCTTTCCTCAGGCACCACCCTCTTTTTAACTCTTGTTATTTTGAGACAATGTTTCTCAACTGGTCTGACCGGTGATCCCCAGGGATTCACCATATCTGCCTTGCCAGCCCTGAGATTACAAGTGCACTCCACAATCTCTGGCTGCTTGTGTGTTTTGAGACAATGTTTCTCACTGGTCTGGCTGGCGATCTCCAGGGATCCACCATCTCCTCCTTGCCAGCCCTGGGAGTGCAAGCGCACTCCACAATCCCTGGCTGCTTGTGTGGGTTCTGGGGAGTGAGCTCATGGATTTGTGCTCACCAGGCCTTTCCTTCAGTCTTAGGGCGTACATGGGCACACAATTGGATGATCATGTCTAGATTCACCCAGAATAATTGCTTCTGTGCACCAAGGTCCTGGGTTCGCTGGCCACACAGGACTCCTTCTGCTTTTAGTTTTCAGGAGCTTCTTTTATAAACAAAAATTTAAAAACCACTTGAAAAAAAAAGAAAGCATTAAAGCTAAACTCAGCAAGCACATTTAGCAAAGACAGTGTCTATCCTGGCTCCCCAATGCTGGGTGTATCCTCCCACAGGTAGTGTCTGTCTGTCTGTCTGTCTAATTGGAGACACACAGGACAAGGCTGCCCCACTTCTTAGGTAATCAGTAGTAGCCATACATTCTTCGATCACGCTGCCATGCTTGGCTTTTTTATGTCAGAGCTTGGACTTGAGCTCAGATCCTTAGCCTGGCAAGCACTTTAACAACAACAAATACATCCGCTTCCCCAGATCCTTTGTGTGTTTTCTGACAAAGCCTTGCTATATAGTCCAGACTGGCCTCAGAATCATGATCTCCCCCAACTGTACTTTCTGAGGGCCAGGAAGGGTAAAAAACGAAGGTGGCTGTGTCACCCAAAGAAGGACAGCAGCTTGATCAGAACAGACACCAGCTCAGGTGTGGCTGGGCTTCCTGCAGCAAGTGGTATCTGGTTCCGGTATTCCCGGACACTGAGTACATCTGTAGGTATAGAGTCATGGCTCATGCAACCATTCTTCCAGGAATGGTTTTGTCAGAAGCTGCTAAGGTGCTTCCTTCTGGAATACTTGCCAACTTGTGTCATATTCGCACCCATGGACACTTGCCCCGGGCAGCCTGGGCATTCTCTGCCTGTCCTGTGCATGCCCCCGTGGCTCCCGTGGCAGGCGGTGATGTCCAGTAGACACGAGCTTAGACAAAGATATCAGTGACAGATTCTTACATAAGATGACACTGAGGCCAAGACCTAGAGCAAGAGAAGAGACAGCCACCTGGGTGATGGGGACAATGTTTCAGGAGAAAATGTCTAAGAAGCCTCAAAAGGCTGAGGCTTAGACCCAGGGGAGCTCAGCTGTCACACTCAAGGACTTGCAAGGTGGCCAGTGTGGTGGTGTGGAGCGAGCAAGGACAGTATGGTGGGAGATGGGGACAGTGCTCAGAAGACCGCATGCTGTAGGGCCAAGGAAGACCTGTGGGATCCTGGCTGTTGTCCTGGTGACCAGAGACCGCCATAAGGGTGAGTGTAAGGTCTGTCACATTTCTAGGAACATTGGTCTTGTTGTTGAATGGTGCCTGCAGCAGGAGTTAGGGCTGAGGCAGAGGAGTGGCACAGGAGTTGCAGGGGCAATGCCACTGAGGAATGGCGACGGCCTCGGGGCAGATGGTAGAGGGTGACTGAGGTGTTTTGGGGGTTCAGGTGGTGTGCTCTGGAGACGGATCACATGCAGAATGTGAGCAGAGAAGGGCACCCAGGGCTCCGGGCGACTGGGAAGACCGAGATGTTGGATGCCCGTGGGAAGCATGGGTTCACGTTTAGGGACTCGGGCTTACGGGACATGCTCAGTTTGATGTTCACAGTGGGCTGGACTCAGCTCTGTCCCAGTTTAAATTCTGGGTCTACTGATCTCTGCCAGCGGTCTCGGACAAACTTACTCTTTGCCTCAGTTTGCCACGTGTTGAAACAGACGGAATGTTGCCTCTGGGGCCTGGGTGAGTTCTGAGTGAAGCATGGCTGCTCCATCTGTCAGAGTCCAGCATGGCTGTGAGGGTCTCACCTGGCGGTGCGTGGTGGGAACCCATGGGTTTTAACATCATGGGGTGAGAACGGCAGCGTGAGAAGGAGAACCCACCATCTCTACAGTCTGTAGGTCAAATGAGAGACTGCTCTGCCACACACCTGACGACTGCATCTGAGGTCATGGATTAAGGGTGTGGCAATGGACAGTAGGGAAGGGTGGGGCTTGGAAAGTCCCATCCTCAGACAGCACCCTTGTTGTCATGGCAACCGCCAGCACACAGACAACCTAACTGCCGGTGTGATCATGCGGGAACCGAGTCTGTTACTCTGTGTGTGTGTGTGTGTGTGTGTGTGTGTGTGTGTGTGTGTGTATGTGTGTCCCTGTGTTACCCCAGCCTCCTGTAGACTAACAGGAAGGACACTGAGACACAATAGGCCTTGATTAAAGGCGTCCTCTTGTTTGACACCAAATTCTGATTTCCCATTGAGCTCTTTCTCTCCAGTTTACCTGCTGGTTCAAACGGGGAAGGCCAGTACTAGACATACAAGCATGGGGGCTGGAGAGATGGCTCAGTGGTTAAGAGCACTGGCTGCTCATCCAGAGGTCCTGAGTTCAATTCCCAGCAACCACATGGTGGCTCACAACCATCTGCAATGGGATCCGATGCCCTCTTCTGGTGTGTCTGAGACAGCTACAGTGTACCCATATACATTAAACAAATAAACGAATAATAATAATAATAAAAGAAATACAAGCATGAACTGGTAGCTTCTCACAGCAGATGGCCTGACTCAGGTATGGAGGGGAACCCTGTTTCCTTAGGGAGATCTGTGGCTCGGCAGTGACGAAACAGGCCTCTTTGCCTTAAGGTCTACATACCTTCCTCACTACCCCCTTGTCCACACACTTAATCCATGCTGCTGTAGTGGGGAGGGAGAACATCCTTTGGTATTCTTTTCCATCTTTGCAAGATTCAAGGGAGAGCTGATGTGCATCTCCAGCCATCCCATTCACCCATAACCTGCCCCAGCAGGGCGGAGCTGGGGGTACCTTTAAGGATGCCACAGAGTGGGGAATGTCCTAGAGAAAAGCCTGCATGCTCGGTACACAGCCACCGTCCTAAAGCTGTGGGGAATGGAGAGATGTTTTCCCAGGAGGCACAATGCTTCAAACACCCAGTGGAAAAATTACAGGCAAAAGGAAGACAAGCAGGCGCACCTAACCGTGGCCAAGCAAAGAGTGCTCCTCCCCAGTGTCTCTCCTCAGTGTCTCTCCTCCCTCCAGCAATTCCTTGTGGAGCCTCGAGACATCACAAGTCCCTAGATTTCTGATAAAACACGTCTCCACACACAGAGGGAGTGGCCAGCCATGCGATTTCGCAGTGTAGTATTTATAGACGAGATGGCAGTGGGTGTGAAATAGACTTGGTAGAGAATGGCAGGTCTCATTTTCAACAGCGTCGTCCACAGGCTGGCAACAGTCTTAAGCCACCAGACAGCTCAGCGGACTTTAAGGGCAGAGGAATTTGGCGGGGCTCAAAGCACACAAAGGCGTGATGATCAACACTGAGTTTGGGATTAGACATCTCTGGTTAAAGTCCTCCTGTCTCCTATTAGTGAACCTTGGGCAAGTCTAACTACCTAATTCTTCATCTCTTCATTCACAAAGAGGGACTTGAGATAACGGCTGAACAAAGCCGTGAAGAGGATTAGAGCGAAGACGTCTATAGAGCAAAGAAAGTGATTGAGAGATGGGGCTTGCAGGCTCCTCCTCCACCACATCATGCTCCCTTTCATGCTGCCTCATCCCCACTCAGCATCATCTACACCCACATCAGCAGCAGCACTGCCTGTGTCACCATCTTCCACACCACCACCATCTTCATCCACATCTACACAACGATCTCTACCCACCAACATCACCATCGCACACCACCACCACCACCACCATCATCACCATCAGTGCCACACCATGCCTGTGTCACCATCTTCCTCATCCACGTCATCATCACAGTCATCTCCATCCACATCACCGGTAGTACCGTTGCCGGCATCACCACCACTGCTATCGCCATTATTTTCCCCACATCCCCATCAACCCCATCCTTATCGTCACATCTCCATCAGTACCACCGCCACCATCATCATCCTCATCCTCCTCATCTTTCTCATCAGCACCATCATCTCCATCATCAATCTATTACCACATCATCTATATCCTCAATTTATTATCCTCATCATCTCCATCCTCAATTTATTATCACCATTATCATTGTTTGAGGGGAACTCATTTGCCCAAAAGGGGGAGAAGAGATATCCAATAGATGTGTTACCTAAGCATGGTGAAAAGCTGATGAACCACAAAAGATGTAGCCGTGAGTGGTTTTTCAATATTTTCACATCATGAGACTTGGTGCTTAGTAAGGAGGATCGGACACTAAGTCTGACGCCACCAATGTCAAACTCCTGTGAGCAACTAAAGATTTTCTTTTTCATGTTCCCTGAGGAGAATGCGTGTGTGGTGACTCCAGGACATATTTCCCAGGTGCAGGGGTGGCAAACCTGGCTACTGGCCAGCCATGCAGGTCAAAGGCCAGGGTGTTGTTCTACTGCGACCTGCTGGTGGCCAGGCATCTCCTGTCATCTTGCTGGTTGAGTTTCTGTCAAGGAGACAACCTCTGACACATCTGTTTGTGTCCAGTTCCTTGCATTTATGCAAAACCAGGGAGCGACAGTGTCCTGCATCTCCGTGGCTGCTTCATGCTCTTATATCAGGGGAGGAGTCTGACTGGCTTTATTTCTCCTGCAATCTAAGAGCCAGGGTAACCAAGAAAGGCCATCAGGTGGCACCTGAGGCCAGCTCCGTTGTGCGCAGGCGTGGAGGGACCTCGCATGTCTTCCGAAGCCTGTGGGTCTCAAGGAGGCCACCACTCCCATCAGCTGTGCAGAAGCAATGCAGTGGGCATGGCAGGTGCTGCCACAGACCGGCTGCCTTTGCCTTCTCTTCTTACAGCCGTGCTGATTTCAGATCAAGTCCCAGGTCTCAGAGATTGAATTTCACTTAAGAATCTCCAGGAGCGGCTCCCGAAAACACAGAGGAATCTGGAAAATCTGACTCAAGACAATTATCTGGGGGAGTGGAGAAGCAGCCCCTTTAAAGGACGGACAAGTTCCCACTCCCTCCTAGTGTCTCACAGGCAGCCTGGCCTTGGTCTCTTGAGCCTCAACAGGAGACCTCCTACCTGCAGCAGCCTCTACCACATTTCTGCCCACCCTGGCCTCAGCAGAAGGATGCTGCTCTTGTAGGACCAGGCTGGAATTGCCAGGCACCAACCAGCTCCTGAGAATCCGTCCTGTCTCCACCTGACCACAAAGCCATCTACTACTCTCCTTCCCATGACCACTCCTTGGGCCAGGCTCTGAGATCTCAGGTCTGAACTTCAGGTCAGGCTTGGAGAAATGGCCTGCACGTTTCCAGCCTGTGATGGATCCCAGCCTTGGACAGGACAGAGAGAATGTACTCAGGGCATCTGACAACTACAGACTGCAGGGTCCTTGGCAGGCACTGCTTGACCTCTTGTCCGGCTTGCCCCAGCATGGTGGCCTGTCTCCCTGGCTCACTCAGGCAGATGGACAGGCTGCCCTGGGGACACCCTTTCTCTCTACAGACAGCTCTGGCCTCTGGCACTTCTTCTCCCGATGGCCTGTCAGATGGTGCAGAGGCCCTTGTGACCTCATCCCCATCTGCATCAACAATGGGTTTCTTTCATGCCTGGGTTTCTATTTCTGCTGCTCGCCAGCTGGTCGCAGTGCTTTCTAACACGCCCGGCTCTCCTACTTATGCTGAATGTGGAGGAATGGACCTGTCACCGGCAGCCAGTCAGAGTGAGAGGCTCCCCAGTATTCACTGTGGACTCCGTGCTGTGATCAAGTTAGCCCAGGGTGACACTTGACAGAACCCCAGCAAGCTTTGGTGGGTACCCTGGGCTGGAAAATACTGTCACAATCAGAGTGACAACCATCTGGGAAGAGGATAGATGACTTGAGGCGGGCCACTGGACCAGGTTTCCAGGGGCCTGGGGCTCAGTCCCCTCCAGGGATGGTAGGTTTCTGTTCTCAGCCTGGTTGGGCCACAGGTTCTCAGGTACATGGCCCAACACTCTTCTGGTCTTTCTATGGAGCCACTTTTGATGGAGGCATTCACACCTCTGAACATCGTGTAGAATCATTGCCCTTCCCAGGTGGGGTATGGGATGGGTCTCACCCAATCAACCAAAGCCTGAATAAGACAGAAAGATCAGCTTTCTCCAGCTGGGAGAGGATTCTTCAGCAGTGGCTCACAGAGCCATGCTGAACTTTGACCTTTCCCGTGTCCCCTGCCTGCCCCCACAACCTCCAAAACTACAGAGCTTTCCCATGTGGTAAGTCTCTGTAAGCCTGCAAGGTCTCTCTGCCACTTTTCTGAGGAGCCATGACTCTCACTAGCCCTCTCCCTAGCCTGGCTGGAGACTGGTGGGCAGTGTCGGTGGCAAAGACTGCAGCGCAGGCGATGTATGACCCTTAACCTGCTCTGGCGGATTTGCTTTCAAAGCTGATGGGGAAGTGGTGAAGAGCTTTTTCTGTGTCTGAGGTCTGACCCCAGCCAGGCTGCCCTCATCAGTCAGGGGAAGCAACAAGGCAGTTGACCACTCTGACAAACTCAGTGGCCTCTGGCGGGTCATGCTTGATGGAAGTGGACCTCTGGCCTTGAGCTCAGTGAAGCCAGAAGTGTAACCCTCCATGGATGGGGAGGGGGTTTGGGGGAAGATAGCCTCCGGGTCTTTCTGAGAGATGTGTTTACTGAGGCCGGAGCCCAGTCCAGCAGTCTCCGCTTTGTGCTGTGCACTTAGGAAGCACCACTGAATACTTTGGAGATTGTGCTAGTGACAGTTCCTGAGTCACTTCTGCCGCAGTGTCCTGGGAGCGACAGCTGCATCAGTCACTTCTCTCACTGTCAGGTTTCATTTTATCGCACAGCAGTTATTCTTACCATCTGAACATGGTGCCCTCCTGTCCTATGAGAATGTCTAGTCCCACGGAACACAGCAGGGTGGGTGCTGTGCTAAGAACAGCCCACAGGCGCCGACATTTCCAGCTACTGGACCAGTACTGGGGTGCAGGTGCTGACGAGCAGAAGCAACAAATTAGCAAACCATTGGTAACCAAACGCAGGGCCACGAAGAGTGAAGTGAGGGCGAAACCATCTTAACTAATTTCTATGCATTAAAAAAACTAAGTGCACACCTTTAATCCCAGCACTTGGGAGGCAGAGGCAGGTGGATTTCTGAGTTCGAGACCAGCCTGGTTTACAGAGTGAGTTCCAGGACAGCCAGGGCTATACAGAGAAACCCTGTCTTGAAAAAAACAAACAAAAAACAAACAAAAAACAAAACAAACAAACAAACAAAACTAAGGACTATTACATATTGAAAAGCAGCCCGCCAGTGGGCCATCATCTCGCTCTAAGGACATGATGTGTTCACTTCTTCCTCATTGTACACGAGCCAGCAGCTTGCTAGCACCTCTTAGATGGACTCAAGCTTAGCTCAGTTAAGAGGACTTTATCAGGTAGAGCACAACAGTGTAAGCAGGCACATGTGTGGGGCCCGGACAGGGCTCTGAGAACTCAAGAGAGCTGCTGTCAACTGCGCTACAAACTGTTCCCAACAGCAGGCTTCATCTATTACTGTAGCGGATGCTACAGTGGCCAAACTCTAGCCAGGCCAGGCCACCCCAGCCCAGCGTGAGTTATGTATTAGCATCGGCCCACAACTGGAGCCCATATCAGGCCCTGTCCCAGGTCAGCCCCGCCTCAGCTCAGCCCCTGCCCCAGGTCAGTTCCTTCCCACCCCCCTGCCCCACATCAGCTCCATGTCAGCATCAACCCCATATTGTCTCCACAGTGAGCGCTCACTGTGGGCATGGGCAGGCCCTAGGTACTCTTACAACATGATTTTATACTACCCTCTCAGCCATTCCTGACCCGGCTTTACACTGTCCACGCTGATAGCCACAACTCACATGTGCCCAAATGCACTGTACGTGTGTACGTGCCTGCATGCATGTGTGTACATGTACATGTGGAAGCCAGAGGTCAGCCTTGGGTGTCATCCCTTGGGGGTGTCTCACCTTAGTTTTTGAGACAATATCTCTCAATAAGACATGGAATTTGATGATTAGTTTAGGCTGGCTGCCCAGAGAGCACCGGGGATCTACGTGTCTCCAGTCTCGAGCTCTGGGATTACAAGTGTGAGCTACCATGCTTGGCAGGTTTTACCTGGGTGGTAGGGATCTGGACTCAGGTCCTCAGGCTAGCTTATCAAGCACCTTCCTGACTGAGCCATCTTCCCAGCCCCGAACTTAGCTTTGAGAGGCTGTACACAGGTAGACCGAAATGGTGTCATTCATAGCAGCCAGAATGTAGACACAGGAGTCGCTCAGTGAGCTGAGACACAGAAGGACACTGACAGATATGGGCTCAGCTATGGACTGATGGTATCTGAGGACAGAAGAAAACCAATACCTGCTTCTTACCAATGAGTCCGATACAAGGAAGGACACGGTGGGATTCCATTGTGCGAGGCCCCCATTGGGGTCAGAAAGTGGAACAGTGCTTCTTGGGCTTGGCGATTAAGTTTAGTGAGGCAGTGTCAGAGTGTAGGCATGAGGCTCCCTAAAGACAGTGGCAAGGGGGTGTGTTACAATGGCGGCCATCAGAGCGTGCACTTAGACATGTCTGCTATGGCAAATCTCACATCATGCCCGCTGCACCACAAGGAAGAGATTGGCTTCTTCTTTTCTTCTGTGCCCAGAGAGCAGGGAGGAGGTGTGGGGTGGCACTAACATTTGTACCTTTTTCTTCTAGGACAGCAAGTTTGGCTGTGAGTCCCTAAGGGCAGGTGCCAGTACAATCTGTGTTCCACTCCCCAGTGGTGGTATTTAAGGGACTTGGGTCTGAATGAGATGTGTAACACTGCCTTGTGCTCAGTCATGTGGACACCATGAGAGTTCGGCAAAACGAGACTGAATTACAACTGCAGAAACTCCCCTCCCTAAATAACAAGATCACTTCATTATCCAGAACAGACCCACGCAAAAGGCCATGCAGGAAGCACAGGGAGGGTCAAGGGACGGAAATGACATTTGCCTCCTGTGTCTGCCTCATCTATGGGTTGAAGCTGTTCCCCATAGCTTGTCCTGGCAGACCCCTGCCACAGCCTGCCCCTGGACACATCAGGGAGCTGGGACCGGTGAGAAGAACAGACCAACCTGCACGGCGGCATCCTTTTCTCTGTTTCGTTCCCAGCAGCCACTGCTCTGCATCCCCCACCCCCATCCTAAAACTGGAGAGAATGTGTTCACACGAGCCTGGGATACAAATAAGGTTTTATTTTTAATTAATATTTAATTTTTTTTATCTTCTATGCATTTGCTTTTATGCATGAATATGCTCCATGAGTTTGCCTGGTACCCACAGAGGCCAGAAGAGGGCATCAGATTCCCTGGAACTGGAATTACAGATGGCTATCTGTGTGGACGCTGGAATTGAACCCCTGAAGAGCTGGTTAACCACTGAGTCATCTCTTCTGCCCCCACTATTTGTTGAGACAGAGTCTCATGTAGCCCAGACAGGTCTCAAACTCAGTTTGTAGAAGAGCATGGCTTTGAACTCCAGAGCTTTCCACGTTTACTGCCTGAAGGCTGGGCTTACAGGCATGTGCACCGTGCTTGACTTTATGTGATACCGAAGATCATGCATGCTGGGTGGGAACTACCCCCTGAGCCGTGTCCCCAGCCCCACAAACACCGTGGGATTTAAAGGACTATTACAGACCTTTTCTCCCATTGGTGACTTACTTCCCCTTCCCTCTATGTCCTGGCCATCCCAAGCTGGCCCAGGACAGTTTTGTTGGTCAGTGGCAGAGGCAGGGGCCTGATTCAAAGTCTTTTTCTGAAGGCTGTATAGCATATCTTACTCCAAAAGCTGGAGTCCACCCTGTTCAAATCAGTCAAAATTGTTGACCCCACACACCCATGTCCTTTCACATCTCCCATTGGCTGGGTGAATCCCCCCCCCCGCCCCCGAGCCACACGCTAACAGCTACCTGGCTGGCTCCCCAGAGAATATGCATTTCACCAACACAACTAAAATAGCTCTTTTCAAAATGTCTTCACGTAGCACATGATGCTGGAAGAAGGGTTTGTAATTATGTGTATCACAAGTCATCCCGGCCCGGTGGGGGGGACTCAGAGCCTTCATATAAATTATACGAATCAGCAGTGGAGGGAGGGAACCCCACGTGGTTCTTAAAGTGATGCTTTCTCCCCACGGATGCACACGGCACTAAATCACAGCAAAACAGCGCTGGGGGCTGGCACTGTGAAGGGAGTGCTGGGCTTCAGCCTGGCCGCCTTCCTAAATGCATACGATCATCTTAATGATGTATTTGGGGGAGACATGATAAATTACAGAACCAAGGGAGGCTGCAGCATGCAAATGCATTCGAAGTGTTCCCTGGGAAGTGTGAGTGATGGGCCGCAAACACACCTGAAACCTGGGCCGCGGAGCTTAATCTCCGTGTCCGTCGGGGTCTTGTTCCTGAAGGGGCAGTTTCTAGGCTTCCCATGGTCCTTCATGCCTGTTAACCTAGACCCCTCCCTGCCTGGTGCAGATGCTACACCAGAGGGTCTAGCAAATGTGGACAGAATCCTCTCAGGTAAGGGCAGGTCCAAGATGCAGACCTCAGGGGACGATGAAGGTTGGTAGGTGTGACCCCAAAAGCAGAATCATTCACTGGACACAGGCGTTAGGAGATGTCCAAGTGCAGCACCATGGCCATCTTTAGTAGCCCCACAGCCCGGCTGGAAGAATGACAGGCAGATGAGTTCACTGCTGACTTAGAGGTCTCATGTCAGGGATGGAGCTGTGCAGAGGTAGGGTGGGTGTGGGGAGGGGTGGGGAACATTTGCATGTTCCTTCCTTTTGTTCTGGCCTCAGGACTCATAGGCCTAAGCCCAGGAAGGACCTACACAGTTCTTCCCTGCTTTGTAGAATTTGGACCCGGAAGGCTGATCTCACTGCTGGGATCACTGCTGAACAGGGAGACAGTACAGGTAGGGAAGGACAGACAGCAGCCTCTCCATGTGGCCATGTGCTATAAGCTGTAAGTGCCTGGGTTACAATGGTCACTGAAGCTCTGGCCTGGTCGTGGAGGGCTCAACGTGTCCAGCAGTCCTTGCCGGCTCCTATGACGAGCAGGGAGATTGTCGGGGCAGCCATAACTCTCTAACACCTACTTCTAACCCACTTCCCCGTTCTGACCCTCACTCCAGGCAGCTGAGAGTAGATGGTGCTGGTCGGGTGTCCAGCCATGTGTGTGTGTGTATGTGTGTGTGCTACACACACTATCAGAGAATGACTACTCTGTGGACTCAAGGGCACGTGGATGAGGCAAGGTCTTGGATGTCAGGAGCATGGCGTCAGAACAGGAGCAAGTGAACATGGGAGGGAGAGACCAGCTGGGCTGCAGGAGTGCCAGATGCCAGAAAGGTGGGCTCAGGGTCTGATATGCAAAGCCCTGAGGAAGCAGCCTGGCCATGATGGGAGCCCAGAACTTGGCTTTGTGTGTGGAGGAGGGTGGGGAGGAGCCTACGCATAGACATGGTGGATCACAGCATGGGAGACGGCTCTGTGTGTAAAGTGTTTTCAAACATGCACAAGGCCCTCAGTTCAGATCACCAGTGCCCACTTAAAAGCAGAGTGTGGCAGCTTGCACCTGTAACCGAGTGACAGGGACAGGCAGATCCTAGGCTTACGACCAGCTAGTGTGGCTGGAATGGCCAGTTACGGGTTCAGTGTGTCAGGGCTGACAAGATGGCTCAGCAGGAGGGGTTTGAGACTCAGAGAGTGGAAGGGAAAACAGACCCCCACAAGTTATGCCCACCTTCACACATGCATTGTGGAACATGTGTGCCCATAACATACACGGCACATACAAAATCAAAAAATAAATAAAAAAAAATTAAAGAAAAAAAATTATGAAGAAGCAATTGAGGAAAACACCCTGACACCAGCTTCCAGCCTCTGCTCAGGCCTACACAGGCAAGCATACTTGTATACACATGTGTATAAACCTTACACACACGCGAGTACGCACACACACATGCTCACACATGCACAGAATCCGCATAAGAAGAACTCAAACGGTGCTCCCACGGAGGGGCAGCTGTGCTCTAGTCTCTGGACTCTGTGTACCTGTTGGGCCTCTCCTGCATCTGGTCCCGATGCAATATCCTGCTACCTGGGAAACAGGGAAACAGGGTGGGGAAAGAACCGGGCTGCAAATAAACATGTGACATGAGATTCCCTACTATGCAGTGCGTACAGGGGATGCCTTTTACTCAGAGCAGCCTGTGGGATTATCCAGTGCCCTGGCCAGAGGTCTCCTGAGGTGGGTCTGCCAAGAGATCTGCTGGGACTCCTTCCTGTCAGCCCCATTCTGACACTCCACAGACTCCACCAGACTCCTGCATCCATAGCCTTCTCCCTAAGAGGCCAGTGGGTCACAGAGTCTTGATGTTGAAAGAAGCCCCCATCTAAATTGAGGTGATTTCCTGCATTTTTAGGCACCAGTTTGTAATCACCGGGTGCTGCTATTATAAGAATAAACATTTCCTACCATAAAAGAAAATAAATTTGATGTTTAAGCAAGTGGAAAATAGCATTTTCCATTGTTCTGTACCTAAGCATTTCAGCTGAACTTGGCCTCTGGAATCACCTCTATTTAGAATATCTAAGAGCAAGCCCTAACCTCTCGCTAGCCCTCTCACCTGTGCACACCAGAGAAAACACTACAAGGTACAAGATAAAGGTAAATAAGGTGAGGGGTGGCTTTAGAATAGGGGAGAAAGTCTCTCTTCCTGTGTTTCCACTCCTCAAGGGTAGACACTCAGGTCATACACTCAACGGCTCTTCCATTTCACAGAATGTTTGCTTCACAGACCTGGCTGCAGGAGCAAGTGCCAGGGACCACCTGGAGACCTCCCTGCTGGCTTCTGAGCTCCCCTGGGTTTAGGTGACTTTAAGCTCCTCTGTACCAAGGCCAGGGGGAACTGCTCACTTAACTTCCTTTTGTATAGGGAGAAAAGTGGAGGTTTAGTAAGTGTGGCAGGTTTCGAAGATCTCCAGGCAGCAGGGAAAACAGGAGCAGATAACGGTTCTGAATCTCAGAGTCTTTCCTTCCTGGCTGGGGCATATTCTGCATTTGATAATCTTGGATTAAAAGCTTCAGTCATTTAAAGTCAGAAGACCCAGATTCCCACTTACTTTAAATCCTGCCGGAGCCCTCTCGTCATGGCCCAGGGCTGGAACTCAATCTCCCACCCTCTGGTTCCTGCCTCTGCCCTGAACACTCAGCGCAGCAGGTCCTCCTTCTCAGAGGAGTTCATCGGGGGTGTTCAGAACTCAGCTTATCCTCTGGGGACCCGAGAGCCAGGCTGCCTTTTGCTGCCTTCCATTTTGGAGCTTCCCTGGGACAAATGTGGTCAAGGCTGGGTCAGCAGCTCACATTGCTCCAAGGAACAGTTTGGTGGAGGCTGGGGATGTCATGGGAGCTGTTACTGAGCCTGAACAAACACTGTCTGGTCGCAAGACATACGACCCACAGCCTGTGACCTGCAAGGCAGTGACCCCCTTGGGGCCCTGCTATTGTGTTTCATGGCTGTTTGCAGCTGGAATCATGGCATGTGGGTTGGAAGAGAGGCTATAGCCACTCACTGAAAGCCCTTCCTACCCTGTATCCACCACCACAGCAGCATGCCACATAAACCATGAGCACCATTAAAACGGCCTCATCTAGCCAGGATGGCTGAAAGACAGGCTAGGGATCCCCAACTGAAGGACTGAAAGTTCCAGGAGGAGTCACACAGTTGCCTTTGCAACTTACAGTCATACAGGAAAGATGCACGGTGTTTTCTAGAGCCCAGGAGTGGGGTAGGTGCAGTTCTTACCACAGGATTGGGGTTTCTGCACCCTAAGAGGATGTCTCAGTTGGCGTTACTCTTGCTGTGATGAAATGCCATGGCCGAATAACCTCGGAAGGAAAGGTTTCATTCTGCTTAAGCTTCTATGTTATATACAGTCCATCATCAAAGGAAGTCAGGACAGGAACTCACACAGGGCAGGGACCTGGAGGCAGGAGCTGATGCAGAGGCCATGGAGGGTGCTGCTTACGGGCTTGCTTGCTCTGGTTTGCTCAGCCTACTTTCTTATAGACCCCAGGACCACCAGCCCAGGGATGGCCCCACCCACAATGTGCTGGGCCAAACACTAATTAAGAAAATGCCTTACAGCTGCATCGTACGGAGAGATTATTTTTTTCTCAACTGAGCTCCTCTCCTTTCAGGTAACTCTAGTGAAATTGACATAAAACTAGCAAGCACAGCTCCTAACACAGCTTCCCCTGCCACATCTCAGCCGACCTTTAAGAAGCCACCCTCGCCAGGGCTGCAGAGGCAACTCAGTAGATAAAGCTCTTGCTGCACAGAGGATCCTCAGAATTCCTGTAAAAGCCAGGCAGGTATGGTGCCCGCCTGAGATCCCAGCTGCCCCATTCTCAGGAAGGGACAGAGGCAGGGCTCTCCAGAACAAGTAGGGTTAGGGTGCATGAAGGATGGGGCTGTCCCTGGGACCTTCTCAGTGGCCACTGCTTGCCCACTTCACAGATGTGGCTCACTGATTGGAGCTGTTACCTGGATTTGGTGCTGAAGCCTTTTTCATTCTCTGAATAGGCTCTTCCTGCCACAGTGTCCCTGGTGCCCATGTGAGGGTGAGAGCCCAGTGTGAGATGTGAGCCAGGAACCTTGTGAGGCAAGATACTCTTTAACCTCCATGGGGACTGCTCAGGCACAGCCCTGACCTGGCTGCTACACAGCCCCTAGCAGAGACGGAGCTGTGGTCTACATTCCTGCAAGTGCAATAACTTCTAAGCACCAGACTCCGGCTGAACTCTGGCCGCTGGTTATGCTGAGATGACTCTGGAGGATGAGGTGAGCCAGGAGCCACCGTTCCACAGAGGCTTCTGGGGTTAGGCCTTAATGTCAGAGCAACGACTGTTAGCTGGGTGAGCCTAGGAGGCTGTGGAGTACTAGCAGCTAGTGCGAATCCCTCTGAAGAGCCAGATTGAAGTCCATGGGAACAAGGTAGACTCAGAAATGTAAAATGCTGCAGTCCTATCAGAGGCCTATAGAGTGCCACTTGCCAGCTTGCTGCCACACCCGGCCCAGGCTGCATTACTGAGGTTAGGTTCCTCTGAGCTCAGGTCTCTCACCTGTGGGAAGGGGGCCCAAGGAGATGTCCAATCACCCCATCTTTCCTGCCATCTGCATGCACTGGGCTCATGAGGCAAGTGGAAGGCTTTGGGGGAGGGTACAGCACCTATGTGCCTAAATGTCCCTGTTATTATTGGCAACATACTTCTGGGAGAGCGAGGACCCTATAGATTCTCTTGGTGTCTGCTGGGGTGGAGAGATGGGTTGCCTGGCTCATTAACGAGGTGCTAGTGAGTGAAACTGGGGCACCGAGGAGCTGCGCTGCGGGGAGCTTGTGGTGTTCTCTAAACATCTCCCTAACCCTGTTTGCACTGCTAATTCCAGAAGGAGGGGTTCGCAGAGATCCTTAGGGATTCCCTTTGAAATCTGTGGTGGTTAGGATGGAAGCCCTCCCTACTTAAAGGCGCAGAGGCTTAATCAGTTGAATGTGCTGAAGTCTAGCTCTCAGAGCCTGGGTGGCACCTGCCGGCCTTCCACCAGCCTCTTGATGCCTGTTGCCCCTGGGGACCATCCTGCAGGGCAGTGTTTGTTACCAGGCATCCATATTTCTGTCTGACCTGCTCCTGGCTGTTGATGTTGAGGGACCAGGAAAAGCTGCAGATATTTTGCATAAATGCAGATTATAAACGCAGAGAAATTTGATTGGCGATGAGCCATTATCTGTTGCTACACAATACGTAATGGCGATGAGGATGGGTGGCGGACCACCCACGGATGAGTCCAGAGCCCGGCACACTCTGAGGCTGTTTGGGGCAGTGTGACAGGAAAGAGAGGCCACTTCGGGGAGGAGACAGGGTGGAGGTGTCTCAGATTCACCTCCCCGGATGGTAACTCTGCTTTGGGTCAAAACCTGGTGAATTTTAGAGAGTATCCTGAACAGGTACAATGGTAGCGGTGTCTTCTCAGGGTGGAGGCATGACAAGAAGCCACTGAGGGAGGGGCATGGCCTCCCTTGGCCCCAGACCGGACATCTTCAGTCTGCTGTGGGAGGGGCCCTAGATGCAGTAGCTATAGAGTAACCACTTCTGTGCAGCAAGGTGAGATGGGCCCCTGAGCTCCCAGGACCTGCTGGATTGTGGAACAAACCATTTTTGATTTGTTTTCTGTATCTGTCTGTTCTCATCAGCTCTGCTCGCTGCTCGACAGCAAGATTCCTTTTCCATCAGAAAGGCATAGAAGCTAAGTATTTACCTTCCTTTCCTCACTCAGGCTGCTAAAAGTCTGATCTTTATTGCAGGGGAACGGTGGTCACCACATACCCTGTCTGCATGAGCCAAGGATGGGTATTTAATTCAGCTGTCTCCATACTGGTGGCTGGAGAGCCTTATTTAAGAAAAAGAGACTTCAAGTCAGCCACTTCAGCTTCTCCCAGTGATCCTTGAACTCAGCCTGGAGGAGACTGCTAACCCGGAACTCAGTCTTAGCAGAAATTGTGGGTTTTTCCTGTTGAGAGTTGGAGGGTGTTTGCATGTTTTAGGATGTGGCTTCTGTCGCATGTTTCCAGAGTGACTGCCTGCTGGGTTAACCAACCATCAGCCCTGTGCCTTTCTCCCTGCTGAGCACGGTGATCCCTGAGTCAGAGCTACAGTTTCTTTCTAGATCTTGGTGTTTAAACACCGCAGAATGGGCTGAGATATCAGGACCTGGCAATGTCCTGTCTGGGAGGACTGTGATGCCTGAGGAGTCTGGGGTCCTAGGAAAGAAAGTCTTGGGCCTCTGGACCACACTCTGCTCTTCCCTGGCAGACCCAGCTGTGGAGAATCATCTACAAACTTACATGGTTCTCATATCTGGGTCATTGCTGGCTGGTTAGGGAGTTGGGGTGGCTGAGCAAGTGGAGGAGAGCCAGGGTGGGGACACACAGACTCCATGCCTCATGGGAGCACTCTCTCTCTCTCTCTCTCTCTCTCTCTCTCTCTCTCTCTCTCTCTCTCTGTATGTGTCTGTCTCTCTGTGTCTGTCTCTTTCTCTGTGTGTATGTGTGTCTCTGTGTGTTTCTCTTTGCATGTGTGTGTGTCTCTGTCTCTTTCTCTGTGTATGTGTGTGTCTGTGTGTCTCTGTCTCTTTCTCTGTATGTGTGTGTCTCTGTCTCTATCTCTCTGTGTGTATGTGTGTGTCCGTGTATCTCTGTCTCTCTCTCCATATGTGTGTGTCCCTCTGTCTGTCTGTCCACCCATCTGTCTCTGTCTCTGTCTCTGTGTGTCTGTGTGTCTGCCCCTGTCTGTGTGAGTCTCTCTGCCTCTCTCTGGCTCATTTGTTATGACTTTTGATGGACTCATTCCTTGGTGCAGAGAGAGAACACAGTTGAATCTGTGTCTGAGAAACCAGGCCAGGCTGGTGCTGGGGGAAGTGCTTACAGGACAGAGTCCTACAGGAAAACCATCTCAGGGTCTGTGGGACAATACAGACTCACATGCCTATTCTTTGTGCTTGCTCACTATGAGCCCCATCTTAGGTTCCAGCCTTCCTAGCACCGGCCACCAGCCCCAGGTGCCAGAGAGCACTCCCTTTTTCTCTGGATGCCCTCAGAACTTTATGGTTTGCAGGATTTGATACACTGTCTGTTAGAGTCCATCTCAGACTGCCCCCCCCCTTCAGCATAGAGCCTGTCAGCTTCTGCCCTACCCAGAATTAGGCTGCTACTCCTTCACTGCCCTAGCTGTCCCCTGTCTCATCTCAGGACCCATCTGTGACAGTTGCATGCATGGGAAAAAATTCTGGTTTTGTCACCTGAATTAGAAAATATGCCTGCTCTCAACCCAACCTTCTCATGCCATCAAAGCCTAGATCCCCAGTTCTGGACTCCTGCACCCCTCCCATCCCAGTGCTATCCCGGTGAGCTCTCAGTGTCCTTGGTCCCCTGAAGCCCAGACACTAATGAGCCCCAGAGTCATGTTCGAGAGGCGGTAATTACGTCTAATCACCCAGCATGTTGGGACTCTGATCTTGCACTGAGTGGCACCTGCTTTCAGACCCTCTGTTTTGGGAGTTGGCTTTAGCTATGTAAACTGTGCAGATAGCAGGTAAGCTGTCTTCCTGGTGTCATCTGCAATTTGCTCTAGCATCTAATACTATGGATTAATTAGATTCCCAAGCTCACAGACACATGCCTCCTGTTTCAGAATGGCTGTGGCTGGGATGACAGCCCACGTGTTCAGGACCACGTGTACACAGTACCCTGTGGAGGGAAGAAGTAACTTAGTCCTATGTAAGGTCTCAGGGCCACTGGACCCTGACCACGGCATGTCCGAGGCGTGGCAGGCATCTCTCTCTGTGCTTGAGTTCCTGGGATTTTCCCCGTCTATTGGTGGACACACATACACTCACCTAGGGCAGCAATGGCATCTGATCATCGATGCATCTCTGGATCTTTCTTTGTCTCCTAACTGGTGGGACATTATTTTGTTGAAAATGGCTGAATAAATTGTCCTTAATCATTAAGCTGTTTGGTTTTAAAACGGAGCCAGCTTAAGCAACATCAGGGTGGCAACAGAGCACAGGAATACAACCACAGGGGGCAGAAGTAGGCATGGGGGGTGCATGTCATCAGTGCCTGCTCTACATGGGGTGTGCTGCTCATGGACAGGTCACACACTTGAGAGGCCAAGGGCAAGCTGAGGACATCAAGAGGGTGAGAGCTTCCAGGAAGTTGCTGGAGGTGCAGCGTGGGGCCCCAGACCTGCTTTAAGTCACCCAGAAAGCCTTCTGGGTATATTCTTCTTAAATCCCAAAGGAGTTTTAAGAGGGACTGGGATGGGAGACCCCCTATGATTAAATGGAGTATATGTCCTGAATGTGAAATGGGTAGATGACTCCTGACCATGCATCAGTGACTGTGTCTGCAGGGGAGTGGGGCTCTGGGCTGTGATTGTGTGTCTGCAGGGGAGTGGGGCCCTGGGTTGTGATTGTGTGTCTGCAGGGAAGTGGGGGCCTGGGTTGTGATTGTGTGTCTGCAGGGGATTGGGGGCCCTGGGTTGTGATTGTGTGTCTGCAGGGGATTGGGGGCCCTGGATTGTGATTGTGTGTCTGCAGGGGAGTGGGGCCCTGGGTTGTGATTGTGTGTCTGCAGGGGATTGGGGGCCCTGGGTTGTGATTGTGTGTCTGCAGGGGATTGGGGGCCCTGGGTTGTGATTGTGTGTCTGCAGGGGATTGGGGGCCCTGGGTTGTGACTGGGTGTCTGTAGGGTATTGGGGGCCCTGGCTTGTGATTGAGTGTCTGCAGGGGATTGGAGGCCCTGGGTTGTGACTGGGTGTCTCCCGGGTTCAGAGGTACCATCCCTGCCCCATGGAGATTAGCTGGAGAAGATGGTTCTAGATTAGTCAGAGTCTGAATTGAAGCCTCCTAGGGGACCAGTTGAGTAGACTGTTTTCCAACCTCTGACATCCTAACCCAGCTTTACACCTGTATTCTTGCCGGGGCATGGTTCCTACACCACTGTGTGGTCCTCAGCTAGCTGGTCATCCCTGGAGGTGACGTCCTCCAGTCAGGCTTGCTCTGACACACTGGCTGGATCTGAGCAGCCTTTTTCAGCCATGTTTCCCCTTGAGTTTATTTTACTTGCTGTGCTTGATTAGGAGACTTGTCTACTTCCACCCTCCATTCAGTGGAAGAACCTGCCACACCTCAGTATGGATGGGGATGGAACCAGGGCTTCATTCCTCAGGCAGGGGATGGAAAAGATGGGGACTTCTGGATCCAGGGAGTTGATCCCCAAGAGTCTTGATCGCAGCATTTAGGGGTACACACAGAGGCTGACGGTGTAACCTCAGCTCCAATTTCCCTTAACACCTCACCATTTTAAGAAGCACCCATGGCAACAGCTGGCTAGGGCATGGGGATGCTGAAGCTCCAGAAATCAGCCTGGGATCCCATGAACCCTCTGTGTCTAGCACTGCTGGCCTCCTCCCAAGGGCATCCTCCTATGACTGCTGCTCCCCACAGGTTGATCCCAGCCGCCCCCCAGCACTGCTGTGGAGCTTTCAAGCAGGTGGGAGCTCTAGGCTGTAAACTGGAAGATCGGGGAATGAAGGAGACGTTTACAAAATCATCGACTGCAGCAGTTTCTTAGCAACCGTTATTAGAGGGCTCTGTGGTAGTTAAAAAAAGATCAGCTCTCTTGAAAATGGAGCCGTGGATGGTGGAGCCCACTCTCCTCCATGCCTCTGCTCTGTGCATTGGAGGAAAATAGCAACATGGTCTGTAGCTCCTTCCTCAGAACCAAGTGGCCATGGCATTCTGCCTACGGGCAGGAACAGGTTCCAAAACTCTACCAAGTCACTGCTGGTGTTCATGGTGCTGAGACTGGGCATACCACACAGCAGCCCTTACTGGGCCAACGTTCCTTCCTGTGTCCCTGCACTTCTTCACAGAATTACCCAGAGTTCAAGAGAAGATCCAGGTCTGAGTAGTGCTGATAGTCACGCAAGGACCCTTCCATGGCCTGCTGCCAGCTCAGGTGTGTGTGTATGTGTGTGTATGTGTGCGTATGTGTGTGCGTATATGTGTATGTGTGTGAATGTGCATGAGAGTGTATGTGAGTGTGTATATGTGTGTGAGTGTGTATGTGTGTATATATGTGAGTGTATGTGTATGTGAGTATGTGTGTGTGAATGTGTGTGAGAGTGTATGAGTGTGAATATGAGTGTGTGAGAGTGTGTATGTATGTATGTATATGTGTGAGTATGTGTGAATGTGTGTCTGTGTGTGAGTTTGTGTATGTATGGGTGTTTGAGTGTGTGGGTGTGTGTATGTGTGAGTGTGTATGTATGTGTGTGCATGTGTGTATATGTGAGTGTGTATGTATGGGTGTGTGTGTGTGAGTGTGTGTATGTGTGAGTGTGTATATATGTGTGTACGGGTATGTGAGTATGTGTATGTGATTATGTGTGTATGTGTAAGTGTGTGAGTGTGTGAGTGTGTGCGTGAGAATGTGTGACTGTGTGTAAATATGTGTGTGAGTTCTAGAAAGAGAGTCTAGAACATTCCTCAGGTTCTCAAGTGCGTGTGCAGTCACTTTCCCTCCCTTTTATCTTGGTGTATACCATGGACAATGTGGGTCTACACAGCTAGACAGGGACAAGACGCTCTCTGCAGTGGCCTACTTCGGCAGGAGGCAGGCATTGACCTCTTCCCTGTGTATTCCCTATTTTGTCTCCTTACTGGAAATCTAGATTTGTCCCTCCTAGGATCTGAAGGACTCACAAGGACTCCAGGATGGGGACCCAGCACCACATACCCCTCACTGTACTATGTTAAGGTGTGATAGTGGTGGGTAATGAGTGGATTGTTGGTCCCAGGGGGATTTTGCCTTGCTGTTTAGCTGGAATGGAAGCTGCTTCCTAGAAACATATTGTCAAAGATCTTGAGACATTATTTCTCAACAGGAAAGGAGAGGTGTCTTGTGGGCTGGGGTTTGTGGAGGAGAGGTCTGTGCCTCCCATCCTGCTGCCCTGTCTCACTCCCCTGTTTCCTTATCTGCACCATGCAGCTGGAGACACCTGACTCCTGACATGTGTGGACAAAATCAGGTCACACATGGATGGGGGTGTCTCTGCAGAACCAGGCCCCACGGGTGCTCAACATAGGGGCTCAGAGTGCTCAGTATCTCCATTCCCAGCTTCCACAATGCATCTCAGGTGACCTGGTTGGCAGGCTGGCTTTTGCACAGGCTGTAGTTTTCCTTGTTCGAATGAAGACTCGACCTGATATTTTCCATCCTATGAGAAACACCCCCTCCCTTGGAAACATGGCCTCTTTTGGTTAGGGTGTAGCCTCTCTCTTGGCCAAAGATACCGAGGGCAAACAGCACAAAATATTCACCTCCTTCTAGTGTTCCTGTCCAGCCTCCCCACCCCCATCCCTGACTCTGCCATGTCTGCAATGCCTCCTGGAGGGAGCAACAGGCAGACTCTTGTTTCACATGGCCTTCATTTTTCGGGGAGTGGGTGGGTGAATTTCAGCTCTGAGTATTCCAAGCCACCAAGCTGCTGGGAGAGGAAGTTTTTCTTAAAATGGACTTCCGTGTTTTGACAGTTTAATGGCCTAGCAATTGGGTTGGAAGCTAGAAATAAAGTTGGCTTGCCTTGGGTGGCTAAGCAGCACTCTCTGGCTTCTACCACAGTCCTGGAATTCCCAGCCTGGGTCGCCTCACCTGGGACCTGTGGCATTAGCTCAAGGGGCTCATCCCAGCCTCTGCCATCTGCTCTGCTCACACAGCTCTGAAAATCCCCTCAAGAGGAGGAACTCGGAGGGAAAAAGATACTGATGGAAATCCCCCAGCCGCAGCTTCCTTAACATGTAATCAAGTTACTGTTCATATTTCCAAATACAGTTGAGCGGCTGAACCAGAAGATCTCATCTGGGAACCAAACGCAAATTTAAACACCGCCTGCCTCTCAGTATTAGGGATTTTTAGACTTTCAAATAACCAAGCCCAGGGATATTGGTTTGGACAGGCACTCTGGCGCTCTCTCTCTCTCTCTCTCTCCCTCCCTCCCTCCCTCCCTCCCACCCTCCCTTCCTCTTTGGAACCATTAATTGCTAGCTTGGATTGATTGTGCCAAGCATGCCAAGTTCCAAGCTGGTGGCTCATGATTTGAAAGCATTCAGAAGAAGTTCAGAGCTATTGAGCCACCCAGAGGGGGTCTAGGCAGCAAAACACCTCAGAAGAGACAGCTCACGTACAGGTGGGTGTCTAGCCACGGTAAGCTACCTGCGGGGAGGTAGGGGTGCGGTGTGCAAGGAGAAGGGTTAGCAAGTGACACAAGAGAAGTTTCCTTGACTGGCCAGAGCCATCAGGTCAGAACACAGTATGGATCGTGGGTGTGGATCTCTCTACGCCTGCCAGCTGCCTACCCCCAAGAGCCAGGCTGTGGACAAACAGAATTAGGAGTTAAAGTCTCTGAGCTGAAGTCCTCTGTGAATATCCTACAAAGGATGACAGAGAGAATAGTGGGGAGAAGTGTGTGTGTGTACATATGTGAGTGTATCTGTGTGTATGTGAATGTGAGTGTGTGAGTGTGCAAGTGTGTACAAGTGTGTGCATGTGTGTGAGTATGTGTGCGTGGTGTGTGTAGTGAGTGTGTATGTGTGTGAGTGTGTGAGTGAGTGTGTGTATGCTTGCACATGTGAATGTGTGTGTGTGTGCATGTGTGTATATTTGTGTTCTTGTCCTGAAAAGGCCACCTGCTGGGCTGTGGTGGTTGCAAGCAGAGTCCCAGTGGCAGGGGTGGGGTGGGTGAGTAGGTAAGTGAGTGGGTGGGGGGTGGGATGGTTGGTGGTGGGAGATGGGGAAGCTGAATTGTTTGGGGACATGTACCAGCCACTGCTTTTACCCACCCTGCCCTGGGTGGCGTCTCTACCACTCTGCAGCCCTGGGTATAAGCAAGGAAAGTTCGTTGGTTTGACTTTGGTGTCTGTCTCCAAGTCCAGTTCTGTTCATGGAGCTGCGACCTGGAGCAAGAACCCTGGCCTCTCTGAACTGCTGTCTTCTGGGGAACAACATGGCCAGATGCACTGCCTTTTGCCAGGCTGCAGCTGAGCTTAATCAGGCAGGGAGGGCTCCAAGCTCTCAGCAAGGCACACTACAGATACTGGCTGTTAGGAGCATTTTTGAAACAGGCAGAGACCATGTGGAAGTATGTTTGTGCTGACTTACAGAATCGTAAGGGGCCACAGCTCTCTCTCCCCGGAGCACTGTTGCCAGCAGCAGAGGGACACCAGCTGTCCAGGTGCTAAACCTGAGCCTATGAATGTTACCTTCCTCTGAAGAAGGGTTCACAGCTGTGGCCAGCTAAGGACTTTGAGATGGGAGATGACTCTGGGTTACCTAGGAGGTTCCAGAAGCCACCACAGGGCTCCTCTGTAAGGAGGAAGAGATCTGGTGATGGGGGAACAGGCCACACAGTGATGGTGTGGAAAGAGTCTGGGCGATGCTGGGCCGCAGGCCTGGAGAGGCGGGAAGGTGCCAAGAGAGGACGCAGGTGCTTCTGGGAACTGAGCAAAATAGCAATATGGCGGCCCCTTGAATCCTCCCCAGGGGTATGGCCTTCTAGAGCCTCCCCTCTGACACATCAGACCTGACCTCAGACCTCTGACCATCAGAAATGTCAGAGAGTGAGTGTGAATTGTTTAAAGCCATGCAGAACTCACACAAGGAGCGAAGGGAAGCAACACAGGAGGCTGCTTTCTGACCCTCAGAGATTGAAGGGCCCACATATACTCTGGACACTGGGTAGGGCATCCCAGGCTCACTGTGGTTGGAGGAGGGCATGCTGTAAGGATCTGGAAGGACTCAGACTCTGCCCACCCCCACCCAGTGTCCAGGCTGAGGCTCTATGTCCCTACGGCTGCAAATATTCCTTAAGAGACAATTGCTTGTTTCATTGCTGTGAAAAAATACCAGTCGGAGAGGAAGAGGGGTTTGTTTGGATTCATGGTCTCTTGGGGGGGGACCACAGTCCATCACAGTGGGGAAGGCATGGTGGGACAGCTCCATCTGCAGAAGTGGACCAGGAAACAGAACTGGTTCAGAGGCAGGGCTTGTATGAGCCCCAAAATTTCACCCCGTAGCTACCCACTTGAGCCACCAGTTTCCATCTCCGAAACTTAAGGCCCCACAGCCCCAAACTGCTACAGCCAGGGAACAAGTACTACAATCATGAGTCTTTGGAAGACATTTGGGGTTCAAACAGTAATGGGGTATGCATGGCTCCTGAATCCATACAGGGCCACTCAGCTAACCAGATATGTTTGGTGGGCTTCCAGGCACAGGTGCTGCTAGTTAGAGAAGTACATGAAAAGTGTTCTCGGGAGGGGGATGTAGCTCAGTTGACACAATGTGTCTAACTAGCATCCATGAAGCCCTGGGATCCATTCCCAGCAGTGTAGAAACTGGGTGTGGTGGCTTACCCCTGAAATTCTAGCAAAGCTGAGGCAGGAAGATCAGGAGTTGAAGATCATCCTTGCTCCATGTTGAGGGTTGGCTACATGATACCCCACGTCAAAACCAGCAAATGCTTCTCTGGAAATAAAACCCCTAAGTGTCACCGTTTACAGCCTTTAGGAAGGCCAGTGTGACGTCTTAGCAGATAGCAGTGCTTATGATGTGGGTTTGAACATCTGAGTTTGATACTGCTCCCCCACCCAACACACACAAACATTCAACACACACAAATGAACACACACATATACACATGTACAACACATACAACACACACACACACACACACACACACACACACACACACACACACACACACACACACACACAGAGAGTGATAATAACTTTAGAAAATGAAGCCCTCAAGGAACTGAGACTTGAAGTGTTAATGACCTGGCTGCATGCTCAGCTGTCCGTAGAGTTAAGGATCACCGTGGCGGAGCTGAGTGGGCTGCTCTGCTGGTAATGTTCTTGCCATGAGTCAGGAGGGCCAAGGTTTAATGCCAGCACCCTTGTAAAAATCTGGATGTGGCAGCAGATACCCATAGCCACAGTGCTATGTCGGGGACAGGGTGGAGACAGGAGGATCCCTGGGCTTCATTGGCCAGCCATCTTAGCCTAACTAGTGAGGTTCAGTGGGAGACCCTGTCTCAAAACATACAGTAGAGAGTGAATGAAGGAGCTATCTGGCTTCAACCTGTAGCCTACACCCACACACGCACATATGTGCACACCGTGAAGACATACATACACACACCACACATACACCCCACACACACCATACACTACACACACACATCACACATACACCACACACATGTACACACACCACGCATACACTACACATACCATACACCACACACACACACACACACACACACACATATCACATACACACCACACATACCATATACCACACACACAGAGACCATACACACCATATACCACACACATCACACACACACACACACACACATCAACTCATAAAATCATCATCTATCCCATGGTACAAGTGTAGCCTCTTTCTCCTTTCTAGAGCACACGCACACTCGCCAGCCAGCTGTGGGGCCCCGCCTCGCCAGCACTCCTGATTTCCAGCTGTTTAAATGTAAGTCCCTGATAGATGGAACAAGATAGCGTATTTAAGCTATTCAAATATTATCCGATTATTTAGAAACATTTATAGGGGCTAATTATAAGTAGCAGTTGATCAGAAATGTAACAGCTATAAAATTAATCCTTAAGAGCCACAGCTCTGACAAGTGGCTGATATTTATTTAGCATATAGTAAAAGCTTTTAAAATTTGCATTAAGAGAGCCTGGAGCTTAGTGAGATCCCTGGGGACATTGACTGAGATAAAGTGGCTGTCACCTCTGGCCCTCTGCTGTGGAGTGAGGCCAGGTCAGTAGAGGCTAATTTTTATTGACTGCATCTTTGAGAAGAAGCATTGAGCAAGTTAATGAGGAGAGAGAGGGAGGGAAGAAAGGTCTCTCTCTCTCTCTCTCTCTCTCTCTCACACACACACACACACACACACACACACACACACACACACACACACACGCACACACACACACGGGGGGGGGTAGAGACACCAGGGACTAGTGAAGTTGAGACAATCTCTGCCAGTGTGTATAACTACCATAGAGGACCACTGCCTAGCCTGGCCTCCACTGCCTAGCCTGGCCTCCTCTTCCAAAGTAGGAGGAATCAGGTTATGCATAGGCCCCGGCATCCAGAATACTCATAGACTTTGTCCAAAACGATAATGCCCATGAGTACCAACCTCCTAGTGAGGGGCTTGAGCAGGGTGGCATCTGCCCTGGGGCCTCCTGCTGAGCTCCTCCTCCTCCTCTTCCTCTCAAGGAGCCCACACAGGCTAGTCCTGTGGACTCTCACATGGCTGTGGACTTTACATTTCACATTGTAAAGTCCTGGTTTCAGAATCACCTAGGAGACACAGCTGTGGGAGCATCTGTGAAGGCATTTTCAGAGACTAATCGAGGAAGGGAGACCTACATTGGCTGTGGGTGGGACCGTACCATGGACTGGGTAAGAAGGAGACAGTGAGTGGGGTACCAGCACTGTCGTCTCTGTGACCTGACTGTGGATGCAGTGTGACCAGCTATGCAAACTCCTGCCAACATGACTCCCATGCCGTGTACCCTCAGAACTGTGAGCCAAATGAACTCTCCTTCCCTCCAGGTGCCCACTCTCAGGCATTTGGTCACGACAGTAAGAGATGATGTCACACATCAAGCAGTGCAGGATGAATTATACCATGAGCAGAGCCCATCTCCCCATCACTGCTCCTTGCTTCCCAGGACATCCCTGATATGGCGGTGCCAAGGCACAGCTCAGTCTTGAGGAGATGGTCAACATGCATAGCTCTGGGCTGCTGGCCTCTAAGAAGGCTGTAGACCTCAGATGCATAGGGTAGGATGCTATAACCTATATCCTGGGCCAGGCAGTGAGGAAGGCTTTGTGATGGCTAATCACAGCCATCAGCTTGACAGCATTTGGAAGCTGGGCACTGCTGTGAAGGATTTTCTTGATCAGATAAAAGGACACAGAAGGAGGAAACTGCTCTTTGCCTGCTTGCCTTCTGTTCTTGATAGCAAATCCATCTCTCCTGCTGCAGCAGCTTTCCTCCACTGACATAAGAATCAACTTCTTCAGAACTCCAGTGTTGACTGAAGACCAGAAGCTCTTCAGAAGCCTCCAGGCCTTCAGCTCCAGCCTCATGGACTGAACAATTACTGATTCTCTGCCTTTCCAGTGAGAGACAGCCATTGTGGGACTACCCTGGGACAAATCTCATAAGACAATCTAATAACCCCCCTTTAGTGTGTGCATGTGCGTGTGTGCATGTGCATGTATGTGTCCATGTGCATGTGTGTATGCATGTGTGTGTCAATGTGCATGTATGTGTATGCATGTGCGTGTGTGTATGCACGTGTGTGTCCATGTGAATGTGTCTGTGCATGTGTATGTGTGTGTCCATGTGTGTGCGTGTGTGTGCACAAATGTGTGTGCATGTGTATATGTGTGTATGAATGCATGTGCATATGTGTCCTTGTGTGTGTATGTGTGTGCATGTGTAATGGTGTGTTCATGTGTGAATGTGTGCATGCATGTGTGTGCATCCATTCATATGTGTGTGTATGTGCTCATGCATGTGTGTGTATGTGTGTGTCCATGTATGCATGTGTGTGCTTGTGTGTGTATAAAGTATATTCATCTGTTCCTTAGAGAACCCTGACTGGTGCAAAGCTGTGTGCTGCAGGTGTTCTGCTCTGGTCTGCCACTTCCAACCAGAGGCAGGGCATTGAGACCATTGTGGCTCTGGAAGCACATTTCCACTCTGGTTTACCTGGAGGTCAGCAAGAAGCACTGACATGGGAGGTGCCTGAGCCCTGCACAGCCTCCTGGGAGGCTGGGAGAGGAGGGCCCCTGCCACCACTTGCTTCTTCTCCACAGAATGAGGGTCGGGGACGGTGAGATGTGAGCTGGTCCAGGCTCCACAGGCTGGCTCTTTTATGCTTTATACAAATACAGCTAGACCCACTTGCTTCAAAAGTAGGGCATGAGGGACTCAACCCTCTGCTGAGACCCCGTCAGCCACACCCTGCTCAGCATCATTCCAAAGCTTCTCCCATCCTTGGCCTTCCATACTCAGTGGGGACCCGCAGGCAAGGGGACCCCTTTGGTGTGTGATGTCTGCTACATCCCTCTGGACAAAAGACTGAACAGAGATTCACATCCATCTGGGGCCCCTGTGCCAGCTGGTCTTCAGGGCCAGCTGGGCAGTGTGGCCAGGCCTCCTCCTGTCTCTAGCCTGTAGAGAACAGCCTACAAGAGAACAGACTGGCTGGGGCACTTCTTGGCCATCTAGAGGCAGGGCGACTGATACCTGTCACCTCTGGTCACAGTCTGTCATTTGAGTGGCCCTTGCCCACTCAAGATGTGAAGGAGGTCATGATGTCTCTAAAGCAGGCTCCACCATGTCACTCATGCAGGCCCATGGCTAAGGGGTGATGTCCTGTGTGGAGTAGTGATATTTGATAGCCATCTCTGCTTCAAGCTTTCCCAGAGACCTGAAACTCCCCATGGTCAGCCATTACCATATCCGGTAGAGGCCCACCACTCTCCTTCCCTTGTTCGGAGTGACCTACCAGAGTAGCGTGGATCCCACTGCCCAGCATCCCGACCTGGTCCAGTGTGTGAGGCTGGCCATAGTGGAGCCTGCTTGGGGAAACATTTCTATCCTCACCTAAGTACACACACTTGAGCCAGCAGCTCAGTAACGGCTCCAAATCTCTGACAGTAAATTGATGATGGAAATCTAAAACATTAATGTATTCTAATTGAATATTCTCCAATAAATTATCCCAGCACTTGCGGCAATTTGATTTTACTGTCGTTTCATAAGGAACTCTCCGCTGTATCAAGATGGCCACTGGGGCAGTCAAGAGAGGAAACTTTCTGCTCAGACAAGGGACAGTGAGTACAGAGGCTCACTTAGTTCTTTCACAGGTCTGATTAAATCACAGAATTCAGGGCAGCTGAGGTGGGCATGCTGCTTTCATTGTGTCCCGGAGGTTCTAGGGGGGACAGCAGAACCAGGACACTGTAAATTACAGGGGTGCTCACGGGGGATGTCCTGTCCTGAAGGCTGGGCTGCTCTTTCAGAATGATATCATCTCTTCCTCACCATGGGGCTAGGAAGGAACTCCTACCTGTAGCAGCGGACATGGTGTGAAAGGGTATACACCGTGAGAATGCCAGTTTCCTGCTTCCTTCCAGACTGAGCAGCATCCCTGGGGATTGCAATTTCAGCCATTTTTTGCAGTAGGCCAGCCCCTTCTGCTGAGTGACAGTCACAGTCACAGTCACAGTTCAGCTCTATGGGGAAGGAAAAAACCCAATACAGGCTTGCTCCAGGGACACTCTTTGCTCATCCCTCACTTCGTCTCAAAGGTCTAGTCTGCAGGTTCTGTCTGGGAAAGAGATGCAGCCTACATTTCTGTCTACACCGCAGGTTCACCCAGATGTGTGGCCTCCCTCCAGCCTCCCTGCCAGCCTGACTTCTTCTAGAGCCGTGGTCCTCAACCTTCCTAACGCCTTGGCCCTTCAACACAGTTCCTCAAGCTGTGGTGACCCCAACCATGAGATTATTTTGTGGCTACTTCATAACTGTAATTTTGCTACTGTTAGGAATCGTAATGTAAACATCTGATATGCAGGGTATCTGATATTCGACAACCCACAGGTTGAGAACTGGTGCTCTAGAGACTCCTGCATTGCGGAGGTCTGTGTCTAGCTTTTCATGCAGCACAGTGGGGGCCCCGTGACCAGACTGCTCCTGAGGGTTGCTTTCTCCCCACCAGGGTCGCCATACTTCCTGCCTATTATGGGACAGTAGAGTGAGTCTTCTTAGTAATCGTGGGAGTGTTAGTACTTTAGTTATTCTCCTCCTTGTGACCAACCCCTGCCAAAAGCATTTATTTTGGCTCATCCTGTGAGAGGGACCGCCCATCAGGGCAGGGAAGGCATGGTGCTGGGAACATGGGACTGCTTGAGCTCATCTTAGCAGATTAGGGCGAGCGAAGGGGAATGTTGGTGTCAGATGCTTTTCTCCTTTTTATTTAGATCAGGATCCCGTGAGTGGTTCTGCCCACATTCAGGGTGGCTCTTCCCACCTCAGCTGAACCTCTATGAAAACACCTCACAGACAGCATCATGGTGACCCTGGGTGTTTTTAGTCTAATTAAGTTGACAGTGGAGATTAACTATCACAAGTCGATTAGACACACAAAGCCACCATTTTAAACCACAACAGTCAGTAAGGTACAGATGACTTGAGCAGGGCCAGAAGAAAATCCTGAGGTAACTGCTATCAAATCCTATGTCTTTACCTGTGCTCTTCCTGGTGACAACCGGCAGACCACAGAGGCAGGCGGGCCTACCACAGGGGTGGGTGGGGTGACCACAGGGATGGGCGGGACTACCACAGAGGTAGGCTGGGTGACCAGTGAGGTAGGTGGGGTGACCACAGAGGTGGGAGGGCCTGGTCCTGACATCACTGGTTCACCTCACAAGTCCTAGGTGACATCCATTCTGTCTGCAATGTTGGACTGAGGGCGTACCATCCCTTTAGGAACTGAAGCTGTGCTGGGTCCTGAGAATTGACCAGCATAGGGGATGGGGAGCGCCCTGAAGGGTGGTGTCCACTCAGTGGGAACTTCCCCTCCCCAACCCCCTCTGGCTAAAGCAAGAACTGGCGCAGGCTTGTTGGTAACCTAGAAAATAAGCAAGCTGGAGGCCACTTGACACCCACTGTGACCGTGGCTGGGGTTTAGTCCTGAGGCCTTAGTTCTAGGATAAGTTTCCTGAGAACAATGGAGTTGCAAAAGGTACTGAAGGAGGAGGAGTCAGACACAGACAAGAAGACTGTAGGTAGACTACTCTATTTAAGATGGCTACTTCCTGCTTCTTCTGCTTGTCCAAGACAGAGACTCGGTGGCTTTTTCCTGTTGGAGGGAACTATTTGGTGGGGTTTCACACCTCCTGTGGTGGAGGGTAAGGGGTGAGGTTCCTGTGGTGAGAACCAGGTTCCTCTTTGTCTAGATTATCCAATCCCCTGCAGTAGCACAAAACGGCCCATTTTTGAGCAGAAAAGGGAACTCGCTCCATCCCTAAACACATAAAAATTTCATCTCTGCCAAACAAACTCAGACACCATCTTTGGATCTCCCCTTCCCACTAGGGAAATAGATGCTCTGCTCATGCTTGTATGAGCATTATCTTCCCCTATGGGCCTTCCATTGCTTTTTTTCTGCCTTTACAAAACAAATCTGTTTGTCTGTCTGTCTGTCTATCTACCTATCATCTACCTACCTATTATCTATCTATCTATCTATCTATCTATCTATCTATCTATCTATCTATCTATCTATCTATCTATCATCTATCATCTAGCTACCTACCTATCTATTTATCTATTATCTACCTTTTATCTATCTATCTATCTATCTATCTATCTATCTATCTATCTATCATCTGTCTATCTACCATCGATCTATCTACCTACCTACCTGCCTATATTTGTGTTTGTCCATGTGAGTCTATGTGCAGCACCTGCATACAGGAGCCTGCAGAAGCCAGGAGAAGGCACCCAACCCCATGGAACTGGAGTTACAGATGATTGTGAGCCTCCACGTGGGTGCTGGGAACTGATTCTTCTGCAAGCCCAGTGAGTGTTGACCATTGAGCTGTCTCTCCAGCTCCCTTCCTGCTTTTTTATTCTTAAATTGGCACACGTGCATATGTACCCACACATATGTGCCCACACACCTGCACATTCTAAACATGAAAACGGAGAAGCTAACACTTGGCTTTCCTCTGGTCGAGCTATTGTGGCCGTCAGCAATGGATCAGGTGGCTTCTGCAGACCTTGTCAGTGCTACTTATGATCTCTCTGCTGAGACACTATCCATGCCACTGTCCCTGCATGGAGCGGTTTTGTGGCAGCTTCCCCCAGTCTTGTCTGTAGCTATTTCTGGGGCTCACTTTTTAGCAGGGGTCCGTTTGCATGGCTTCCTGTCTCCTCAAATATCAGTTTCCAAAATTAAATGACTTGTCCTCCAAGAACACTGCATTTCCTCCTCCTTGTCTCCAGTCAATTTGTGCCGCCGCCATGGACAACCTCTCCAGTTAACAAATTCTGAATTTTTATTAGATTCAGCTGTGGAACAGACCTCTTTCTACAAGTCCTGTTTCATCCTCCCCTGAATCTTGCCAGCAGTCAAACTTCATGATCACGTTAGAGCAGCGAGCGGCTTTCAAAGCTCATGCTAACATCCCGTTAGAAGCAGTCAGCACTGCTGGAGACTTGGAGCCCAATCGGGAGGGACAAGCAAAAGCTGAGAGCCGGTGTTTCTGGACTTCCATAGAAGGGAGAGCTCTCTATTCTTTCCCCAATCTCCAAAAGGAAAAGGGGTGCCCCACGCTCTCTAGGCCAAGGCTGGGATTCTAGACTAGGGGCCATGTCCAACGTTTTCCACTGTTCCTCTGGGAGTTTCCCAGGGTGGCTCAGGGGCTGCCAATTGCTTCCCCCTGTGCCAATCAGCTCTCCATTGCTGTGATGTCACCCAAGATAACTGACCTATAAAGAAAGGTTTATTTTGACCCCTGATTTTGGAGGTCTCTGTCCAATAGGCTCTGTGATTTGTGCCAATGGCTACACAAAGTTTGGTATGCTGGAAGTTGTTTACAGATAGCCCAGTGTGGTATGGATGATGCTGGTGTCATCTGTACACTGTGTCCTTTAAATGCCACCTCCTGAGTGCCTCTCCCTGCCCTCTGTCTCCGAAAGAGCCAATCTCTTTCAATGGTGCCAAATTAGGAACCAGCCATCTCTACACAGGTGTCTGAGTGCACTTTGCTAATCCACATATCCCCCCATCTGAGAAGTATGGGCTGGGACTTATGGGTAATGTCTTCCCAAGACCATGGCCACTCTTCCTGCACACAGATCAGGGTTGAGGGCCAGCTCCGCAGGTGGAACCAGTGAGATCATGCCATACTTTGCTATCAGCCTGCACAGCTCAGAAGTCCAGTTGGCGAGAGCCACACTCCCCTGTGGCCCCACAGTGCTTCACCACGGACCCGCGTGGCTCAGCTCACGCTTTGCCACGGACTGGTGTGATTCAGCTCGTGTGAATCATCTCGTACTGTGCACCTGCATGGCTCAACCACCTAGCTGTTCTTGCCAGACTTTCCTATCCACACAGTGATCTGTCCCCTGTTGGGTAGAGTGAGCACTTATGAAGAGACACACTATTCCTTCCAAGGAAAAAGCCTGCAATTAACTGGGGTTTGGGAAGAACACTGTGCCTCTGCTTCTGCCCACGTTCTCATTTAACATATTTTATCAGAATGAAATGCCTTAATGAGCACGGAACTGCCGCTAAACCCAGCTGAACCTCGGCGTGTGCCAGCTCTGCTGCCCGCCCATCAAGCTGCATTCAGGCTCTGATGTGGGCTTCTGGAGCACTTCCCTGGAACACCAACAGGAAACGCAGGGGCTTCCTGCCGATGAAAACCACAGAGTACACGCGGAGTAGCTGTCTGCGCTCCATGAGAATCAGGAACAGAAACACAACGTGGGTGTGGTTGTGTGAATTATGTGATGTGTGTGTGCATGGAGTGGGCTGGTGTGCACACATATGTGTACAAGGTGGGCTTGTGTATGCATGGGCACATGTCTGAAATGGCTGGTGTGTGTGGGCCATACATGTATGTATAAAGTATGTTTATGTATGTGTGTGTGTGTGTGTGTGTGTGTGTGTGTGTGTGTAGGAAGTGGGAATGCATGCATGAATTAGATTTCTGTATGTGTGCATGTGTGCATATATGAAGTGGGTTGCTATGTGCTCATGTATGCATGTATGCATGCATGCATGTATGGGGTGGGGCGTGTATATATACATGTGTATACGAGGTGGCCTGCTGTGTACACAGTTGAAACATGGCCCTTTTCTTCTCACAGGTCTAGACACTCAGCTTCCCGGCTTCACGAGCTGGCACTGCCCAGCTTGCAGCTTCTGCTGCCTGCCATTGTTTCCAGGCACACGTCCCCATGTCTATGAGACCAGTAGAAGACAAAAGCCTGGGCTATCCACAGATGCACAGACAGCTCCTTCTGACAGGCTGTGAGCTCAGAGAGAGGTTCCCAGTTGACAGTGGATCCAGGCCTCTGCTGTTTGGGAGAAAGTGGCCATCCTCTGAGCTCTAACTTGCCTGGCCATCCCGGACCACTGACCCATCATGTGGGTCCAGCATTGCAAGCATCTTGACTCCAGGCCCAGCAGAGGACAGCGGGCAGCATCAGTCACCGTCACCCCCCACCCCACCCTGGTGGCATACACGTAGCACTTTCTGGGGATATGGCTCTGCCCACAAAGGCCTCCTAGAGTTTTGTTATGTCTTCCCTGTCTGTCTGTAGATAGTAGGACAAAGACAAGGACTTAGGGTCTTTGTCCAAGCCGCAGCGCTCCTGAGCTCTGCCCCCATCCTGAACACACCTTTTGTATGTGAGCAGACCAGTGCTCTCCACATCTGTCACTCACTGCCCAGGAGAATGACTTGGAACGGACCTTCCTGGAGGCTGAGGACGAATCTGATTGGCAGCTGCCACTCAAGATTCTGCTTGCAACTTATCTTTAATAATTTACTCCCCCCGCCCCCTCCCACATGCTGCCTGGGCCCACTCAGGTCACACCTGTGTCCCAGAGAGCCTTTGAGATTTGTAGACTGGCCTATGTCAGAGAAGTGAGCTAGCTCTGAGGAAGAAAGGCTGGTGTGAGTGACACAGACACCCCCTCCCCCACACCGTCCCACCTGATAATGCTCAGGAGGGTCTGTAGCACCCTGGAGAATTTCTAACACACTCTGCTGTTCCCATGGCCTCCTCTAGGCTCACACCGAGGCTCCAGGTAGATGTTCTGGGCAGTCACCATGTTCATAGTTACCTTCCATGTGACACACAATGCAACGTTGCAGTCATGGCTGGATGAAACGCCTTCCAGGACAAATTGATTTATATATTAAAATGAAAGACTTGGAGAAAACCCTCCAGCAACAAGAGCAGAAGTGATCTCCAGAGGCAGCCGATGAGGCTTGTGTACATCGTTGTGGGAGCTGGGGCCCCACAAGTGGGGTTTCCATCCGCCATAGCTCCCTCCAAGTCCTGACTCCGACTCACAGGGAAGTTCCAGGGGGTGTGTACACTCAGAAAAGCCTCATGCCCCCTGTGGCGAGAGTATGCACAGAGGCTGGGGGACATTGCCACTGAGTCTCCCTGGGAGTGTACTGCATGAACCAGGGTTTCTGCTGTGAAGCCCCTGCCACTCTTGGATAGACTAGGAGACTCGCTGGGGCTCATGGTTGTGACACAAAATGCTGGAGGCTCTGGTGATACCTGCACACTAAATACACACCCTAGTCTGCTATGAAAGGAACAAACAATGTCTCCTTCTGCATACTCTGGCCATCCATGACCCTCACAACACCCCAGAATCCTTATTTTCATAGGGTTTTTCCATGATCATGTCCCCAAGTTTCATCATGGAAACCACTGTCACAGATGTGTAAGTGTCCCACAGGTAAAAACACAGACAGTCAGATCACAGAGAGGTGTCAGAAGCCAAAGGGCACAACTGGAATCACACACATTTCTACAGACAGGACAGTGGTATGCAAATAATCCTCAGAGGAGTCGCTGTAACCAGAGAGGGCCTGTTGGCCTGGAGGAAGAGTGTCCTCTCAGAACAGCCTTGGATCTGCCATTTGCCTGTTTCTTTACAACAGTGCTTTGCACACCCTGAACCTGCCCTGGCTCAGGAGTGTCCAGAAGAGATATCTCTAGACCGGCTTTAAGAACAGCGAGGCACTCTTACCCTGACGAGCTGCTGGGGGAAGGGTCCACGGGAGTTCTCAGGCACGTTGATGGGTGGGATGACCCAGTCACGCTTCTGCCTCCTCAGCCCGCCCGAGCTCTGGTGCTGAGGCCACGGCAGCAGTGTTTCCTTCGGGAGCTGAGAGGGGTCCAGGGCCACTGTCTTCCCTTTCTGAGGGAGAAGAGTCAGAGAAGCCAGGTTAGGTTTTGTACGAAGACAACTTGTTCTGTGTTCATTCCTACTGGTATGGAAATGTGGGGGACACTGGGGAAGGGGCGAGGGTCTTGTCATATGTTTTGGGATTAGACACAAAAAGTAGAAACCACAAAAAGAGTCAATATAGTTCCTTAATGAACTCTGTGGATAATGGGTTTTTATTATCTTTAAATTCTTTTGGTGCTGGGGATGGAACCCATGGCTCTGGGCTAAGCAACATGATTTCAAAAGAAAACACACAAAGGGTCACTAGCCCCTATGCAAAGAGCTTTGGTAAACTAATTTTTTTCCTAACAAGAAAAGACCACGCATACATAGTTCATACCCCAATAGATGCTGAATATCCATCCACAGCTTGCTACATCTTCCATGAATCAAAAATGCAAATTTGAGCACTATACCCTTTCATGTGTCAATCTGACAAGATGAAGCACACTCATTCCCAACATGGACTGAGACATTTGTTAGTGGTGGGGTGACTGAGGTTGTAGGTTTTGTGTAACAGATTGAGTGCTGAGTGGGTTAAGAGACAAGTGATGTGTTTCCTGTCACAACTCAGTGGCACTGAGGGATCCCTTTGCTGAGTGCTGGGCATGGATAAAGTCATGGCATCCAGAGTGCCTCCTCTGGCTTAGTGCTGCCCCTGTGGACAGACAGCCTTAGCACTGGTCCTGTGGGCAGACAGCCTCAGAGACGGCCCTGTGGACAGACAGCCTCAGAGTCGGCCCTGTGGGCAGACAGCTTTAGAGTTGGCCCTGTGGACAGACAGCCTCAGAGTCGGCCCTGTGGGCAGACAGCTTTAGAGTTGGCCCTATGGACAGACAGCCTCAGAGACGGCCCCGTGGACAAACAACCTTAGCACTGGTCCTGTTGACAGACAGCCTCAGAGTTGGCCCTGTGGACGGACAGCCTCAGAGATGGCCCTGTGGGCAGACAGCCTCAGAGATGGCCCTGTGGACAGACAGCCTCAGAGTCAGCCCTGTAGGCAGACAGCCTTAGTACTGGCCTTGTGGGCAGACAGCCTCAGAATCGTCCCTCTGGTCAGACAGCCTTAGCATTGGCCCTGTGGACAGACAGCCTTAGAGTAGGCCCTGTAGGCAGACAGCCTTAGTACTGGCCCTGTGGAGAGAGAGCATTAACATTGGCCCTGTGGACAGACAGCCTTGGAGTCAGCCCTGTGGACAGACAGCCTCAGAGATGGCCCTGTGGACAAACAACCTTAGCACTGGTCCTGTTGACAGACAGCCTCAGAGTTGGCCCTGTGGACAGACAGCCTCAGAGTCGGCCCTGTGGGCAGACAGCTTTAGAGTTGGCCCTGTGGACAGACAGCCTCAGAGACGGCCCTGTGGACAAACAACCTTAGCACTGGTCCTGTTGACAGACAGCCTCAGAGTTGGCCCTGTGGACAGACAGCCTCAGAGTTGGCCCTGTGGACAGACGGCCTCAGAGATGGCCCTGTGGACAGACACCTTTACATGTTGTAGCCCCAGCTGGCTTGGAACTCAGTTGAACTTACGAGGCCCTTGCCTCAGCCTCCCAAGTGCTGGCTCTCACTTCTGGGGCCCTGGACCCTGTGGAGTGTCACCCCCTTTGCCTGTGTTCACCTGGGATGTGCAGTGGGATAGAGACACTGCACATCCCCATGAAGGAGGCGGGCACTGAGGTTTGTCTCCCTGCCCCCAGTTGTCTTTTAAACATGCTGGGAGAGGACAGGGCTTGATTCCAGGCTGGTGCCACTCCTGCACCTGTACACCAAGGACCTTGTTAGAAACACTCATTCCTTAGCCCCAGGTCTGGCCAGCTCAAGGGTGGGCTGGATATCTTTGCCTAGTGAGTCTTTGAGTGAAGGACATCATTGGTTTTCAGACACGTGTGCCCATTGCAAATTTCATGAGCCCCAGATGCCAGGCTCACCTGTCCCAGGTACCTACGCTGGAGGGAAGGGATTATTTTTCCAGCATTAGGCAAAACCCCAGGCCTCCTTGTTCTCTCTCTCTCTCTCTCTCTCTCTCTCTCTCTCTCTCTCTCTCTCTCTCATCTCTCTCTCTCTCTCTTTGTTCCTTCCTTCCTTCCCTTCTCTCTTCTTTCTCTCTCTCTCTCTCTCTCTCTTCCTTCCTTTCTTTCTTTTTATTTAATTTTAAGATAGAGACTCACTGTACAGCCAGGCTTTGGACTAATGATCTTCCTGCCTCTGCCCCTGGAATAGCTGGCCTCACAAGCTTGTAGTCACCAGACCCTGTAGACTGCCCGTTCTCAGTCAGAGCACATCCATGGAGGTGACTGGCCTCTGGAAGGAGATTCCACTTGCCCTCAGTGTTTCTAGTGTGGTGAGGCAGAGCCCGCTGGCTGTCTCAGCCAGAGGCGCCTCTTCAATGGTGGCTGCTTCTGCTGAGGCTTCTAATTGCAGACTGGGAACTCCAAGCACCTCTCACACATCCGCTTAAAAACCCGCCTTTATCTTCATTTGCTCAGAAAAGAGCTCGCACGGCGTTAATTTCCCAAGTGTTGTTTAAATAAATTGCACATATTTGCTACTGTTTTAAAGCTGTGAGACAAACGTAATAACAAAATCTGGTGAAAGTCAATGCCAGACCTGCGCAGGCTTCTGCTTTGGAAGAAGCACCCACCGCTCTGGGAGAAAATCGTTGGAGGCAATTAGCGGCCAGCCTGGCGGGAAAGGCTCATTCTCCAAAACATGTGAGCATCCGGCTCTTTCAGAGCATGGCACAGGAACATGGATGCACAGATATGCTTGTTATGAATGATGCTTCCACTCTCCCTGCAATTCTCCCCAGTGCTGGACACCGGGTGGTTCTCTTCTCTCTGTGTTTCTGAGTGATGGTGACTGCACGGTGGGTAAGGGGAGGTGAGCTTTACTAAGCGTTACTGAGCATTTCTAAGCATTTATCACTGTTACTAAGCATTGCAGAGTACATCCATATCTGTGTGGCACTCTGCATGTGTGTGTGTGACTGGTGCACACACAGAGGGAGATTGTGTACACGTGTACACGTGCCCAGGCCTCTGAGGCCTGCTCCTTGCCGGGTTTCTGCATCTCAGTGTCTTGAGAGTCCCTGGACATGCTACCAACACTTTCCTCCTCTCTCTCCCTCTGGCTCAGCTGCTGAACTGAAGCCTTGCTTGCACCCTTGGCTGCTGTTTGGACATTGAACATACAGTTTCAAGAGGAAAGCCTCGCCGTGTCGTGTCCCTTGCTAATGGACCTAAGAGTAGCTGCATGGAAGGTGATGGAAGAAGAGAAATCTGGATGGTAGCATCCCAGAACCTGGGTTGGATTTCCCCTAGAGCGGTGTTTCTCAGCCCACAGGGGTCGCAGATCAGATATCCTGCACATCAGATATTTACATTACCATTCATAACAGTAGCAAAATTACAATTATGAAGTAGCAATGAAATAATTCTGTGGTTGGGGGTCACTGCAAATGAGGCAGTACATTAAAGGGTCGCAGCCTTAGGAAGGTTAAGAATTACTGCACCAGTTGTAGCTAGCCCTGCCCTACCTGTCGGCTTCAGGTGAGTCTGTGAGGAGTTCACTTCAATTGAAACCTTCTCCCCACTCCTTGGTCCCAGGTTCTAGGATCCATCTGTGCTTTGGCTTGACTTAAGCCAGTGGATTAAAAGGATCCAGGCCAGGCTAGGACCGTGTGACTCCAAGGCAGCAGCTGTTCAGCTGTCAGACTCACAGCCCTAAATCTGCTCGACTCCCCCCTTCTCTCCTCCTCCCTCCATCTTCTCTCTTTCCTTGAGCTGGGATCTTACATAGCCCAGGCTGGCCTTGAACTTGTGATCCTCCAGCTTCTGCCTCCACAGTGCTGGGATCACAGGTGCTTTTCCATCCCACCTGTCTTTTTTCAAATATGAATTCTGATGATTAACCTCAGATCTTCACGGTTGTAAGGAAAGGGCTTTAGCAGCTAAGCTCCATTTTCCGCCTGGACATCAGCCTTTTAGAGAAAAATGGCAGTGGCGGGATCCACTGTTGGACTGTGCATCCTTGTTCTGCAGTGTGTGCGTGTGTGCAAGGGTGTGCATGTGTGTGTATGGGCATGTGCACATGCATGTGTGTGAAAGTGTGTGTGCATATGTGTGAGTGTAAGTGCATGTGTGTGTGAGTGTAAGTGTATGTGTGTGTGCATGTGTGTGTGAGTGTGTGTGAGTGTGTGTGCATGTGTGTGAGTGTAGGTGCATGTATGTGTGAATGTGTTGTGCATGTGTATGTGAGTGTAAGTGCATGTGTATGCACATGTGCATGTGCGTGCAAATGTGTGTGCATGTGTATGTGAGTATAAGTACGTGTGTGTGAATGTGTGTGCGAGTGTAAGTGCATGTGTATGCACATGTGCATGTATGTGTGAATGTGTGTGTGCAAGTTTAAATGCATGTGTGTGTATGGGCATGTGTGCATGCATATGTGTGCATGTGTGTGCAAATGTGTGTGTATATGTGTGAGTGTAAGTGCAGGTGTGTGCATATGTGCATGTGTGTGCAAATGTGTGTGTATGTGTATGTGAGTGTAAGTGCATGTGCGTGCACACATGCATGTGTGTGTGCATGAGTGTAAGTGCATGTGCGTGCACATGTGTATGTGTGTGTGCACGTGTGTGAGTGTAAGTGCAGGTGTGTGCACATGTGCATGTGTGTGCAAATGTATGTGTATGTGAGTGTAAGTGCATGTGCGTGCACACGTGCATGTGTGTGCATGTGTGTGTGAGTGTAAGTGCATGTGTGTGCACACATGTATGTGTGTGTGCATGTGTGTGAGTGTAAGTGCATGTGTGTGCACATGTGCATGTGTGTGTGAGTGTAAGTGCATGTGTGTGCATGTGCAAATTATCCTGGGAGGGGCTGGGATGGGGGTCTGGCAGTCCTTCTATATCAACTGGTCTCGGATCCCTCTTGGTAACTTTCATGGCCCCATCTCAAACACAGGCACCTTCCTTTTCTCCCTCTCACAGGATGGTGACAAGGTGCTCAAGCCAGAGGACACATAGGTTGTCACTTCAGGGAGTAGGTAAGAAACAAACAGAGGCAGCCTGAGGGTCTCCTCTGGAACTCACTGGCAACCTGTATTTGGAGATGAAAGTTGTGGCCCATCCTCCCCTTGTCCGCAGTGGGCAGTAAGATGACCCACATCCCTGTCCCAGAGCCCGGGGGCTCTGTCCTGCCCAGGTCTTACTTGTCCTATAGGTGAGAGTTGTTCTCTGAGCAGGACCCTGAGGGTAATCGGCTTCTCAGTGAGGTCTCCAGGGCTGCTCTTTATTAGCAAGAAGCTGAGTCAGTTCCCTGCGGGCTCCATTCGCATGTGGGGGATGAATAATTCAACACTGATCTGGGGCAGGTTTTAAATAACTACTTTTTTTTTTTTGAGACAGGGTCTCACTATATTGCCCAGCTGACCTGGAGCTTGCTCTGTAGACCTCGAACTCACAGAGAACTGCTGGTTTCTGCCTCCCAAGGGCGGGGACTAAAAGTATGTGCTGCCAGGCCCCACTTATCATATTTTATTTTAAAGTTAATAAATCAGAGTTAGAATATATTGCAGAAAACGACCTTTTCTCATTGTTCCCTGCTGTCCAACCAGCTCATCTTTACAAGGAATCACGCAGGAGCCTGGGCTTTAAAGTCAATAGGTTTAAATGTAAAACAGGCAGGTGAGGTCACACAGGGTCCTGTGAGCAACAGCGTGCCTGGACCAGAAACTCCTCAACACCTGTCCCAGGTGTGTATGGGTCTGCCCTTACAATCTTGGCTTGCGACAGGAGAGGTCTGGTTTGCAGTGGGTAGGAACCAGTTTGCAGTGGGTGGGAACTGGTTTACAGGAAATGTTGATCAATATTTTCTAATTTCTCTGTGACGGCAGGGCTGAGAGCTGGCAGGCCCCATGCCAGGCCTCTGGACTTGGTATGGCAGGTTCCCCACAGCTGGGGTGGATCTCGCAAGGTGGCATGACGAGACCTAGAAAATGGGCCATTTTTTCCCCGCTTCCCACAGCTACGGGAGGATGGACAGTCAGCGCTGGGTTCCTGCACGCTTGTACAAAGTCCCTCAAGGGACAAGGATTTTCCCATTGCTGCCCAGAGCAGGGAAATGGTATTGCTTTAAGATTCCCAGATGTCAGCTCTGTAACACTGAATGGTTGGATGGCCTGACCTTGGAGATGGGGTGAACCAGCACACGACCATAGTGCTTTCCCAGATCCCCAGTCACTGGGTCTGGGTGAACATGCTGGATGTCTCTTTAGTACTTTAAATTCCTCCCAATTTTGAGGAAAGGGCATATGTGTGAGTCTTCCTGATTCAATAAAAGCAGCTTATACAAGCTGGTGCATCGGCTCCCACGGGACACACAACAGGGCCCTGGGACAAAGCCAACCTCACCTCCTGAGATTCAGTCATGGGTTTCTATTACCCAAGGACTCTTTGGAAAGACTCTGGTTGGCAGCACAGCCCTGTGAACCCCTAAGGCTGGCATGTAGTTTCTATAAGTAGACTGCAGTCCTTGTTTGCATAAGCAGAGTAGGACTCTGGCTGGACACAGAGTAAAGACTGTGTGTGGGCAAAGGAGTGGGGGTATTTCGTGGCCCTATTTTCTTCCTCTAGCTCTTCTGACCAGGAAATTCCATCAGGAAAGAAATAGTAAATCTTGGTGATAGTGGCAAACTGGGGATGTGCCTTCTTGCCTAAGCGTGCTTGTGTGAGCACCCCCAGAGCCAAGGCTCCCTCCTGCAATCAATAAGGCAGAGGAGGAAGTCTGTGATGCAGACATGGAATCTCAGCCACGCGCTAAGCTGATGCAGAGAGAAGACTGAAGGCTCAATGACTGCCTGCATGATTAGTGAAGTCCTGGCACAAGAGAGAAAGCGAAGTGGAGTTGGACTATAGCTCCGTGGTAGAGTGTTTTCCTAGTGTACACAAGGCCCGGGCACATCACGAAAGTAATAAAATAAAATAAAATGGAGGTGGCAACGGTGAAGAACATCTGCAGACAGCTGTGATGATCAGGGGAAGCTGACTGATGGGAGAGACCTGAGATCAGAATTTCTTCCCATGGAAAGGGACTCACAGCCATAGCCATGGAAAGGGTGTCTAAGGGGTCAGCAAGATGGCTGAGCAGGCAAAGCACTTGCTGCGTAACCATAGGGGGCGGAGATCAATCCCTAGGACCCGAGTAAAGATGGAAGAAGAGAACTCGTTCCACAAAGTTGTCCTGTGACCTCCACATGCACACAGTGGCATGCATGTACCAACACACACACACACACACACACACACACACACACACACACGCACACACACACGCACACACACATACACACACACGCACATACATAGACACACACACACATGTACTCACATCCACACACATGCACACGGCACACACGTAAACACACACACATATACACAGACACATACCCACATACACATACTACCAGGTAAAATTATAATTATTAAAAAAATTATTTAAAAAAACTCTGCCAGGCTTCTAACCTGCCAAGTGTGTTTGCCTTCCACAGCTGCAGGGTGGCAGAGGGGGGACCACAGGAGCTTCACAGCCTCATTATGTGGCCTCTGCTAAATGGTGGCTGAAGACTGGGCACAGGCAACTCATAATTCCTAAGTGTGTATGTATGGCAGGGGGTGAGGCAGAGTCATATGGACTTCCTATGACCTTCCTGCTAGCCAGAAGGGCATGGCCTTTCCCCTGGGTTTCACCACCAGACACAGCCCTTCAGTCTGTGGTCCAAAGAATGATGTGGTAACTGGAGGATTTTATACACTTTGGGCTGTATGTTGAAGGGGAAGAGTCTAGGACCTGAGTAAAGAAGAGAACTTGTTCCACAAAGTTGTCCTGTGACCTCCACATGCACACAGTGGCATGCATGTACCAACACACACACACGCGCACACACACACACACACATACACACACACACACACACACACAAACACACAGACACAACACATATACACTGTAGCCCCAGGCAGATGGTGTTCCCATCAGAGAAGGTTCTGGAATCTTCAAAGCCTACCTCCTTCCCTGGCCCCTCCCAGCACCTAGCAATCATCGGCTGCTTAGCTAGCATCTTCCTCCTCTTACCCAGCAGCCTTTGCTGCCACACAGGCTCCAGTTCCCAATGACTACAGCTCTGTATGTAGCTGGGTAACCACTGTCACTGGGATTGTAGTCTGATGGCCTGAGTGGTTTCCTCCAACACAGAGGTAAACATGGAGCTAACCCAGGCCACGCAAATACTATGTATTTTAAAGTCTAGCATTCTGAGGTTGCTAACTGGGCATGGATCTGCAGTCAAAATGGAGTGCTACTCCTGAATCATGAATGAACTCGGCTCACACTGATAAAATATGGCCCCCAAATAAGTCTATTGATAGCTGTCTTCTATTTCTCTGTCTTGCATTGTGTGTGTGTGTGTGTGTGTGTGTGTGTGTGTGTGTGTGTGTGTGTGTGTGTGTGTAAACTTTTGTTGTGGTGGTTTTCTAGATTCAACATATTTCGATAAGGAAAGTGATGTGGGTCCCTCCCTCACCACTGTCAAGCATTGCTTTTAACGGAGGGTAATTAGATTATGAGGCTCCTCCCCTTTCCTCTCTTTCACCCTCCTGGAGGGACAGAGCTCTGTCCCTCCATTCCTTTGCCTCTCCCTTTTCAGTGTAACTGGGAAGAGTCCATTTTGTTTGTCTGCAAGCATACACATTTAAAATATTTAGCTAGGCTTCTGTCTGTAGCTGTCTAGCTGGTTTCCATAGTAGCCAAGGAACAGCTAAGGCAGAATAAACTGGCATTTAACAAACACAAAATAAAATAACAGAAAGATAGCCACACTCACAAACAGAGCACAGAGCAATTATACACATATCTTTGTATGAGTTCACTCGAAAAGGCCCCAGGTGGGTGATGGCTGCGCTCCTTCCTAGGAGCTGGATGCTACTTTGTCAGAACTAAGTTCAGTTACATTGTTGGCCAAGCTGGGGGCTTCTGGAATTCCACTGAGATGGATGCAGGAAGGCTTTCCGAACAAGGCAGATTATTTTGTCATGGGCCCTATGTGGAAGGACAGCTTGGACTTGAACCTTCTGTGTGAGCCACCTATTGTGTGCAGAGCACTGACTGTAGCAGCTTTTCTTTACTCATGAACACAATGTCCAACTGTGGAATCTAGTGCTGCCTGAGACCTGGCATTGGAGCTCAGACTGTGTCCCCAAGATGCAGCTCGGAGCCCTTTGCTCCTTCTATTGAAGGTGATGGTTGATGCAGAGGGTGGAGATTACTGTTCCCTTAGGAGTCTGCACTCTGCTCTGATGCCTATGTGCAGAGTAGGAGTGTGCCATCACTCTGGGAACTTCAGACAGTGTAGTGTGTGAGTCCTACCACACTGGACACTGCAGACAGTGTGGTGTGTGAGTCTCACTAACCCCGACACTGCAGACATGTGGTGTGTGAGTCTCACTATCCCGTACACTGCAGACAGTGTGGTGTATGAGTCTCACTAGCCTGGACACTGCAGACAGTGTAGTGTGTGTGTCCTACCACACTGGACACTGAAGACAGTGTGGTGTATGAGTCTCACTATCTCGGGCTTTGGAAGTGTCCTTAATCCTCGTCCAAATGACACCAGGCACACCTCCTACCCACAATATCCAGAATGGTTCTAGACATCACCAAATGCCCCGGATGAGAACAAAGTACTCCAGAGACTGTAGACAGGCCTACACTGCTGCAGGCTGGGTAAGGGGCAGGATGGTTACATCTGGGCAGATTCGTGACACAGTGACCTTGCCCTGAGGCCTATGGCAATGGCAGGAACTGTTATGATGACAGTGACATGGGTGGCAAGTGGCAGAAGATGCACCAAATTTGTGACCTGGGAGACATAGCCTGGCCATGGGGCTTTAGATAGAGGAAAGCCCTGTAGTCAACTGGCACAGTGCTTAGAGAAGAACTCATACCTCCTGTCACCCATGTACCTCCAAAGTTATGACAGTCTTGGGGTCTGAGGATGACACCCAAATTTGAACTTCAGTAGTTTGTGGCCCATTCTGAAGGGGAGATAGTGCCAGGCACACCAGTAAGACGTCCAGTGTTGGGGTTGTGGGCTGTAGATCTGAGGACAGTCATCTACGTCCGTCACCTGTGCTCTTCACAGCACGACGATGCAGTTTCACGGACCGCATGAGGCTCTGACAGTGATGGGTCTCACTCCTGCCAAGTGGGGCCTGGTGCTCTTGGGCTGTGGCTCCATTCATGTCCCTCTCCCATAGGGCTTCCTAACAGCTTTGGCTTGTAGGTACAAGATACACGTGAACCAGTCACCACATGCATCTCCTAGTCTCAGGACATTTCAGCCCAGACCTGCAGGGTAGTGGAGACATGATGGAGTCTGAACTCACAGGACTATGGAGCCTCCTGCTCCTCAGGAGGACACCAAGGATAGTGAGAGGTTGCCCACAGCTGGAATTGGTGTTTTCAGTCTCATTGGGAAGGCATCCTCCACGTTTTATTTTGACACACAAGCTTCATGACCTACACACCACCTTTAGTGGTGTCTCCAGGAAGACTACGCCTCTTGCACACACATCTCATGTGTAAAGCCCTGGGTCATTGCAGCCTCAAAGCCATAAGTCCCGAGGCCTCTTTCAACAAGAGTCTCTGAACCTCTAAATGTCTAGCTCAGGTTTCAGCATAGCAGGCTTCCAGAACTCAAAGAGGGTGGGGGCTACACTTCTTACAGCACTCTTTGGCCACGAGGTCTCTGAGGTCCCTGTGGAAATGGCTGGGAATGGTTGAGACTAATTTTTAAGACCTCTCCTTTCCATTTTCTCACAGGTGTCATGGGAGCCTCAGAGGCAGAAACAGGAATGAAGCTACCAACTTGCAGGATGGGATGCCAACCTTGACAATCAGAGGGTGAAAGAGACAGGAAGTGGGCGATGGACCATGGGCATGTGTCGATGAGCTACAAATGGGAGGGGTAATGGACCAGGAAGAAAGAGGGTGCTGGACCCAAGGGACAGGATGATGGTCCTGATGAATTAGGGGGATGGGTCCAGAGATAGAGATTACGGACCAGGGGATAGGGTAATGGACCTGGGGGTAGAAGTTATTGACCACCATGCTTCTTGCAATAGTATCAACAGGCAGAACAAAGGACTGCGGATGTAGGGGCAGAAGTTTAAACCACACAAGTTTATTCTCTTCCAGTGGGAGCCCAGAGTCCAAGATCAAAGTACTGCCTGAGGCTGGGGCTGGGCCTGGGGGTGGGGCCGGGGTTGGGTCCAGGGCTGGGGCTGGGGTTGGGGCTGGAGTTGAGGCTGCGGTTGGGGCCAGGGCCAAGGCCAGGGCGGGGGCTGGGGTTGGGGCTGGAGTTGGGGCTGGGGTTGAGGCTGCGGTTGGGGCCAGAGCCAAGGCTAGGGCTGAGGCTGGGGATTGGGGCTGGGGTTGGGGCTGGGGCTGGAGCTGGGGCCAGGGGCCGGGGCTTGGGGGTTGGTTCCTTGTCTATCTGGCTCCTGGTAGGCTGACAATTCTTGGCAATCCTGGGGGCGTAGAGACCACTCTATCTTTGTTTCATCTCCTGACAGTGTTCTCCCGATGTCTGTGCCTAAAGGGTCAGCCATCATAGTGGATCTCACCCCACTGCAGACTCGATCTCCAAACGGGACCACCTTTTATGGCACTAGAGGTTGGGACATATCGGATCCCTGTAGCAGGAGCCCAGGGAAGCTCCCAGCTGCCTGTGTGTAATCTGATCCTTCAAAAGTGCCGATGTGTAGAAGACCCAATATTAGTTTCATAAACAACAGTGTCTTTTTGGCAAACTACACCCGCAGGCCCTTTCGCCACCCTCAAGCACCGTACCAGCCGGGCAGAAGACAACAGCGAGGGGCGCTTCATCTTCGGTATTTACCGTGAGGCCGCTTGTCGCTCCGATTCCTCAGGGGCACCTCAGCGCTCCACTGGGAAATATGTGACCTCATTTGCATTTTCTAATTGAATTGCTATCGGCTTTCCTGCAAGACTGCACAAAAGGACATTCTTCCAGATTTGAGCACCACCGCATCACACACAGAAAGACGGCCTTTAATAGTTGCTGGGGGTGGGGGTGGGGGTGAGAGAAGTTGCCAATTTTTTATGGTTCATCTAACTGTAAAGCTGTCGGTTTTACCCAGAGCCATGGAGAGTCTCTAAAATAATGAATGGGGAGGCGTCGGTTGCAGAAGCCTGAGCAGAAGAGAAATGAAAGACCAGGACCGAGAAATTAAGGGGTCCCTGGGCTATGGTTCCTGAGGGATTTACTCCAAGGCCCCTTTCCATGGGAGCTTCCCCAGAATTTAAGCATTCTGTGGACACGGCCTTACAGGCAGCCACTTTCCTCTCTAGAACCTTCTAGAACAGAACTCTTGCTTAGGGTGCATCTCTGCGTGAGTTCTCCTCCTTCAGGCCCTACTGGGAAGCCCTTGACATGTGTTTTTTCTTTTTTAAAAGTATATATGTGTGCTTATCTGGAGCATATGCATGCGTGCTTGTGTGCAAGTGTAATATATATGTGTACATACATGTGTAGAGTGTACAGTGCATGTATGTGTAATATGTATGTAGCATATATGTGCATGTGGTGTGTGCGTAGTATATATGTGTCAGTGTATAGTGTGTATGTGTATTGTGTAGTGAATGTGTAGTATGTGTGCATATGTAGGGTGTGTGTAGTGTATATGTATGCATGTATTGTATGGTTAGTGTTTTGATCCCTGTTGTCATATGTATTATATACATATATATGTATATATCTATGCATTTGTTATGTATGTGTATATAGTGCATTGTCTGATTTGTATGGTGTTGCATGTACAACATGTGTGTGTAGTATATATTTGTACAATGTATGTGTGTTTAGTTCATATATGTAGGGTTATGTGCCTGAGTATTTCTGTGTAATGTGTGAATGTGTGGATATAGAGTGTGTATATCTGCATGTATGTGCAGATGTGTAGTGTGTGTAATGTATATATGTTGTGTATGTGCATTTGTGTATATATGTAGGCCAGAGGTAAACTTCAGTGCCTTTCTTGATTGCTTTCCACCTTATTAAGTAGGGACAAAACAATTTTTCCTTCAGGTTACAGAGTAAAGTTTTCAAAAATTGCAGGCCAGGGGGTTAACTTGAATATATTGTATAGGAACTTATGTAACTATTTAAAATACAGTCATTAAAAATATAAGGGCCTAGGGTGTGGTTCAGTGAGAGAAAGCTCTGGTTTTGATTCCAGTTTTGCATATGTGTATCAAAATATATATTATGTATGCATGAACATACATATATATGTATGTGTGTATATATACATGTGTGTTTGTATGTATGTATATATGTGCATACGTGTGTGTGTATGTATGCATGTATATATACATGTATGTATGTATGTGTATGGGGGTCCATGGGCAATGGTCCTTGAGGAATTTACTTCAATGCCTCTTTCCATGAAAGCAGCTTAGGACTTTTACACTCCCTGGACTGTGTTTTGCAGGTGGCCATTTTTTCTCTAGACCCTTTGTAGCTGTTGAACTTACTTTGTTGCTGGAGTCTGTTGACTCTTTCTTGAGGAATCAAGGTTGGGAACTGAAAGGGTCAAGGCAGTTATTTGCTGCCAGGCCTGACAACCTGAATTCAGTTTCTGACATCTACATGGTAGAAGGAAAGAACGAATTTCTACAGGTCCTCTTTTGACCTTGCCATGTGTGCTGTAGCATGTTGCCCTTACATATATACACATGTAAATAAATAAAGCAAGAATTTTTTTCTGCCAATTTTTTTCTCTCTGAATCTTTGCTCCCAGAGCTATTTTAACTGGGTCCAGTGGTTCCAGAATGATGGTAATTTTGTCTCCCAAGGAACCTTTGGCAGAGACTGGAGACAATTTGGGTACAACTGTCATTTACTGAGCAGAGGCAGGAATTCAGCTAAGCACAAGGTAGAATTAATAACCCCACGACCTGAATCCCTCCAGGGATTTAAAGAGCTCTTTAAATTTGCCTCAATAAATAATGTGAACTATTGAGTGTATCCGGATTCATTCAGATGCATCCAGATTCACTTGCTGAATTGTTGGCACACAGAGCTCAGTTCCTCCACATCCAGCTAATCTCATCCATCACTCCCAGTAACTCACCTGTCCCCCTTTAGGTTTTACATTTCAATATGCTAGCTTTATTTATCTTGATTTCTTTTTCTTGTCTTATGGCACTGGCTTGGATCTTTGCATGAGATCGGAGCCCCCTTCCCCTTTTTCAACAGCTGATTGGACCACCACTGTTGAGTTTGTAGATCCCCTTTCTGAGCCACTGCAAGGCCACTTCCTTTCCAAATAACCTGAATATTCCTAATATCTGGAATAGAAGTGAACTTTTAGTAATTGATATGTAGGGGGAGTTATGCATTCTTTTAATCCTTTGTTCTATGAAAGTCTATGTAATCTTATGTTCTTAGGATAAGTACAATGCAGGCATGATTTATCAATTTACGTAAAGAAGGCGGATTAAAGTTTGTAAGTCTCTTGCTTATATAAATTCATAGGCAATGATATTCCATGGTGACCCTTTCTATCACACCTTCCAAACGTTTGGGTCTTTGGCTTGAAACGTGGTTTTGGAAAAGGCTTTTTTTGGGAATGATTCATATTGAGGTCCAGACATGAATCCTGCTCACCTGACAATGGCTTCCCTGGTTTGAGAGAGACACTCTCTAGTGTTTACAGCAGTTAACCTTTTCATTGAATTCTTTAGGCAAGTTTATGTGGAATTAATTTTATTTCCTCCTATAGCTAAGGAAAGACCCATGAGCAGAGTTGAAATGTTCTCTTGATGCAGATTTTAACTTTTCTTTATAACAATAGACAAATTTGACTGTTTTTTTGCCTTTTGGCTAAGATCAAGTATAATAACATAGATCAGAGTTTTACTCATGTCAGTTCTGGTAAACTTTATGCTTGCAGACTCTCAATGCTTTTGGTATAAAGCACATACACCCCTCTCACAGAATTTCCTAGTATCCCTATGGTCAGCCAGCACCATCTTTTCATCCTAGAATCAGGTATCTTCTGCTTCTGTCTCTTTTCTTACCCAGTCAGCACCATCTTTTCATCCTAGAATCAGGTATCTGCTGCTTCTGCCTTTTTTCTTATCCAGACCAATCAACTTCATCTTTGTTGTTGTTGTTTTGAGACAAGGGTTCTCTGTATAGCCCTGGCTGCCCTGGCAACTGCTCTGTAGGCCAGGCTAGCCTCTTGAACTCAGAGATCCATCTGCTGGGATTAAAGGTGTGTGCGGCCACCACCACCCAGCTATTGATGTCATCATTTAAGAACCGACTTTTGTTACTGAGCATACGTCTCTGATTCCCTGTGTTTTCTCCATCTCCCCAGCCCCTGCCTGATTTTTTTCTGTTTTACTTGAGCCTCATCTTCCACCCTTTTGATAATTTCTAGGGATGGGTGCTTAGAAGGCTGCGTTCCTTTCTTTATCCCATCTCCTGTTAAGCCCAGACATTCCACCTGGTGAACCCCCACTAGCTTTATTATCCAGTCAACCTGTCCCCTAATATATATGTCAGTTCTGCTCTTCAGGGGATACTAATGAGGCTTTCATGTGACTTACAAATCTATGGGGATTTTCCAGTTATATTCTTTGCTATTGATTTTTAGCTTAATTACTCTGACATTAACAAAACAAAACAAAACAAAAAAACCCAACCCACAACCCAGGTCTGTTTGGACTTTAAATATTGTAACTATGGCAAGACTTTTTGAGTTAAAAATTGGAACTGTTCTGACTTAGGTTAGAAGTCAGGGGCCCTTAGCAGTGGTGGGTTGCAGGTTACAAACTTCTCTGCACAGGGTTGAGCTTCCTGGGTGTGTGGCTGCCCTCTGTCTCCTCACGGAACTTGTCCATTACTCACAGATGGACACTTGTTTATGTTCACAATGGAGGCACACCCGCTTGGTGTTTCTATCTTTACTTCTACCAACTTTGTTGTGAACAGCTTGAAGTCACATACGTAGACATCAGTTCAGGTTTTGCCTGTCTTCTTGTTTCTGTGAAGTGTCCCCTTTGCAGGATGCTTTATCTCGGTCTGTTTGTCTGATGTCAACAGAGCTGCCGCCAGCTTTCTTCTGGATGTTATTTACACAGTTTTTCTTCCTCTAGGATTTTACTTTCAATCTGTCTCCATTCTTAGACTTTTGAGATGTATATTTAGCAAGCTGTACCTAGCAGGATTTTACTTATTCAATCTGTCAACATGTTTTCTTTTATTTGAATGTTAACATGTCTTCATTTTTATAATTACCGAGGTATTTGTAAGCATACCATCTTACGCCAAAAGAAGTATATTAGCCCATCTGTTGTTCTGTTTTCTTTTCTCCTTTCTTGAATTTATTATATTTGAACACACAGACATGCACACACAATCTCATGACTCTTAGAGATTTCTCAAAGGCTTTAAGTATTTTTAAAGGGAGGTTTTATTAAATTTTTTTTTTGTTTGTTTGTTTGTTTTTCGAGACAGGGTTTCTCTGTGTAGCCCTGGCTGTCCTGGAACTTACTCTGTAGATCAGGCTAGCCTCGAACTCAGAAATCCGCCTGTCTCTGCCTCCTTTATTAAATTTTTAATATTAATTTTTATTATAGGAGTGTGTTTTTCCTGCAAATACATACGTGCACTGCATGTGTGCAGCACCTGCCAAGGCCAGAAGAGGGGGTTGGATCTCCTGGAACTAAAGGTGCAGGGAGCTGTGAGCTACCCTGTGGGTACTGGGAACTGAACCAGGGTCTTCTGCAAGAGCATAAAGTGCTTTAAACCATGGAGGCATCGCTCTAGTCCCTAGAACAAGTATGTTTTATCTTATCAACTTAGAATAGAAGTTGAACATCTCTTATTAGAAAATTCAAAATCTGAAATGTTTTGAGCACCATCCACTCAAAGTGGAAAATTCCACACTTGACCTCATGTGTTGCAGTAAACACACACACACACACACATGCACTCACTCACACACACACACACACTCACACACATACTCATACACACTCACTCACACACACTCAAACACACACACTCGAACACATTCACACACACTCACTCACACACACACATACTCATACACACTCATGCACTCACTCACACACACTCAAACACACTCACACACACTCGAACACATTCACACACACTCACACTCACTCACACACATACTCATACACACTCACTCATTCACTCACACACACTCAAACACACTCACACACACTCGAACACAAACACACTCACTCACACACACTCACACACATACTCATACACACATACACACTCAAACACACACACACTCGAACACATTCACACACACTCACTCACACACACTCAAACACACTCACACACACTCTAACACATTCACACACCCTCACACACACACTCATACACACTCATACACACACACTCATACACACTCATACACACTCAAACATACACTCACACACTCACTCACATACATTCACATACACTCACACACATACACACATACACTCAAACACACACAACACATACACACTCACTCACACACACTTAAACACACTCTCACACAGTCACACACATTCACACACAACACACACACAACACGCACTCATACAAGCACACATGCACTAATATCCAGAAACACACATGCATGCACAGGTTCAGGCTTTGTGTACAAAGTAGAGATGAAACAGATGAGTTCTGGTCTAGCCTTGGGAGAAACTCTCTGGCTGCAAGCACTCTGGGTAAGGAAATATCAATTTAAATTAAAACTGGGTCCTATAATGTTTCATATGGTTCTCAACCTTCCTAATGCTGCGACCCTTTAATACAGTTCCTCATGTTGTGGTGACCACAACCATAAAATTATTTTTGTTGCTACTTCATAATTGTAATTCTGCTACTGTTATGAGTTAAAATGTCTGTTTGGGGGTAAATATGTTCTTTTGGGGGTTGTGACCCTCAGGTTGAGAATCTCTGCTCCATCTCAGCTCCTTTTGGCATCAGGTGGCCCTTTTTGGGATTTGCTTCCTGTCCAGAGTTCACATACTGCGTTTCCCACATGAGCTGTTCACATGGAGGAAACTGCCTTCTGTGTCCTGCCTTGAACCTTCGCCTGTCCCTCACCTCACCTGGCTCAGGGGCTCATGCAGGATAAACACACAGGGAAGAGTGCACAGGCACACCTTTTTGTCTTAGAGTCTTTAGTATCCATGGGCAGGGTGTGTATGTGTATGTGTGTGTGTACTAGTAATGTGTGTGTGTCCTCCCAAGGTTCTGCTCCTACCTGGATTCAAGAAACAAGACCAAAGCCAGTTCCTGCTTCCTGAAAGTGGGTTCCTTGGCACATCTATCCTACAAGTTGTTCCACAAAGGGTTCTTGGAAAGATAGGCTTTTGGAAGTTTGGACATTTTCAAAGTCACACTCAGTTATGGAAAGTTCTGGGCCAACCCACATAAAAGAATGTGTTTAACTATGTCCATAACTTCAGATCCTCCGGGCATCTTCCAGGGAGCCCCCATGCGGCGCCCTGAGCCTGCCTTACACTGCAGTGTGCTTATGGAGCCAGAGTTGAGGGGCCTGTCATACTTCCTTTTCCAGTCATTCTGGTTTTTTCAGTGTCTCCCTCCTGCAGGCACGTGGGCTTCAAGCTCTCTGCTAGGCCCAGTTTTGACTCCGAGGCTAATGCTGCTGCCTAGGGTTCCCAGCACAAAGGAAAACAGAACAGAGAGGAGGTGGGGTGTCATGGAGTCTGGTTAGATGACTGGACAGTGCAGGACCAGGACAGGGGTGGTGCCCTTACCCCTGTTTATCTCTCAGGCACACAGCTGGGGGAAGGAGAAGATGCAGACTGCAGACATCACAGAAGGACTCCCCGTGTTTCCATCTTCCCTCCATCCATTTGTCCACCCCCTGCTGTCCTCTCTCCTCTCTCCCGGCCCCTCCCACATCCCGCCCCTCCCATCTCCCCGCCCCTCCTATCTCCCGCCACTCCCACGTCCTGCCACTCCCACGTCCCGCCACTCCCATCTCACTTTCTTCCTGTCTGTTATTCTCTCTCCCTCCTTGTGGTTTCCCCAGCCTCAGGGTTGACCTGCTTTGCTTGCCAACCCTCCTGTCCTTGAAAACAGGTGTCCTGTGCACAGATCCCTGGGAGTCCAGGCTACATAATTTGTGGCTTACAGCTCAAGGTAGAAGTGAGTCTCATCCAAAATGATATGAAGGTCATGATGGTGGTGGTTTGGTGCTCAGGTATCTACCGGTGAGGATGAGTCTACCTCAGAGGGATGTGGAGGTTAGGGGTGGTTACCACACCAAGCTTTGATGATGGGCAAAGCCAAAGAGCTGTCAACCCACATCTTCCATGAATCAGGGAAAGGCTCTGCCTGGGACTCCCCAGAGCGGGGAACACCTTGACTCTGGACCCAGACCTTCCTGCTTATGGTACGTCCTCTTACCTTGTGTTCAGAGTGTGCCGACGACGTCTGGGCTACCAGCAGCCTCACCATGGCGTCCCATTGCTCAGTGCTCTGGCGTTCCCGTGCAGTCACAGTAAAGGCCACCTGCTCTGAGGGGATCTTCAACTCCCGAGTGGCGAAGACTGTCCCATCCGCCCCGACTTTGAAGTCCAAGCTGTTGGTCTCATACTGTGTCCCTTTGGTGCCCACGCAGCTGCTGAACTTGACTGCAAGAGGAGAGAAGATGGTCAGGGTGACCAGCAGACAGAAGGCTGCAACAACAAGCACAGCATCTGGTTCTCCAAGTGCCCTGAGACAGTAAGGACCTCATGGGGTCTCCTCTGTCTTCAGGAGAAGTAGCTGGTGGCTACAGCAAAGGACAGAAGAAAGGATGGGGAGTGTCCACTGTCCAAACCCAGGTAGTCACCCTTCCCTCCGGCTGTAGTTTCTGTACCTGGGTAGAGCCTGTCTGGCTCAGGGGAATCTCCACCCACTGATCCCACATTCCTGCTGCTTGCCTCACACCAGTCTCTGCCTGTCGTACAGATGGCCTGCTCTTTTGGCTCTGTTTTTGTGCCCAAGAAGGCTAAGAGCAATGGAGCAACCAGAGAAAGCTGGTGTGTCAGGATTCTTTCTTGACATGGGGAACATTCTGGAAATGGGATTGGCATGGCTGGCCCTTTCCTGCCTTGTCAGCCAGCTGTGTTCTGCTGGGGCAGAGGCAGGATGGCAGGTCTAGCCTAGCCACAAAGTCCTTGGTTAGTCACAGAGTTAACATAGACTGTTGATCCTGCTGGTACAGTGTCTGGATCATTTTGCTTCCATAGTATTAGTTAGGTAACCAAATTGTCAACCCCTCCTGGTGGCCAGTGCTACAGCCATTTCTAACTCCACTATAGAAAGAGACATCTCCAAGTCTGCACATTCATCTGGGCCACATTAGCGCATTTTTTTAGACACAGGCTTTTGTGACTGTCACCCAACGCCCCAGTAAATTACGAAGCACCAACAGCTGGTGTCACATTCTGCTGATAAAAGCAACAGATAAAGTTACCCCGTATTTATAAAAATGTGGGTATCTAAGCAATTATGGTGGGAGGATTGGTTTTATAAGCAATTTCTCTGTCACAGCTTACATGATTTAATTACTATTTATTCTGGAAACTAAAAAAAGCAACTTGCGGTTACATTTGATAATGTGCTTTCCTGCATGCTCACCTTTTATTGTTGCCTGCCTTGAAGTAATAAATAACATGGCTTCCCTTGTCTCGAGAATCATTCACTAGAGATGTCTCCCTAGTTGCCTGTTCCTCTTGCTTGTGTTTTAATATGAAAACGTTTTTCTATCTATCTATCTATCTATCTATCTATCTATCTATCTATCTATCTATCTATGTATCTGTCTGTCTGCCTGTCTATGTATCTATCTATCTATGTATCTATTCATGTATGTATGTATGTATGTATGTATGTATGTATGTATGTATCTATCTATCTATCTATCTATCTATCTATCTATCTATCTATCTATCTATCTATCTATCTGGTTCTTTGAGACAGTGTTTCTCTGTGTAGCCCTTGTTATGCTGAAACTCTCTTTGTAGACCAGGTTGGCCTTGAACGCAGAGATATGCTCTTGAGTATAACAAGAGCAGGCATTTCTGCTCTGTCAGGGGGCAGAGTGATCAGTATAGAGAATCTGGCTGTGTCTTCTGAGGGGCAGGGTGACTCTCTGTGGTTGAGCATCCTTGAAGCTGGAACTAGGTGGTTTGCAGTATATCAGAGGCTAAGGCAACATGACATTCTCCAACTGTTTGCACCATCAAAGGGTCTGGGTCCTCAAATAACTTGATGTTATTATGACATTACTTGTATTATGGGTTTGACTCTGCCCCCTGACAGAGTAGAAATGCCTGGTCTCATTATATTTAAAAACACTTTCAAGCTAGGTATAGTGAGTGGCTCGTGCCTTTAATACCAGCACTGAGGCAGGCAGATCTCTGAGTTTGAGGCCAGCCTGGTGAGTTCCAGCAATACCCTAGAGGGGGGGGGGGGGGATATCTAGTCTACCTTACTCTACAAGCACGCCAACTAACTCATAAGAATAGATCTTATGTTATGCATGTTATCTTATGCATCTCTTAAGTTACACCAGGGGTCAAATCTGGCCTGTCAGAACTACTTTTAAAGCCCCATTGTGTGGAAGTGTCTCTCTCTGTCTCTCTCTCTCTCTCTGTCTCTCTCTCTCTCTCTCTCTCTCTCTCGGTCACCAGTTCTGAAATCAGGCGGTCTAGTACTCCCTGAACATGAACACACAGCTGTCATAACGGGTCCTCAGCAGCTCAGCATCATTTCTTTTGCCTCTCCAGAAGGATTCAGATACCTCTGTTTAAAGTGTTACCCTATAATTCCCCTTAGCTCCTCCCCCTTCCCACGGGCCCAGTGGCATAGGTGCAGCCAGGCTTGCAGCTTTGTCTGTAGATGCATCCCTTGTACCCTGCACCCCATGCGCACCGCACCCCACGTGCCCTACATCCCCCACACCCTGTATCCCACGCACCCCGCGTCCCACGTACCCCGCATTCCACGCACCCCGTATCCCACGCACCCTGTGTCCCATGCACCCCGCGTCCCACGTACCCCGCATTCCATGCACCCCGCATCCCACGCACTCCGTATCCTACACATCCTATATCCCATGCACCCTGCATTCCATGCACCTTGCATCCCACGCACCCCGCCTCCGACGCACCCCGCATCCCACGCACCCTGCATCCCATACACTCTGTATCCCACGCATTCCGCATCCCATGCCCCCGCACCCCACGCCCCTGCATCCCACACCCATATCCCATGCACCCCACATCCCACACACCCCACGTCCTACGCACCCCGCGTCCCACTCATCCACGTCCCACGCACTCCGCATCCCATACACTCTGTATCCCACGCATCCCGCACCCCACGCCCCCAAAACCCACGCCCCCGCATCCCACACCCACATCTCACACACCCCACATCTCACACACCCCACATCCCACGCACCCCACGTCCCACTCACCCCGCGTCCCACTCACCCACGTCCCACGCACTGGAATCCTAGTCACCTTGTGCTACAGAAAGAAGCTCGGCTTTCACCAGGAGGCTGGCTTTAACCCTTCACCCTCGTTACTTTTAATTGCTGGCTCTGTGGATAGAGCTGAGGTGGCACACATTTGTAGGGGCTCCTCCTCAGCAGAGGTGGCCTGACATTCACAGGAGCAGCAGATGGCATCCCCCCCACGACAGAACACAGCAGAATTGTGCTGTGTCTGCGAACATGTCATTTTATTATTTCCCTTGTTAGGTGGGTTGAGAAAGATCAACTGAGCCAGAGGTGAGCTTATAGCTGGATCTTTGCGTAGGAACGGATAACTTCAAGCCTGCTCTTCAGCTCACAGAACCAATTGTTCTCATTCTGTCTCCCCGCTCCGTCACTCCTACCTCCTATAATTGCCCAGGGACTCCCTAATATCCAGCAGGGTTCTAGGTGTGGACAGGAAGGCACAGAGCTTTCCCAAGTGGACCTTGGTGTGCAGAGACAACACATGGACCAGCCATAATGTAATCAAAACCCCTGTGGCCAAGACAAGGGAGATTAGAGGGGCCAGTACAGAGCTGGTGGGTGTCTGTCCCTCCTCAGTGTCAGAGGAAATGTCCTGAGGTGACACAGCCCTGGGGTAGGGATAGAATGAGCCCATGGAGGAAGATGCTTCGTTGAGTGTGCTAGGTGGGGATGGCCTTGTGGACTGTGGGTGTGTGAACTGCTGATAAGAAACCCCCTGGAAACAAAGCTCCTCCTGAATGTGGCATGAGCAGTTAGCCTGGCAGGGGAGTGCATTGCTGGCCCCTAACACTCCCCTGGGCTCTGTTCTTTTCCACCTGCGTCTTCATCTTGTACCTGCTATGATGGGTGGCCAGAACAGCTGGGGAACTGTTGAGCATCCGAGCCAGGCGCCCTCTAGTCAACTCTCTGCCCAACAGCGTGCTCCAGCCCGTATCCCTGGTGCCCAGGTGAGAGTCTATGCCCAGAGGAGGCTGCCTCCTTCTGTGTTGGTGTGCCCGAGGGCACTGGGTGTGATGATACTCTAGCCACAGAACCTCTTCAGAGCAGAGAAGCAGGGGTACAGGGGTTGGGACCTCAGAGCAGAGCAGCAGGGATTTGAGATGTGTGACTTGGCACTCTGTTGGGTTTTGTTACAAGCAGCCTGGTGGTTCTTGTCTGAGCCGAGGTTGCTTCTTATTCCCACCAACTAAGCCTGGAAATGGGTGAGTGTCCCTGGAGCTGCAGGCAGCTCCCAGGTCCCCCACAGGTACCTGAGAATTCCTTCCTAGTGACAAACCATAGTATTAGGGCTTGCTTCTAGAACATGGTTGATTGCTTTTCTGCAGGATTGTAGGTGTCCTCAAAGGAGCCATGCCAGAAAATTTGTACACAGCATAGGTGGAGACCCCCACCACCTCCAGCTGACCTTCCCCAGTCCATGTACTCTAGCATTGCCTGGGCCTCCAGGTCATGTGTAACTGGGGTAGAACTGCACTCAGATGAGAGGGAGGTGCAGGAGGCATCTGCTGGAATCTCAGGTGAGGGTCCCATAACCTCCCCACTCCTCCTTTTCTGAGGGAAAGTCAACAGTGAACAGACTATCCTCCAGATGAATGCCTGCAAGTGAGCACGGCAGATCTGTTAAAGATGGTGGCTAATTTGCATGAAGGGTTACTTTCTACAAAGTTCACCAGGATATTTTCTGCTGTGTATACTTTAACCACATACAGACACACCACTGACCTCTCAGGAGCCATCTGCCCCTCCTGCCTGTGACAGCATGTGACACGACATCGCAAGGGGCTGGGCCAAGGGGACTTCTCTTCTCAGTTCTTTCTTAAAGGGCCTGAAGAGTCTGGAGGGGTTGTTTGTCCTGTAACGCAGGAAGCCACACCCACCATGAAGCCACGCCCAACCATTCTGGGCGCTGCGGGCCAGCTTGCCTGCGGTTCGCCAATGGAGCCTGGACCCCTGCTGGCCTGGACCAGTGTTGGAGGCTGGATTTATTTGCGCTCAGCAGATTCTAGAGGTGGCCATATGCCGGTGAAACAGTAAAACTATTTCTAGAAAGTGTAGCTTGGTCTGCTGACCTCACCAAGGGACGCCTTGAGCCAAGCCGGCCCTGTGTTGGTGAGAGGGGGGGATGAACAGCCCTGACTTTAGTTTTGTGAGTCCCTCAGCAGTCGCACGGTCCCCTGCTGCTTATATTTTTTCCGTGCTGCTGGGACGAGCTCACTCTGTGAGGATAGGGGAGGGGCACTCCTCATCCCTGACGCGGTTGAGCTAGCTTGCTCGGACTGGTCCTCATGGATCACTCTGAAAGTTTATTTTCTTTTAATTATGTATGTGTCTCTGTGTGGCCACGTGCACATGAGCAAAGGTACTGACGGGGACCAGGAAATGATGTTGAATTCCTTGGAGTTTGAGTTGCAGATGGTTGTGAACTACCTACTCATGGGTGCTGGGAACTGAACTCAGAGCCTTTGCAAGAGCATTAATTGCTCTTAACTGCTGAGACAGCTTTCTATTTCCTGCCCTGTTTCTTCTGGGACAAAGTCTCCTCTGTATTTCCCAGCATCATCAGCTCACAATCCTGAGTGAGGGTGGAGACTTTCAGAACGCACTTCCGGTATAGTGAGGGTAATGAGGAAAGAGACTTGGGAGTCCAAGCCCTGGCTTGAACCTGTGACCTGGGTATCAATTTTGTACAAGGAATGTTACTGAATGCTCACACAGGCCCCAGGATGAGGATGAGCACAAAAGAATTTCCTCTCCAGGAAGCTAAATAACCAGCTGAGGCTCTGTGGGGGGCCAGCCCTGGAGGGCAGAGGAGGCTGTGTAGTTCTCAGGCTCTCTAATAGGGCAGGTTTGGTCGGAGACCTGAGAGATGATATAGGCCAAGAGCATTTTCAGGAGGAGAAAGACTTCCCACCACCCATGGGCTCAGGGCTGGCAGCAGCTGTCTAGCCAGGTGCTTGAGAAAGAACAGGGGATATAGGCACAAACTCTAGCCTTCCCTGCTCTGACTGTGGGTATCGGATGGAGTTTGGATGCAGGACACGGGTGGAGGCTGAGTAGACAGTGCACTGGGCAAGCCCGACTCTTCTAGCACCTCAGAAAAAGCACCTTCGTGTGGGACAGTAGGAAATCAGGCTGGTCAAGGAATGGGAGGAGAGAGGATGGTTAAGCTGACAGAAGGGAATTCTGAGCAACCGTGTCATGTGGATCACCTCAAACATCTGTTTCTAAGAATGTGGCCCCAGCAAAGTGCTTAATACCAGTGTGTCAGCCTGGGCTGTCGATCGCAGCGAACGAGGTAGAAGGCTTGAGTAAGCGAGCGGCCGGCTGGGCAGGACAGGGAGTTACAGGTCCCACTGTTATTCTGCACACTATCTATGTGCGAGCTCAAGTGTACTAAAGACAGACATTCTTGGCTCACCCGACCTGCAGGGCTTTAGGAGTGTGAGAAACCCTGCTTCTGAGGAGAGCACAGAACGGAGGCCTCTCTTCTGCCCGCTGGCTGAGTTGCCCGCTGTGGACTTCTGTGGAGTGGACTCAGTCAGTGTTACGGTAACTTCACATCACGATGAGTTTGCATCTCTAACTAATGGGAAATTTCATCCACGCAAAGCCACCCAGTGTGGACCATGCAGTTCACACTCTGGTAGTGCCAGTCTCCCAGTGTGACATCACTAGCTCTCTGAGTCTCTAAGTCTGAGTGGTTTCTGGGATTGAACTCAGGTCCTCAGAAGTGCTTCACCAATCCAGCCATCTTTCCAGCCATGCCTTGTTTTACAGATGGGTGTACCACAACTGTGAAACGTGGCCTTGGCCCCAGGATGCATCAGCTAGACAGGGGGCTCCCTCAGGAGCCATAAGTCACCTCTCACGAGGAATACCACAGGTACAGCACATTGGCACATCTCTTCGGTTTACAAACCCCACAGGGGCTAGCCTACACCAGTGTTACTTCTCAGCCTCACCCAGTGCATGGTCAGTGCCTGCAGCCTCAGTGTGTGTGGTGCTGAGGGGCAGAGGGCTGCCCACAGTCTCTCATCCACCGAGGCTGCTGTCCGCTCTGCAAGCTCTGATCACACACTCGTGGTGATGAGACCCATGCTGGAGTCGACAACCAGGGCCCAGCAGCCCCACTGGGGCTGTGTCATTAAAACGAGGAACAAGAGGAGAGAGCTAATTTTAGAGCTGCCAACCTCTCTCTCATTAGTGTCTTGCACATCAGGATGGGGCTAATGAAATCATTTGTGATTAGGGCCCAGGTAGGGAGATGACTCTTTCTTGTCCGAAGCCCCTCCCCGACTCCCTTTCTGTTTGTGGAGGGTGGGTGATGGGGTCCAGGCCCTGCTTTGCCTGTACTGTTGGGACTGTCTCCTGTTTTGTGTTTTCTTCCTGTTCTGTCTCTAGCCTTAAGGCTGCAGGAGGCACAGTCCTGCTTAAATTCTTACAGAGATGCTAAGGAGGCTTGGGAAGAAAGGAGGGTTGAAGCCCTGGGAAGGCCTGGAGCCATTGTCCCAGCTCCTAGTCATCACCAGAAGTGAGGAGATACACCTGTAAGTCTGGGTGGGGGCATGTCCTGTGTGTCACACCTGTGAGTCTGGGTGGGGGCATGTCCTGTGTGTCACACCTGTGAGTCTGGGTGGGGCATGTTCTGTCTGTCACACCTGTAAGTCTGGGTGTGGCATGTTCTGTGTGTCACACCTGTAAGTCTGGGTGTGGCATGTCCTGTGTGTCACACCTGTGAGTCTGGGTGGGGGCATGTCCTGTGTGTCACACCTGTGAGTCTGGGTGGGAGCATGTCCTGTGTGTCACACCTGTGAGTCTGGGTGGGGGCATGTCCTGTGTCACACCTGTAAGTCTGGGTGGGGCATATTCTGTGTGCCACACCTGTGAGTCTGGGTGGGGCATGTCCTGTGTCACACCTGTAAGTCTGGGTGGGGCATGTCCTGTGTGTCACACCTGTGAGTCTGGGTGGGAGCATGTCCTGTGTGTCACACCTGTAAGTCTGGGTGGGGCATGTCCTGTGTGTCACATGTACATACAGACATGAGGTGGAAAGAACAGCTTCTAAAAGTTCCCGAGGAACAGGCAGAGATTCTAGGTCTATCTGGAAGCTCACTAGTGAGATGCCAGGGGTTAGGGGCGTGGTCTGAGTCCCCCAGGGCTGAAGCAGCCAGCAGCTGTTAGTCTGGCTCTTTGTCAGCTTTAGGGCTGAAGCCAAATATAAGCCTGAACTTTACCATCTGGATGCTACTGTCAAGACGCCCACGCTGGCTGCCAGCCATTTTCCTAGAGTCAATAAGAAGCGGCCCAGGAAATGCAAACATGGTTTTTCCTGTCTCTAACTCTCTTGGTCTGCCCTGGCAGCCTCTGCCAGGTTTTCCATGGGAGACCTCTTTACTCTGGCACACCCACAACGCAGAATTTTAAAATACACGGAGACCCCTTGACATAAGCAGGCTCATGGGTACCTGAGAACCAAGGAATGGAACTTTTGTCGTAGATGGTGTCCAGGTTGCTTTGTCCCTAATGCGCCAAGGTGGACCCTGCCCTGAGCAAAGAGCAGACACTTTCAGGAGGCAACGATGCCTAGGCAGCCTGGGCTGTTGGATGGTGGATGTTAGGGACTCCTCAGCACCAGCCTCTGGGAGAGCCCCAGGACTGTCTGACTGGTTCTGGGGCCCAGGGAGTGCTCCTGACAGAGCTGTGCTTGATTGGGAATCCAAGGAAGAGCAGCTTATGACCCCAGCAGTTAAGCCCACCCCAGACAGAGGGGCCAGTTCCACAGAAGCCAGAGGCCACCAGGAGCACCACAGGGGAGCTCCTCAGAAGAAACAGGGTCACATGTAACACCCTCTGAACCTCCTTCCAGAATTGAATCATAACTCCCCTAAGACCAGGCATTTGAGACGTGGGTATACAGTGTCCCAGAGGTGTGGTAAGAAATCTCAGCTATGGAAATGAAGCTAACCTCCACAGACAAAAGACTACAACCCCTTAATTAATGGCATCTCCATCATTCTTGGCCTCCACATGGGTCACCCCCAAGGAAGCAGGAGTCAAGATTTGGGGTTGCCCACCTCCAACCCCATCTTGCTTCCAAAGAGCATGGCGATCAAGCCACGGGTTCTGTGGGTCAGGACATCGTCCTGACTGCGTGGGACGGAGGGCGTGGAGCAGCACACTTTGCTTCTCTCCCAGCTCAGTGGGAGAAGCTTGATGGTCACACCTGACTTGCAGGATGCAGGGAGGTAGGGCCAGCCCCACTGGCTGTGCTGGGAACATGGCAGCATGTGCAGCTGTAAGGGCCGGAGTTATCCGTGCTATCTAGAGACAGGCCATGCACAGCACTGGGAAGTGCCACCATGGCTTCTGCCTAGGTTGTCTTTTTCACAAATGTATGGAGTGGCCCCCAAGCCAAGTCCTGTGTCCACAGAAACTATTACTAGACATCTCCCTGGTCAAATGCTCCCTCTCAGTCAGGAAACTCCAGTACTGTCCGTCCATCTCTCTATAAGGTTGCTGGTCCCTGTGATGGAGGCTTTGGTTTCTATATCCCATCCTTGGAAAAGAGGAAGGCTGGGGTGGACCACACATTCCCCTACAATTCTTTTTCTGTTTTCACCAGCCAGGAGGGTCCAGTTCAAAGGCTATTTCTGCCTGTGTTTGCTAGTACAACCCATTTCTCTAAAGAAGGTAATAGAACCTCCACACCAGTGAAGGACTGGTTTGCAGGAATATGGCTCTGGGGAAGCTTTAAGCTCCATGATGGGGGCTGAATTTTGGGCTGGGTTAAAGCTGGCTAATGAAGTCAGCTTGGAAGAGACAGAAACGTCTCATGTGGCCTTTGACTGGATCCCTGAGTGTCCTCAATGATCACTCCCTCTCTGTCCAGAGAAAAACAGCAGTTAGCTAGCTGACAACCACTGCCTGCAGGGAGCCGTTGCACGGTGTCTGTTATGCAAATGAAGATCTTCTGCAAGGCGATTATCCAGGATAATTTCAACACAAGATCTCAACAGACAGCACTGGAGACGCGCGCAGCCAAATACCTAAGACTTACTTGATGCTTAGCTCCTGGGTGCAAATTAAAACTCACAGAAAGGTCAGTGGACTAGGAGAGATTTTTTTTTCCTCCAGTAATTCTTCTGGAGGGGGCTGGGCAGACTCTCTGCCATCTGGCCCCACCCACAGTCCATCATTCCCGCCCATCCAGATGAATCATTCATCATTCGCTCCTAGTCACTCTGCCAAGTGCACACTAGAGAGCAAAGGAGATTCAAGGCTTCTCTCAAAAGGAACATGCTCTTTCAGAGGAAGGCTCAGATTCTCCGGCTACTGAGAAAGACTTGTTGGCAAAGAAGAGTCTAGGCCAGACTTTGTCTTGTTAGGCTTCACCTCTGAGTATACCCACTGTGTGCTTCCACTAGAGGATGTGACCAAGGAGTACAACCTACTGTGTGCTTTGTAAGGGTCCAGTGCTTGGAGCTAGTGGACCAAGCTGTGTGGTCTTGGAGAACTTCTTAAACTTCTCTGATCATATCTGAGCTAGCACAACACCCAAAAGCTACCAGGCAAGAGCCTGTAAGTGGCAGAGTCTGATTTACTGACTCACTGTTTGAGAGAAGCTGCACGCTAATGTCGTTCATTCAACAAAGTGTTTGTGACAATTGAACTCAGGGGAACACTCAGCACAGTACCTATAATTTGGAGGCCTGGAGATTTGAATGGGTCAAGGAGGAAGGTGAGCTTCCTGCAATCTTACAATCACTCGGGAGAGGGAAGCAAGCTGCCATGTACAGAAGGCATGATTGCAGGACCGCTCAGCTCCTTGGTTGCATCACAGATGGATCTCTGCCTGTTCCTGGGAGCTGAACCCAATAGAGGCCATGGTGCTGGCACTGGAAACAACCACTTCACCACGAAGAACCCCTGGAGGCTAAATGTCCTCCAAACACAGGAATAGGCTCCTGTCTGCAGACCCTGAATGATGCTGGGCGTGTCCCCTTCCAGGGTTAGCCTTTCATCCCTCTGCATCAGCTGCAAGAGAGTAGATAGAAAACCCTGGGGCGGCTCCTCATTCAGAAGCTGCAAGGAGCCTTGGTCTGAACCCTGTGAGGGGGCCCAGAGCAGCACCTGCGCTTACCCTGAATTTTAGGAAAGTGGGGTGCTTTCTTGCCTGCTTCCGAATCTCCATCTCAACAGTCCCTGCAGAACAGAAACTTCCAGAAATCATCTCTTTTTCAGGAAGCAAGTTAGAGAGGCAGGCCCTTGTTGGGTGCTCCCAGGCACTTTGGGGTACCCACCCACCCAGGCTCACTGGCTTTCCCTGTCTTGTGGGAGAGGCTGTGTAAGGAGGGTAGCCTAAACACAGCTGCCTGCATTTAGAATCCACAGCTCTAAGGGGTTTTGGGATTGGGCACAGCCATTATTTAGAGTAACGACTTCACCATGGTGGAGAAATCTTCTCTTCGGTTTGGGAGGAAGAAAAAAAATTATTATTATTATTATTAAAACAACATTTTATGGGACTGGAGAGATGGCTCTGTAGTTAAGAGCATGTTCTGCTCTTCTAGAGGGCCCGAGCTCTGTTCCCAGAACACACACCAGGGGGCTCTAAACTGCCTGCAACTCCAGCTCCAGGGGTACCCGATGTTTGCAGGCTTTAGGGGTACTTGCACTCAAATGCATATATCCACATGCACATAATTAAAAATAATAAAGATAAACCTTACAATAACACTTTATTCTAATTAGCTCACAAATAAAAGCAACGCATACACAGTTCAAGAAAGTCTCTCAAACACCTCGTGCTCCCAAACTGTCTCTCTGAACCCGCAAGGCTTTGCCCAGGGTTTCACACTTTTGGTGTCAAACTGCATAATTTATGCATGGTTTGTTTGATGGTTCCTGCTACTTCAATGTTCAGAAAGTTGGATTCACTTATCCACCGTGAAAAAAAGCAAGAGAAAGAAATTATGATGGAGAGAAAATAAAAAAAGAAAAATTAGCTTCCTGTCTACTTTCGTGACTCATGGGTCTTTACCTGCTTCCTCACTGATCAATGCTGCCTTCTCTCAGCCTCCTTTGTAAATGTCATACTGTTCACACTTATGTATACACACTCTGTGTATGTATATACATTAGAGCCAGGGGTCCATACCTGAGGGAGAACGTATCTGCTTTTTCTGTCTGAGTTTGGGTCTCTTCGTTTAATATATTTTACAAGCTCATCTATTCCCGAGAATTTCATGATTTCACTTTTCTTTATGCTTGAAGAATATTTCCTTTTGTGTGTGAGCCACATTTTCACCATCTCTTCATTTGTGGCTGGCCAGCTGGCTACCTAGGCTGGTTACACTCCCTTGTGAGCCCAGCTATGGCACTGCTGGGCACACACAGGAGAGTTCCCTAACCTACCACAGAGTATTTGCAGGTCCCTTAAAAAAATAAAAAAGGAATATATAAAAGGTAGGTTTATTGGGAAGCTGCTCTTGGGTGAGTTCACTGGCCCCAAGAACCGAGGCCAGTCAAATCACCATGGTGGGGGTGGAGCGAGGGAGAAGGGAAAGAGAGACAGGGCTCATAGGGGGGAGAGAGAAAGAGAGCACATGTCCATGTTTATGGTTGTTTTAGTCACAAAGCAAATGCCATCTACACAGTTAATGAGTCACTCTGGTTATTCCACACAGCTGCCTGTGGTCTTGCTGATATTTATGTCTGTTCTCTGCTTCCCTCAAGATAAAACAGCTGGCATTTTTGAGAGCAAGGCTTAAACACTGCCCTGACCTCTGACTGACAAGCACCTTGGAAGACTTGGTAGAGGCTGTGTGGCACAGATGTTTCCTTCCATGGCCAGATACTGAGGCGTGGCTTGTATCTTTCTCTGTGATTTGTCAAGATAAGACCCCAAACAACCCAAGCTCTGGGTAGAAGCCATCGAAACTCCCAATCACATGGTTCACCATCAACTGTCATTGACAGTCTAGTAAAGAGAGAATGGCTTGCGTACAGTGTGGAACCACCACCTGTCAATAGAAAGCTGATGGCCAGTGAACTGAGGCAGGAGTAGAAGGCGGGACATCTGGGAGAGAGACAGAGAGAAAGAGCGAGGGGGGGGGGAAAGAGGGATTCTGGGAAAGAGTCAAAAGTGGGAAGAGTTCAGCCTGGACTTGGAGACCGATGTATGAAATGGAGGAGAGGTAACCAACCCTGTGGCAAACACCAAATAGAATAAACTGGTTCTATCAGTTACAAGTTAGTCAGGAAACAAACCCAGGCTTATGGCCTAGGTATTTATTCATACATAAAAAGCCTCCGAGTCATGGGAACTGGGGCCTGGTGAAAAAGACCATGGTTACAGTCTAGTGTTGTCTGAGAAGGGAATCTCTTCTGAGGGATTGTTCAGGTCAGACTGGCTTGTGAGCATGGGGTTATCTTTGCTGTTAGTTGAAGTAGGAGGGCTCATTGTGGGGAGCACCAGTCTGTGGGCAGGTGGTCCTGTGTGGGGAGCACTATTCTGTGGGCAGTTGCACACAGGGCATCAGTCCAGAGTGCTGGCCTGACGGCTGTGTGACTGGTGCAGCTGAAATGGTTTAACTGGCTCTCTCTCTCCGAGTGTGATGACCCCAGCTGTGCCTCCGCCCCGTGAGGTGCAGTGTGGGACAGTGATCTGTAACAGGCAATCTGACATCCCATTGAGCTCAGGCAAAAAATTCTGGGAGACCCTGTGATAATTTTTTTTCACAAGGGACCAGGCCATATTTTTAGCCAATGCTCCCGGAAGACTCCTGTACAACCAGTCACTGTCTTTACAACCCCTGTATAGAGAGAGGCCTGGCGTGTGAGAACTGTGTGAGACTCGTCACAAAGAGAGCAACCCTGAGTCCTGGGCAAAGCAAATGAGGCACCAAATAGGGTCCCCAAGCTGGCCAATGGAAAGTATCAGCTACCAAACCCCTGTCTCCTCTCAGAACTATAAATAGAGCACCTTGACCCGAGTAGCTCTCTCTCTCTCCCCTCCTTCTCCACCCACCTGCCTCAAGAGCGCTGCCCGCCATCCAGAACGAATAAAGATGAAAACTATTTTGGCATTGGAGAACTTTGTCTAAGGGGCTGTGACACTTGGGCTCTCGAGGAGACCCGCTCTACAGTGGCGGTGGTGGAGTGCTCTTAACGGCAGGAGCACAGGGCGGCGAGTGCTCTGAGCACAACACAGCTGGAGAGTGCCCATGGCTAGTCTCTATCTGCGCCCCCTCCCTGCACCAAGGCCAAGCAGCTGGGGGTGGCTTCGGTGGCAGCTTCGGCGGCGGAGGCGGCGGTGCCGGGTGGCACAGCATTGGCCCGGGACTGGAGAGCGCCTGAGGCTCGCCCCACCTTTAGCCACCCTGGACCATCGCGCGACTGGAATCGGGCATGGAGCACGAAAGCAGGGCTCCCTCCTGGCTCGTGGGCCCATCTCCCCGCGTAAGAGAGTGTAGCAGTGCTGCTTGCGCATGGCTGGTGCTGCAGATCTCTGGATATGGTAGGACCAACCATCCAAGGAGAGGAGCATAGCTCAAGGCTTGGGTGCTACTGCTCAGGCAGTGGCCCACATAGGATCGGAGTAAATAGCTGGGTGTCCAGACTCGGAAGGCAAGATGACAAGCGTTCCCTGGCCACTGACCACGTGATCTTCCGGGCTGTGACGGGTAGTGGTATCTTAACTTGCACTGGAGGTCTCCTTTGCTGGACAGAGTCTAACTTCACTGTCTTGACCCTGGAAAGTCATGCTAGAGTGGGCTATGGGGTACAGACTGGGAGCTCTCCGCGAGGGCCATGCCCAGGAAGCTGACCTTGAAGCCATGCAGGTGGAGGCTCCCATTCCATGTACTTCGTGGAGTTCTCTAGCTCAGACTCACCTCCTACAACCATTCATGATCATGGGATTGGGAACCTGGTGTGCCTGTCAGTCACAGCTTCTCTAGGACACCAGACTCAGAGACAGCAGCTAAATTGTTGGAGGACACAGAACACAAGAACTTAAAAATATTTGTAATTTGATTCTTTGACAATGTCATACATTTATACAACATGTTCTGAGCATATTCCCAAAGGCAAGTGACTGTCCCTCCCTCAGCAGATGTCAACTGCTAACATCTGCTTTGCCAAGGGTGGGCCTTGGGGGCTTCTCTGCCATCCATGTTGGAATTTTGACCGGTTTGATGCTATGCAGGTGACCATGTGTCAGATGACAGCAGGCCACAGTGCCTCTCCCCAGCCTCTGGCTATTGTGTTGTTTCTGGCCCCTCGTCCTCAGTATCCCTGAGCCTTGGGTGGAGCAGGCTGATACGGATGAAGCATCCACCCCTGGACACACCTATGCCCATTATTTTGACTAGTTATGAATTTTTACTTGAGAAGTCCTAAGTGGCTAGCATGAACCTGACTAGGAAACCATTCAGTGAGGGCTAACCAGGGAGAGCTCTGTGGGACCTCAGACCCACCAGCTGGGCTCTCTTGCCCTCCGTGGGTTTGGATCCACCCACTGTCAGTTCTGAACCCCAGGACCCTGACAGGCATCTGGGGAGTTAGGAGCTGGCTGCCTGCAGCCAGCTAGAACAGTCCTCCTCAGCTTTTGTTCAAAGTTTCTAATGTGTGGCTGGCGGCAAACTTCACACTGAAGCACAGATGGTCCAGCCTTATCCTGCTAATGAAAAAAGTCCACATACGGCTACAAAACCAGACACAATCATCTGTTTTCCAACATTCTGAAAAAGTCTACAGAGGTGTAAGGTGCTCTGCAAATGAGGATAATTAGTTAGTGCCATCTGTGGGGAAAAGAAATAAGGACCCCCTGCCTCTGGCTCCACCTGCTGCTCCAGGCTTCCCGAAGGTGGTGAGCAGTGAATCCCAGTGGTAGAACTGTCCTGATAAGCGAGCATCTCCCTCCAGGAGCTGCCTCTGCTTCATTTCTTCAGAAACTAGCATTCCGGGCTGGAGAGATGGCTCAGAGGTTAAGAGCACTGACTGCTCTTCCAGAGAGAGGTCCTGAGTTCTGAGTTCAATTCCCAGCAACCACATGATGGCTCACAACCATTGGATCCAATGCCCTCTTCATATAAAATAAATAAATCTTAAAAAAAAAAAGAAACTAGCATTACACTCCTCGGCACACTTTGTGGGTATAAAATGAGAAGGTGATGGCCCATTCCTGACAGTGCTTTTGGACAGCAAAGCTCTGGAGTGGCTCGCATGCCTTCTGGGTGCTGTGGTCTGTTAACTTAGCCCAGTGTCTCCTCCCATTCTCTGAGCTCTGACTCTGAGCCTGCCATGTGCCAGGTGGAAGCTGCCTGCCTGCCAGTGGAGCTTGCAGCCTGCAGGGAAGCAGGCAGAATCAGGCTCAGCTTGGCCATCCAGCCCATCTGTTGGGGACCAGCCTTTGTATAACTTCCATTACTCATTGGTACTGATGTAAAAATACTGTAACACCTAGGGCTATGGGGTTGTAGGGGGGAGGGGCTGAAGGCTGAGCGCAGCTGGATGGACCTGGGGGTAAAAGAAATACAATGTTTCCATTGAAACTAATCCTAGAAACTTTCAGGATTAGAATAATCGGCCCCCTCCCCCTCTCGTGTCTCCAGGCTGGGAGTATGGTGGATGGTGGTTTCAGTCTAAGTTAAGGGAGTCCAGGATGGGGAGGAGAGCTTCATCCCAACCTTGTAGGAGGTAGAAGAGAGTACAAAGTGTGTTAGGATGGAGTCTGGGACAGCACTGGAGAAGGTTGAAAATGCTGCGCCCTGGAATACATGAAGGCCAAGTTCAGGGAGACAGAATGCCCCAGGGTGCCAGCACTGCCACCTTCTGGTGAATCCACATGTGTTACCATCAGACGTCACTATTTCAGGAACAAACATACCCCCCTTCCTGCACATCTAGGTCAGGTCTGAACCCAGGAGAAACCTGACGCAGGGAAGAGGGACAGATTCTCAGAGGAGGAACAGCAGTAAAAGGGCGCCCCACTGGAGAGTAGGCAGCCCATGGCTTGGGAGTCCTTGTATATGTATGCGTGTGAGGATGTGTATGTATGTATATGTGTGTGTGAGTGTGTGTATGTATGTATGTGTGTATGTGTATGTATCTATGTGTATCAGTGTGTGTGTGTGTGTGTGTGTGGTTGCTCTGCCCAGAGGGAGGAGTGTTAGCATTCTGTCTAAACTCCACCCCACAGTTACCTGGCAACAGCCAGGGTGGGCCTGACCCACTATAAAAGGGGCTGCTTGCCCCCTCCTCTCTCTCTTGTCTCTTGCTCTCTGGCTCCCCCTCTCTCCTCATTCCCTTCCCCCTTCCACGTGGTCATGGCCAGCCTCTACTTCTCTACTCTTTCCCTCTCTGCCTTTCTCTGCCTCTACTACCCTCTTAACTCCCCTCCCCTTGCCCTGAATGAATTCTTTTCTATACTATACCGTCCTGTGGCTGGTCCCTCAGGGGGAAGGGATGCCTCGGCATGGGCCTGCTGAGACACCCCTTTCCCCCACACCTCACCACATCCCCATAGAACATATCTTATATCTTTATCTTTTTATAAACACACCAAGGAGCAGCAGTGCCAACCCTGAATGCAAATGTGGGCAGCGTACCCGGTGCCCATCTAAAGAAGTCGCAGGCATTACACGGAAGCAATGTAGCATTTTCAAGAGACTGCTATTCCTCACATCACATCTCGGGAAACTTGACACAACTGGGGTATTTGACTTGGCTGTTAGTGATGTAATTTTTCACTGTTGACACACCGCATGCAGAAGAACCCAGCCAGTGCCTTACAGCCAGAGCCTCCCGGCTAGTCTCTGCTCCCTCAACTCCCAATTTAGACCTTCCCTAGGTTCCGGCTCAGAGACTTTGTCAGCAGAGCAAGCAGCCTGCTGGAGCTTATTCACTTGGACAGCCAGGGCTGGGAGCTGCCAGGCAAAATCACAAAGGTCTGCTTTTCCCACCCAGGCCCTGCCCTTTGGGTCCTTTGAAGTGGGAGGGAGCACAGATGCTGCTCTCTAAACTAGGGCTGTGAGATGGGGAGCACTGCTGTGAGATGGGAGCACTGCTATGAGATGGGGAGCACTGCTTCCTGGAGATCCCCAGAGCACACTGGGGTCAGCCCCTGAGTTGCCTGGTTCCACACAGGACTAAAGATGCAAATGCCAGGCTTCAGATGTGTGTCATACTTCAAAGAAGGTGGTTTCAGGGAAGCCTCACACACCACTTGCTCCATTGGCTGGAGGAGTGAGGCCTTAGCATCTAACAGTGCCCTCATTTCACTGAACTGACCCCCTGGCCTGCTCCTTTGTGTGTAGATCTCAACTTCCAAGTAAGCGAGGACATATATTCTCTAAAGTCTGTCAAAAGCTCTCTCTCTGTCTCTCTCATCTCTCTGTCTCTCTGTCTGTCTGTCTCTGTCTGTCTCTGTCTCTCTGTCTCTCTCTCTGTGTATGTGTGTGTTGGGGGTCAATATATAACAGAGGCTAGGGGTCCTGAAGCAATAGGCAAGGCAGGCAAAACAAAACAAACAGCCCATCTTCCATCTTGTCTGAAGGTTTAAACCTTCGGATGAGATGTTTCTCTGGACCTGCTTTATCCAGAAAACAGATGGAGGTGGGAGGTGACCATGTCCACCCAGACAGCATCTTTTCTTCCTCTCTGTGACCTCCACACTGAGTTGAGCATTCTGGCTTGGGACACTTGTGAGCAGTATACTCTTCGCTCTCGGGTGCACTGGCTGGCATGCAGAAAGACTGATCTTTGTCTAGAAGCAGGAGAGGTATCCTACCATGTCCTTCAGTCTGGGAAGAGGCTAAAGGGAATCGTGCACACCTCGCCTTCCTACCCACGGGTGTATTTTGCCCACTTGAGGACAGGAACCAGGTTTTTGGTCCAGGCACAGTCCCAGGAGCAGCAGTGACTCCAGCACCCTCAGCCTGCCCTGTCTCCTCCCATTTATCCCTGCCCTCTCTTTCCATTTATCGAAAAGTGTATCTGGAAGTTCTGAAAGGTCATTGTTAATATCTTCAAATGAAAATACAAGGTGAAGTATCCCTGAGTAAATATTGTTAAAATCCAAAGTGCTTAAAATTAAAATGAAAAGAACAAGTTGGGAAGTGAGATTGGGAGGGTGGGGGAGGGGCGTGTGAGTTGGGGGGAGGGACTGTATGAGTGGAGGTGGTGTGAGCGGAGGGGGTGGTGTGAGCGGAGGGCAGAGAGAGGAGGTGTGAGTGGAGGTAGGGAGGGAGAGGGTGTGAGCAGAAGGGGGAGGGGCAGTGTGAAGGGAGGGGAGGGGTGGTGTGAGCACACAAACTCAGCTCTGGCACTAAGTGTCAAGGGTCAAGCACACCATCCTTCCTGGGGTCTACCAGATGGCCACATACAACTGAATATCCTTCTCTGTAGATTTCTCCCTATGCTTGGGAATCAGGCCTCCTCTCCTACCCGTTCAATGTTGCAAAGCCTAGTTCAGCCCTAATCCCAGCCACCCAGTGCCTCCTCTATGGGAATCTGCACTGTGCCCGTTTCTCAGGATGCTGCCACTTCCCACTCTGCCTGTGCAGTTTGCTGCCCATTTTCACACTAGCACAGGACTTCTAATATGCTAGCATCCCCACACAGGGAGTAGCCTTCAGCTCAAAGTTGGAACTCACATTCAGGGAGACAGAGAATGGACTCCGCCTATCCCAGCATCCCTCTCTGACCATCGGCAGCATGTATGCTGTGTTCACAGCATTGATGACCCCTCAAGCTCTGCAAGCTCATCAAGGCAGATTGTCAGGCACACCAAACTCTGTCTGCTTTGCAGGAAGGTGACACGGGTCAAAAACTCTGAAGTTTCAACCAAATAGAACAGCAGATTAATTGCAAAAACCTTTCAAAGTACTTTGGAAAAAAAATAACACCATGACCTAGACACAAAAATCCTGTGTCTTTTCTGAAGATGGCACTACTAATAATTCGATTTACGGAGCACTCCTGAAGCTGCAGCTCAAGTAGTGTTTGTGCTGATAAATAAAATCGTGTATGATTACAAGTGGTAGTTTTGCCTCACTTGCACATCAGTAGCTCTGAACCAAGGTGGCATCAGAACATGTCCGCACTGCAGCCAGGGGAGCTGGCTGGGGGAGGGAGGAATGGAGGGCGGTCCTCACTTTCCTCTCCAAATCAAGAGTCTGCATGGCTTTATCTCAGAGACAGGAGTTCCAGGGTCCTGTTGCATCATTTCTACTACGTGAGCTGGACACCCATTCTTGCCTGGTTTCCATCCTTGGGGCCTAGTCTATGAGGACCACAGAGTGGGTGACCACGAGACAGTTTTTCTTTTTCCATGGTGTATGTATGTCCATGTATGTGCATGTGTGTTTGCACATGTATGTGGAACCCAGAGGTCAATAGTGGCTTTTTTTTTTTTTTTGACAGTGTTTCCTACTTATCCCTGGCTATCCTAGAACTTACTATGTTGACCAGGCTGGCCTTGAACTCACAGAGATCCACCTGCCTGTGCCTCCCAAGTGCTGGCAATAAAGGCTTGTGCTATCATATCACACCATCTACTGAGACCTGGAGCTGACTAATTTGGCTAGATAAACTGGCCAGCCAGCTTGGCGTGTTCCTGTTTATGCCTCTCAGTGCTGGGATTACAGGTGTGTGCCACCTTACCTGGCTTTTAAATGTGGAATCTGAACTCAGGTCCTTGGGTTTGCACACTCTGGCCACCACCACACAGTTTATAGTAACTTCCTGCATTCGCTGTGGCCAGGCTGCAGGGGAGACAATGAGCCATCTTTCTTCGGATAAGGCCATATAGGAAGCTTCGATGTGACAGTCTTAGCAGGACTCAGTGCCCATTTTCCTACAAGAAAGACGGGGTGGGCCTTCCCCTCAGGATGGTCTTGCAAACAGTGAGCTTGGCTGCATACCGCTGGTGCTTACGCTGCAGTGGCCTCTCTCATGGGTACCCATCCCAGCAGAGGATTGCTCACCCTCCCATTCCTTCTATGTGTGTGTGTGTGTGTGTGTGTGTGTGTGTGTGTGTGTGTGTGTGTGTGTGATAGAGAGACAGAGAGACAGAGAGAGACAGAGAGACACACACACAGACAGAGAGACACACAGAGAGAGAGACAGAGAGAGATGAGCACTGTGTGTGGTGTGGTATATGTGTGTGCACACAGCAAGTCACTAAGACAGTGGAGAGGCCAAGCAGGGGACCTGCCTGGTGACTGCCAACCTCTTTTCCCCTAGCCCTGCATTTGGACTCACGTGGACAGCCCTAGTCCTGCAGAGGAACTGCAGAAACTTTGGGCTGGTTGAATGTGGCCAGCTACATTTGGAGGGAGATGGGCTTCCAGGGCCCTGCTAATTCAGGCTGGTCACTGTCCAATCAATGCTCCTGGGTGTTGGCTTCCTCTGTCCAGATGTGTACCATGGTGGCTAAGAATGGGGCCCAACAGAAGAGCTTACTTAAAACATTTTAAGATTTTGTCTTTTGTAACTTGGCCAAGTCATTCTTGAGCAACTACCCTGTAAGCGTCCGTGGCATATTGCAGGGTCAGAGGTTAGGCCCAGCTGCCCGAGGCTCTCCCTTTCTGGCTTCCCCACACCTCCTACACTCACCACTAAGCAGGCATTAGTCCTACATTAGAACAGCCAATCTGGAGGCTGGACTTTGAGGCATTAAAATTCTGTGCTCAGAGATGACTGTTTTCATCTTCCCATGCAGCGAAGCAGTAAGAGCGCCAAGCAGATTTTCTGCACCTATCCAAAGAGACTTATCTTTCACACCCTACTTCGTGCCATATGTCGGGTGCTGAAGGGATGAAGGATTTGGCTGTCGGTCTCTGAAGGCGCAGCAGGCCTTACACAGGCTTTCCTTTGGAGAGTGGGGCTGATCCGTGACATTTCACTTTTCTCTGTCAGGGCTGTCTCCTGTGTGTCACCCACTGACAACAAGGATGCCTGTGCAGGGGACGAAGCTGCGTGGGGTCCCTTGACTGTCTGGAGAGGGCAGTAACTCATTCCCCTAGGTTACCATTACTGATGCAGTCATGTGGCCACAGAGCTGGAACCTGGGTTGTCGCAGATCCTGGGTCTTTGCCTCTGCTTTGCTCTCAGTGACTAGGGGTCTGGTAACTGGAAGCACAATGTTTAAGACGCATCTCTCTTCCTTGTTGGCTGGCACACGGGACGCTTTCAGCATGTCTACCTCCCTATTTCCCCTTTGCACCTCTCCATCGTCACCATGATGTTATTAAAGGTTAGACTAGGGATAGGCAGGTGTCTTCAACCTTTCTCATCCACGCCATTAGGGACATGTGCTACCTTTTGACCAAAACATCCCATGACATTCTGGTGGGAACAACAGTGACTGTCACTATGGTAGTCACTAGGCTTAGCAATAAACAGTCCCTCAGGTGATGGGCTAATAGAACTTCTACATTCCCCAAATGAGCCATTCAAACCCCAAATGGTGTTTTTGCCAGACTCTCTCCTGGGGCCTCAAACTCATGGATCATTTTAATTGGATCATTGAGGGGGGAAAAAAAATCTCTTTTAGTAATCCTCCCAACACTATTAGCTCAAAAGCTTTCAGAAAAAAAAAAAGTGCTAACTTTTGACAAAATCCACATGGGCATTTACGAGGTCCTAGCTGGCATTTGCAAAAGATACTGACTGCCAGTAGAAAATAGGGTATTAAAACGGAATCTAAATCAATTTTTCTGATCAATTGCTGCAGAGATGTATATAAGTGACTGCAAATTGAGTCACGCAGCACACAGATGGGCTCCGTGATGGAGGAGAGTCATTATAAACACGCCCCGCCCCATCCCTACAGCACCCGGGGACTTGCAGACACGGATGCAGATCTGAGAAAATTTCCTGCTCGATCGATAAATGCTTATTAAGAAGTGTGGCTCACACATCCCTGGCAGCATCCGCACAAGAGCTCAGATGCTCAGCTTTCTCCTCCTCTGATTTTTCTCCTTTAACCTAAAGCAAGATTAGGCTCAGGCCTGTCTCTCTAAGACAGATCCTTTCAGGACGACCCTGGCCGGAATGGAAAGAAGATGTCTTGGTGCCTCTGGAAGTAAGTAAATGCTCCTCTGATTAAATTCCTTAATTGAATCTAAGGATATAGGTGCTAAAACCAAACATGAAACAAAGTCACACATACACAACATGCATTCCCACCCACACCCGATACCACTCACACACCCACACCCACTCACACCTTCTCACACACTCAACCCCACACCCACTCACACCTCCTCACACACTCAACCCCGTACCCACTCACACCCCTGCACCCATTCACACCTCACACCCACTCACACCCCCACACTCACACCCACTCACACCCATTCAACCCCTACACCCACTCACACCCCTGCACCCATTCACACCTCACACCCACTCACACCCCCACACTCACACCCACTCACATCCACAGACCCCCTCACACCCATTCACACCCCACACCCACTCACACCCACTCACACCCATACACTCCCCCACACCTCTCACATATAATACACACTCCGCTCCACACCCCTTTACCTCTCATCGGACTTTTATGTTTAGAAATTTCCTTGTATAAAGACAAAGTCTAGAATCTTCCATGCCTAGGGGGTAGAGCAATAGCTCACTGATTAAGAGTGTTTGTGTGTAAGCATGAGTACTGGAGTTTTAATTCCAGAGCGGGTGTAGCAGGCTGGGTGATCTGTACATGCCTGAAGCCCAGGGACAAGAGGGTCAATAGGCTTGTTGTCTTCCAACCTAGCCAAGAAAACCCACCCTAGGTTCCCGGAGAAGCCCTGTCTCAAAGGGATAGGCAGAGACTGATAGAGGAGGCCTTTCTTGGCTTCTGCATGTGTGCAGGGGTGTTTACATCCCCACATATGTGCACAAACACACACCAACACAAATAAATAAATAAATGATTTCATATGTCTAATGTAGTATCTATATCTATAGAGACACACATAAATATACTTAATGTCTGAATCCATACATATGTGTACAAATACATATCTGAACCTATGCATATACACAGGAACAGATTCCTACATATACCAAAATATCTGAATCTATGCACACATGTGTACACACACTTATACTTAATAACCATGAATATACACATACAACTACACATATACACCTGATACCTGTATATAGATACATATACTGCATACCTGTCATCTGTGTCTCTGCATGAGCACATCTCAGATCTTTGCCTTTGCACAGACACGCACACACATATGCACATGGACACGCACACACATACACACACCTGACGTCTGTACCTATTCAGCACACAGGGATTCACACTTACTCAAGCCTATGTTGGATTCCCTCTGTCTTCTCTTCCAGTGCACTGGGCTGCTGACCGACCTCTGCGTTTGGAGGTTTCTGGGTAGGAACCCATGTGAATGGGCTTTGAGAGATTTGGTTTAGCAGTGACTCATGGGAGTCAGGCTTGGGCTGCCATCTACTCTGAGCTGGTAGAGCTGGAGCACCTCAGGAGGAAAAGGTCTCATGTCTTAAAAGAGTGTCTTTTTATTTTTAATTTTGAAAGAGATTAACTTATTCTTATTCTGTGTATATGAGTAGCTTTGCCTGCATGGATCACACCTGTGCATCGAATGCATGCATCGTCAGAAGAGGGCATCAGCTCCTGGCTAGTTGTCATGTGAATTGAGCTATTTACTGCTCTCCCCACCTCTGAAACTCTGAATCAAAACCACCCTTTCCTCTCCTAAGTCATCTGTGCCAGGTACTATGATAACAAAAACAAGAGCCAGAAGACCCCAAGGGAGAGCCCCCAAGGCTCACCGCAGCTCACATAGATCCTGCAAAGGGATACAGGGCATCCTCAGGAAGAAAGGAGGCTTTGGCAGGCAGGCGTGAGCAGCCGAGAGGACACAGCTGCCCCATCCCCAACACTGCTGGCCCTGGGTCCCCACTTCCCAGAACTCACGCAGCCCCAATCATTGTGCATACCCGGCTTCCTCCTGGTCACGTGTTACATCCAGTCAGACACTCCTGTGACCACATGATCATGCTGTTCCCAACCATTGTTCTGATAAAACTGTGGTGTGTGTCACAGCACTCACAAGCAGGAGAAACTCTCCCAGTGTAGGGTGGTGGTATTGTCTCTATGCACACTGGGAAGAGAGAGCTGGTAGCAAAGGTAGCATAATTTTAATTTTGAAAGATCATTATATACTATATGCACACATTTCGACTCTGTGTGAAGAACACTCATGGGGTACCCTCACCAGTGGTGCAATTACCAGAACATCTCCCTACTGTGTCATACCGCTGTGGGTGTGGAATATTCCCGCATTGTACATGTGAGTTTTGTTAGCAGACAAAGGAACTGAAATTAAAAAGATGAGCTGACTCCTTGGAAACACCTGATCCTGGCAGGGATGTGAAGACCTAGGCACGTGTCAGAAACCCTGAGAAGTGGCATTGTGTGGGGACTATGGCAGTCCTGGAGCTGACATCACGACTCTAGGTGGGCAGGCTGGAGTTCAGAAACACTGAGTGTTGGTTTGCTCTGTGCCTCAGTTTCCACACACATCTGCAAGACCTCACCAGAAACAACCATCTCCCTCGCAGTGGAGACTGAGCGGTCCTGCCGAGCAGACGAGTTATGCCAAGGACTGGCAGAGCTTGCTGTGGCTTCCACCACTGATAGAGTAACAGCTATTGCAGAAGTTTCCCCGAACACAGGCACCGTCTCCCCAGGCCTAGCTGGTGAGCTGGTGGGGAAGGCAAAGGCAGAGTGGAAAATCTAAAGTCACTTGTGGCTATTTGTGTAGCTCTGTGGACCAATGAGGCTGGGAGCAGACCAGCTGAACGAGAAAACTAAGAGTGCCGCTGACTCTCAACACTTTGTCCAACTCCCAAGTGACACCTCCTGAATGTGGCTGCTACATTGTTCTGAACGTGGCTGCTACATTGTACAAGCTTAACTGAGCTCACTCAGCTTCCCAGTTTAACAACTCAACTGAACTCAGCTTATTAACTTACATACTAACCTAACTGAACCTTCTTGACTAACTCATTTTTTAAACCATGCTCTGAATGAGGCATGCTGGCTCCTCTACACTCTGGTTTCTGTGTCCAGCAGCCAGGATTGGAAGACTTTTAAAAACTGCATGTTTGGTGAGTGAGCATGTTCAGACTTTTCTGAACATTATTCCCCAGACCGCACAGCATGGCTGTTTACATATAGATGCAGCTTCTTTTCCAGTGTTAGGTGCTAGGGCTGAGTGTGCTAGAGGTGACTCTGGCTGACGATGTGAGACGGTCCCATGTCAAGCTTTACTTGTCCTGCCTGAGGGCAGCCTTATGCGCCACCGTGGTTGTCACCAGCTGAAGACAACTGTACTAATAAGATCCATGGTAAATAACTAGGTAAATTCACAGACCTTGAGTAAAGTGAATTAATCCCTGCTATGAAAAGATTCATACATTAGAAAGCCCAAGCCCCAGGCCCCAAACTCCCCTTGTGGTTCAAGGTTGGGCTCTGGACCCTGATTGAATTTTTGTGGGTTTTTTTTTTTTTTTTTTTTTTTTTTTTTTGGTTTTTCGAGACAGGGTTTCTCTGTGTAGCCCTGGCTGTCCTGGAACTCACTCTGTAGACCAGGCTGGCCTCGAACTCAGAAATCCACCTGCCTCTGCCTCCCAAGTGCTGGGATTAAAGGTGTGCACCACCACTGCCTGGCTGAACTTTTGTGTTTTAAAAAGAAGATTTTTGCCTCATGGACCATGTGAGGACTAGCAGGTGTTTTCTGCAACAAATGCTACCTGTTGAGACTCCCCTCCCATGAGGCTTTAGGGAGGAGCATTTGCAAAGGATTCACCTGGGAGCAGAAGCTCTTCTGTGTTGCTTGTGCACTGGGGAGGGACCCTGGCCTATTTTACATTGCCAGGTCTATTTTTAAATAAAGTTCTTTGTGCTTTAAGCTGCTCCTAAAATATCTCCCTGGCTTGTTCCATGGAATTAAAACAAGTCACTAATCGAACCTCTACTTGAGTCAGCAAATCCCAGTGCTCAGAGACGGAGGGGCCGCACCACATGGGTTTCCTGGTACCTCAGAGTGTCCCTGTCACATGCCTTCATTCCTTCCCATACTCAGCAGCCTCTGAGGACTGTCACTGAGGAGGGGACACGCCTCCCCAACAAACTGTTCCTCACAAAACACATCAAAAGAAGAAAAGGAAGAGAAGACCATCCATTTTGGTCCCTTGGGTTACAGAGACAGAAATCTGAGGGGCTGGGAGTTGGGGAGGGTTATGGGGCTGCTTCAGAGCTGCTAGGCACACCCTGAGTGACCTGTTAAATATGCTGGGGTTGGGCAGGGGTGGGAGGGGCACCTGTGATTTCCAGTGAAAGTGCCACCTGAGTTCTAGGGTTGACAAGACAGACGTTAGAATGACAAGACATCTTGGCTGCTGGGGTGTGTGTGCCCTACTCGAGGGGACTCTGTGGGAAGCCAGTCACCTTCTGTTAGTGTTCATGCACACACGCATACACATGTGCACAGGCGCATGCTCATGTACACACACGCATACACCTGTGCACAGGTGTAATACATACCCACTCATATATATGTGCACAGGTGCATGTTCATGCATATACACTTATACACACGTGCACATGTGTAAACACACACACACACACACACACACACACACACACACACACACACACGAGCTCCTACTTGTCCCTGAAGTTCTCATTACATGTAACAAAGTCATATATGCATATGTATCCCTGCACACCACACATACATGTACACATACTTAGGAGTTTCTATTTACCCAGACCTCCAATCACCTACACACTCGTGCTCATTCGTGTGTAAACACACATATCCAGACACACACTCATTCTGGGACTGCTGCTTGCCTCTGGACCTCCTATCACACATATATAAACTCATACACACACATACACATACACACACACATGCGTACGCACGCGTGCGCACACACACACACAGACACACACGGACACACACAGACACACAGACACACACACACACACACACACACACACAGAGCTGCTCAACCAGGTAGGTAAATGATTGTACCAGGACACTGGCTGTCATCTGATTCAGGACAGTTTGTAGAACTCCAGGAGTTTCTCAGAAATCCTGACTCCTTTAGGAAAAGCTGGCAAGACTCTCCTGCTCTTGGCAGAGATGTATATATGTGGATCCATCCAGTCATTCTTTTGTGCTAAGGCTGAGCCAGGAGGGCATCACCGACACCAGCCCAGGCCGGAGACACTGCACATGCAAACAGGGTTCAATTGTGATCATAGCCCACGGCTGACTCAATCTGAGAGGACAGTAAATCATACCTGAATTGCGTCACTGGCTTTTGCAGGTGGGTGTTTTCTCTGCATGTATGTCTGCGCATGTATGTCTGGAACTGGAGTTACAGACAGTAGGTGCTGGGAATCGAACCGGGGTCTTCTGGAAGAACAGCCAGTTCTCCACTGAGAACCACCGAGAGCCATCGCTCCAGCACCCTTGGCTGTTAGACCAGGGTAAAGTTAAATGCAATGTAAAATTTATTTTCAACACCGTTTTTAGCATATAGAGGATGTATTTCACCATTTTGGCAACTTTCTACAAACATGGCTCTTAATCTTCGGCTCCCGGAGACAGCAAGGACTAGAGGGTTAGTAAGATCTTTCAGTGTTCACCCACTTAGCCACGCCCCTGGGGGCATCTGCCTATCACCTTCCAGGGGCGGGCCCAAGGTGCTCTGCGGCAACTCTGAGAAAGTGATTTCTGCATGCAAGACTGGACACGCTGGACAGGACTCTGTCAGCAGACAGCCTCCAAAACCCATTCTTGCCTCTGGTGGTTGCGTCTCTTCTGCCAGTCACACATCTGTTCTTTCTATTTGCAAAGATCAGAGTTTTATAAGACAAACATATGGATCTCGAGATTTATCATATGCCCTGTGCTGTGTCGATGAGAAAATACAGCTGTGTGTACTTAGTCACTCCCTGCACGTTTGTTCCCAGAGTATAAATTCACACCAACACATTTCTGCAAGAAAATATTGTGTCAAAGTCATATGAAGCAAGCTCCCGTTGCCAGCGCGGAATGACATGGTGACTTTATGTTTTCTTTAATAGACTCTAGTCTGTCATTTTTATCTTTATAAAAAAGGTGTTAGGTTTTTTTTGAAAAGTGGCCGAGGGAGACCATTCACAGTGTGTTTTTACACTTGTTTTCTTGTGGGGGAATTTTCCTGAAGAGTAGTGGCGGGAGGGTGGGCAGCCAAGGTATGCTTTCTAGAGATTCACTTATGGTGTCGTAAGCCTGTTCTACAGCAAATGCTGTAAACCCACAAATCTGAGAGTAATCTGGTGTTCCCTTCTGGGGTTTCCCATGCTTTCTCCTGACTAAGCCGGAACTGTCAGGCTTTCTCCAGGGAGTGAGCTGGGGAGAGGTGGTGCAGGCAAAGCCCACACTTCCTCCAGTTATTATCAGTAATGAATCTCTAATGAATCATTTTCCTCCATTCAATTTATTCATGAACACATTCATCCATACACCTCCTCACACAGGCACTCTTCCTTCCTTCCTTCCTTCCTTCCTTCCTTCCTTCCTTCCTTCCTTCCTTCCTTCCTTCCTTCCTTCCCTTCACATCCTCATATATCCATCTATCCATCCATTGCTTCTTATCAATTTGGCTAAGATCAAGTGCATTTGTCCATCCATCCATCCATCCATCCATCCATCCATCCATCCATCCATGCATCTGCTTTAAAGGTTGGGACCTCCCCGATCCCAGGCCTTAGGATGGAGGCAGATACTCAGCAATTTGATATTGATGAGAGCTACTGAAATCACTTAGCAGCTGAAGCCCTGGGGCCACTTCCAGAATGACTTGCTTTAGCCCGCGTCCTGCCTGTCCTCAGTGTGAACATGAAAACACTCCACTGTTTTCTCCTGCCCAGAAGGCTGATGGAGTGTGGAATGAATGACAGGAACCATTTGCTCTCATCTCTGCAGGGCTTCCTGAGGCTCAGCTCAGGGGCACGCATCTTAGCCTCTGACTGTTTCCAGGAAACACCTGTAGGGGGCAGCCTGCTGTCTGGGCCAGTCACTAGGACTTAGGTTCCCACCCCGGCCATGGTTCTCTTCCTGCCCACTGGCCAAGGCTGAGCTTTCCCGTCTGCTTGGTTAAGGCCTGGCGCTTGCCTCAAAATGTATGCACTGCTGTGAGGCTCCAAGAGTTGTCTAATGCCTTTCTGTCACCTTTTGGGTGATTTAAGCCTCATTTTTATGCATGGCAGAAAATCTTAACAATTCAGAAAGAGGATTTTGTAGGATTTGGACAAAGAAGAAAATTTATACCGAGCCCTGCAAAAAGCTTCTTAGCCGAAAAGCACTGTATACAATTTGTAGGTAATTCACATTAAATTATGCCTCAGGTTTATGTGGCTGAAAGAGGGAAAAGCTGTTAGCATAGGAGGTGGGTGTTTCCCCTGCTGAGAAGAGTCCTGGGATATTAGAGGGCCCATGAACACTCCCCCCAGTGACACCATTGCTGGGTTTGTGGAAGGACACAAGATGGGGGCTGAGCACTTCCCCAGAAGCTGCTCAGCATGCCTCCATGGAGAAGTGGGTGGGAAGAGAAGGAAAGAAAATGGGCCATCCTAACCCTCTGTCCCAAGAGAAGCTAGTCTCTTGCAGATGCAGACAGATCTCCAGGAGACACAAGTCCTGCTGTAGAGAGCAGATCCCCTCTACCCATTGCTGGTAAGACAGAGGGTCCAAAACAGCTGGGAGGGGGTGGAGACTTGCTAGGTTTTTAACTGCTCAATTGTGCCTGTGTGTATGCATGCATGCATGTGGATGTGTATATTGTGTGGTGTGGTGTGGTGTGGTGTGGTGTGGTGTGTGTGTGTGTGTGTGTGTGTGTGTGTGTGTGTGTGTATAGTTCATCTATGAAAGCCAGAGGGCAACATTGGCTGTCTTCCTCAATTTCTCTCCCCGTCCCCCTCCCCGTCCCCTCCCCCTCTTCTCTCTCTCTCTTTCTCTCTCTCTCTCTCCCTCTCCCTCCCCCTCTCCCCCTCTTCTCCCTCCAACCCCCTCCTCTTTGTCTCTGAACCTGAAACTCACAGATTAAGGTAGGCTCACTGGCCAGTGAGTTCCAGGGATCCTCCTGTCTCTGCCTTACCAGTGCTGGGGTCACAGGCTCATGCCGTTGCACCTGACTTTTTAAACCATTGCTGCAGTGGATCAAACTCAGGTCCTTGTGCTTGTGTGACAAGCACTTGACCCCATTCACTATGTGCGGATGTGACTGAGCAGTGGCAGTGAGGTTGTGCTGATCGGGGCGGGCTGTCAATCAGGGAGAACATCCTTGGGAGAGAAGACAAGAAGGCCGGCGGAGAGGAAGGCACAGGGAAACAGAGATGGGATAGGCATCCCTTTTGCAGACAAGACAGTTCAAGAGTTTTCAGAGCCATCAGCAGCTACACAAAGACTTGGAACAGTCTCCCGTAGTGCTCCAGAGGAACTAACTCTAACAATACCTTAATTTCAAACATTTGATTCTAGGATTGTGAGAGAACACATTCCTGCCATTTGAAGCCTCCTACGTGGTGGCCATTTGCTCTTGTAGCACATGTGACTAACAGATACTAAGCATGGCTTGGCAGTAATGTTTGTTCCTGGTGATGGGGAATCAGGGTGTCTACCACAGTCCACACCACATAATGTCTGTGACCATGACTACAGCTCTCCTGACCACATTGTCCTGCAAGGACTTTGAACTAACTAAGCACATCATAGCTTGCAAAAGTGATAGGTCTCTATCTGTGTCTATACATCTGCATCTGTGCACTCAGCTCTCACCTACGGGTGGTGTGTATCTAACAAAGATACAAGCATGTATCTACTGCCCACATACCTGTTACCTGTGTACTGTCTGCATGGACTGCCCTCCTTACCACCTGCGTATTTCTCTATAGCCCGCTGCCATCTCACGGGCTATACCTACCTCTCTACACTTGGACTTGTCTGGGAGGGACCTGCCCAGAAAAAGCCAGTCTGAATTGGAAGGAAAAACGATGTGTGAAGTGCTGTTGATTTTTTTTAAAGGAAGCTGTATATTTTCAAGCCTGTGCATTAGCACCAACTATCACGCATTAACAAAACCCCAGAGTGTGCTGGGTGCTGTTGAAGTGTGGCTCGAAGGTCCTACTGAAGAGACGGATCTGGCGCTCTCCTTGCACACCCTTGGCGTTGCTCATTTAGCACATTCTCAGCCAGCAAATGGTGCTGCTAATGCACCAATCACATGGGGTTGTCACCTTAAGTAGGTTACATGCCCCTCTCCTGCAACACTGAGACTCTCGCCCCTCTGCCAAGCTGGTACAGGGGGCGGGGCGTTGCTTCTGCTCTGCTCTAGCCAGCTGTAAGGACTTGGTGGTCTGAGAGAAGCTCTCAAGCTGCTGGGTATCCCGCCACACATGGCCAGTGGTCTACTCCTCATCGTTGTGCTCATGCCTGATGTGGGAACCACTCCACCTTTCCTTCTGCTCTGCAGCCTGATGCCCTAGGGCTCTTGCCCATGCTGTATGCTCTGCAGCCTAGTTTGCTCTTTTGCCCTATCTGGGCTCTTGAGTATGGCAACCATGCCTCCAGCTATTGGTGCTTCCTGGCCACACACATCTTGGTTACATTTAGAGGCATCTGGAGGGCCAGTCCAGGCAGCATGAAGAGCTTGTGATGCTCTGGAGGAGGAGGAGGAGGAGGAGGAAGAGGAGGAGGAGGAGGAGGAGGAGGAGGAGGAGGAGGAAGAGGAGGAGGAGGGGAGGAGGAGGAGGAGGGGAGGAGGAAGAGGAGGGGAAGAGGAGGAAGAGGGGAAGAGGAGGAGGAAGAAGAAGAGGAGGAGGGGAGGAGGAGTGGGAGGGGGAGGAGGATGTGGAAGAGGAGGAGTGTGGTAGGGGAGGAGGAAAATGTGGAGGAGGAGGAGGAGGAGGAGGAGGAGGAGGATGGACAGGGCCTGAGTACAGGTGTACTAGCCATGTGCTGACCTTGGCAGGTAAGAGATACCTGGAAAGTTCTGTAAAAAAGGTTCTGACTCCAACTTGAGGAGTCAGAGAGGAGCTGAGCCAAGCTAGAACCCCTACAGGATAGCTGTTTCCTTCTCCTAAGCAGGGGTGGTGTGCGTTGAGCTGTCCCCCAACCCCCCAGTGTACCCAGAAGTAGGAGCCTGAGGTGGCAGCCCATTACCCCTGTCAGATCGTCCCATAGCTCTTCCTTCCCCCCTTTGTCTTGGTGGAGAGCAGGGCCTCTCCTGAAGGACCAGGCAGGGTTATCTCAGGGTGTCAGCCTCTGGGGCTTCTTGAAACTGCTCAGTCAGTTTAACCCAAGGGCAAAAGCTGTAGGGCCTAGTTAAGTGAAGGTGTGTGGTTGTGAGCCAGCCAAACTTGACTACAGGAAAGAGGCAGCAGGACCAGGAGGCAGGACTGACATGTCTTCGTGTGCTTCCAATCCTGAACGGGGGTCTAAGGCTTCACTGTACCTCTTGCTAGGTGGTGCTCCAGAGCCACTGAAAGTGTTGCATAATAACTACCTCCAAAAGGAAGCACTCTCTCCTGGAGGGAAGACAGGCTCATGAGACTTAGGGGGACAGCAGGCTAACAAGATCGGAAAAGCCAAAATGTACAGGATTCGCAGGACCCTCTCAAGACTGAAAAAGGGCAGGGAGCAGTTGCCCGGGAGGAGACTCTGCTCTTTTAAGCTGCCTTCATGAGGTGCGGAGAGTGCCAGGCTTGCAACTTCGTGAGACAGCACCTGATCCTGTGGACTCTTTGATGGTACGTCTACCATTGGGTCCTCCATGCAGTCAGTCACTTTGGTAAGCCCTTCACTGCATCAAGTCAGATTTGGCGGAATTGCTTCTTTGGTCTCAGGTGCCCTGTCTGGGGGGAGTGGATGTTTCTTCTCATCTCCCTAGGAAAAGCTGAGCTCGAGGTCCCGCAGTGTGGTGCACACACCAGGGCTCTGCAGACCTCCCAAGTGTCAACTGCTCATGAGCAGCAATTTATGCTGGCTGTACACTGAGACAGCGTTTCAAACCCACTGAGTTAAGTAAAACACAGAATTAGAATGGACTCGTTCTGATTACTGCAATCTTTTAACTGTGGCTTCTGGAGAACTCAGGGTGCCAGGGCCAGCATGTGTGCAGAAATTTCCACCTCCATGAGCCAATGGCAGGCAAATGGCTCTCAAAGCTTGGCTGTCCTGACCCCACTCCTGGGTCCCTGGAATTGCATCTCTTGTTTCCTGTGACTAGCACAAGCTCTTTCACCCATGAGCTTCTGTACCTTCATTCCCAGCCTTTTAGCTAACACCCTCTTAACCCAAATGTGTCTTCTGTCAGGGGCCTGGCTGGACCCCTCCCCCCAGGTCTATAGTGTTGTTCTTCCTTTTAGAAGGCACACCTGCCCTGGGTTCTCTTCACCCTCTTCTGGATGACCCTTACTCTGCTCTGGTTGGTCTGTGCTTGCCTGTGTTGGCCCCGGAGTCTCAAGGGGGGCTTATGTGGATGAAGTGTGGGCTGGAGAGGGAAGCTCAGAGACGAGGCATCTTCTGCCTGCGCCTCAGAAGCTGTCTGTACCTCTCACCTCGTGAGCAGCTGGCTTGGCTCAAGCTCTTCCATGGATGAGACTCATTCCTGTTAAGGTCTGACTTACGCTTGCAAATTGTGAGCTTTGAGCAGTCCACTAGGCAAGATGGTTATGTAACTTAAATTCCCTGAAAGTCATTATTCTCTGTAGCCTCTGTTCCATTGTGTTTCATGGTCCAGAAGAGAGATGTCGCTCTTAGTTTCCCCTTAGCAGCGGGGCAACCAGAGTGTGCTATTTGCTCTGTGGGTAGCTCCATAGTCCTGAATTTACTTCAGGATGTGCCCTGAGAGCGCTATGAACTGAAGACATGAGAACGGGCTAGAGAATCTGCCATACTGGCCCTCCCTGCCTGCGGGAGACAGTGAACATTGAAGAGCTTCGGCCTTGGCTGCATACACACCACATAATAAAACCCTGGTGAGGGTGAAGCTGTTCATGGGAACGCCAACCTTGGTATTCATGTGAGGTGAGGCTTGCCAGGCTTCTCATGACCTCGTTTTGCAGGGATGCACGATGCAGGTGTGGACCATTAACTTTTGCATAATCTCCTTACTGTGGAGCTTCCGGGAGACAGGAAAAGATGGCAGAGGAGGCTGTCACCCTGGGCTTCGTCTACATTCCTTCAGATAACTACCTCAGAGAAGGAGATACAGCCATGACCAGAGAGGTCCAGAGGGTCTTAAAGTACCTGTAGCTACATGAACACACAATCACAGATCCAGGGCTGGGAGCATCAGGGCATTCTGCTTGGGGATGAGAGGTCAGAGAAGGTCTCCTGGGCAGCATTCAAGGTGGGTCCTGTCCTCTGTCAATGGTTTAGGGGAACATCTCCTACCTCCCTATCTCCCACAGGCCTCTCCTGCTACTCTCATGATTCCAGCTGTGCTCCCTAACCCCCTCTCTTACAAGGAAACCTTGGATTGTGCTCAGATCCAATTGGACAGCTCCATACCACATCCTCATCTCAGAGTTCTTAATTATACGAGTCCTGTGCCACGCGAGGACCTGGACATCTAAGGGAACACCATCATCTTCCCACCGCACCTTCTGCTTAGACTGGGAGCATGGGGTGCAGCATGAGACCCACTCTGGAGGCTTCTAGTTCCTAGAGGTCCAAGCCAGGAAGTGTTTTACCCTGGATCAAATGGGCGACCTTCACTTCCGGCTCACACACTCAGCTACATGGGAGTCCTCACACGCTCCTCCACACCGTCACACATCTTTGCTCTTGTCCTGCACGTTATCACAGCCCACACATACTTCTCTTGAGGTTCCTTCTTACTGCCAGAACCAGACGCCAACCACACACTCAATCCCTGGCTTTCTTCCCTCACTGCACCCCGTGCTGCCTTGATTCCCTCCTTAGTCCTTTATCAACAAGGGATGGACCTCTGTCTGCAGAGACACAGGGCAGCTTCAGTCACAGCTGCTCTCAGGGGCCCCACTGCTTTCTCTCATTCTTCTTACGAATGTTCCAGTCCTTGCTAGTGACCTGAGAACCTGCTCAGCACCCTTGCACACAAGGCTGGGGACCCAAGAACCTGCTCAGCACCCTTGCACACATGGTTAAGGACCTGAGAACCTGCCCAGCACCCTTGCATGCTTGGTTAGTGACCCAAGAACCTGCTCAGTGCCCTTGTACACATGGCTGGGGACCTGAGAACCTGTTGAGCATCCTTGCATGCATGGCTAGGGATCTGAGAACCGGCTTAGCACCCTTGCATGCTTGGTTAGTGACCCAAGAACCTGCTCAGTGCCCTTGCATGCTTGGTTAGTGACCCAAGAACCTGCTCGGTGCCCTTGCATGCTTGGGTAGGGACCCAAGAACCTGCTCGGTAACCTTGCATGCTTGGGTAGGGACCCAAGAACCTGCTCGGTGCCCTTGCATGCTTGGGTAGGGACCCAAGAACCTGCTCAGTGCCCTTGCATGCTTGGTTAGTGACCCAAGAACCTGCTCGGTGCCCTTGCATGCTTGGGTAAGGACCCAAGAACCTGCTCAGTGCCCTTAGACATATGGAAGAAGCTTTTACTGTCCCTCTGCAGACACCATCTGCTTGGAGTGCACACCTCTGCCATGGCCTCAGGGTTGCCTTGCCTGAATCATTCGGCAACAGTGCCAGATGCGAGGGCTGGGGAAGCCATCCCACGAGTATTCTTGCTCTTACATGACACATGACTAGGTCTTCTTGTCAGACTGGGAAGGACTCTCGATGAAATGGATTTTGCTTAAGCCATTTGGGGATGTTCAGGACAGGGACACTCCTTATTTGTATCTTGATCATATATGGTAGGAACACTTGTATGTCCTAGGGGATATACCACTCATTCATCTGTCCACCTTCTACCTGTCTGACCTCCCTTGTTTGTTTCCTTCCTTCTTACTTCCATTAACTCAGGCATCCAGCCATCATCCATCATCTGTGAAACCATCACTGACATGCTCACCTATCCATTACTTCTTTCTCTGTTCATCTCCATTCATCTGTCCATCCATCTGTCCATCCATCCATCCATCCATCATCCATCCATCCATCCACCCATCCATTCATCCACCTACCCATTCATCCATCTATCCATCCATCCATCCATCCATCCATCCATCCATCCATCCATCATCCATCCATTCATTGATCCACCTGCTCACCCACCTACCCACCCACCCAGCCATTTATCCATCTATCCATCTAGCTATCCATCCATCCATCCATCCATCCATCCATCCATCCATCCATCCCTCCATCCACTCACCCATCAATCCACCCTTCCATCTATCCACCCACCCATCAATCCACCCTTCCATCCATCCACCCACCCATCAATCCACCCTTCCATCCATCCACCCATCCACTAACATATCAATCAATCAATCAATCAATCAATCAATCAATCAGTCAATCAATTAATCCATCCTCCACCTATCAACCCTTCACACTTCTATCCTTTCAACTTTCTCCCATAAGCACTGCAATACTGGCTCTGCACCTGGATTTGAAGTTCGGTCACAAATTACTAGGAGAAGGGACTATGGTTAGCACTACACACATGAGTAACTTAAGCTCTAATGTTTCATCTAGAAGCCTCTTTTTTGGTAAAGGGGGACACAGAGCAAGCTGGAACAAATCTGCCTGTGACTCTTTACCCTGCAGACCTGACCCACCACCTATGTACCTCCCTAAATCACCAGAGGGAGTCATGCATAACTTTTCACAATATTGGGATGGCAGCAGGGAGCCTGAGAGGCTACTTCAGCTTTGCCTTGTCTTAATGGCTCTCTCCAGTCTCCGGTGCCTACATGCCACAGCTCTTGGGGGAGGGGACAACTCAGTTTTGATGCCTCCATACTCAAGTTGTTGGTGACTCTGGGCTCTGCAGGGGCCTCCAAAGTCTTCTAATCCACTGGGTTGGGTGGGTTGACCTCATCCCCGGCCCATTGGAGGACATGTGATCCTAGCCTAGCCAGTGCATGAACCTAAGCCCTCATGAACAGGTTAGAGGTCATCCTGCCATGATGGCTCTCATTCCTCACAGTTTTCTGGAGCTGATGAGGAGGAAACAGTCACTCTTGATGCCAGTGAGGCTCAGTTTCTAGGAACAGCCGAGGAGCCACATGAAAGGCAGAAACCCAGTCCATGCAAGAAGCAATATCTTTCTGATGGAGTCACCCAAGCCCCTGGGTCAACACATTCCTACAGTTCACATTTCTGCTTGTGGGGCTCCTCTGGGCAGTACTTTGTTGTCTTGCCCCCTGTTAGCTGTAGCTGGAAGGGGGTGGGTGCTTTAAGGGGGTAGCTTTAGGTGGCTGAGGTGTTGATGACCCGGTCCTTTCTGGCCCTCTCAGCTCAGTCTGCCACTGACCCCTGGAAGTAGACCTTCTCCACAGGTTTCATTCTCAGAGTATATCCCGTGTATGCTATTGCTAACCAGAAGTTACACCCCACCTGCACTGGATGCTCAAAACCACAGCTGCTAGAAATTAATTTTGTTAAGCCCTTTGAAGCTGAGGGGAAGGAGGATGGGAAGGCAGGACTCTCCTCTTGGGTAGCAGAAGATGACAATTTGGAGAGAGTAGTTGCTCTCACTCAGCAGTAGACAGGAGTGTTGGGAAATGCCTTTTCTGAGGTTGCATTGTGCGTGGAGTAGCCTCTGATGGGGTCCAAGGCCTCTTCCTTGGTTTTCCTGACTGGAATTCCTCTGAACTAGGAAATAGGAGCTTTGGTGCAGACCACTAAATTTCAGTCAAACCCACACTTTGCCCTTCCCCTAAAGCCCGTAATGGCTGCCCAGTGGTCTCAGAATAAATGGTTTCCAACACACTCCAGGGCCTGCCTACTTCCTCTCTGCTCAGCCCAACCCTCCCCTCACATTAGTAACCAGACTTGTCTGCCTAGACACACAGAGCCTTGTGCTGCACTGGGCCTTTGTGATGACAATGCATTGTTCAGGGTGTGGTGGGCAGCCCTTGGTGCCATCACTCCATTTGACCTTGGCCCTCTAGCTCTCTAGAGACATGTCCTCTCCATCCCCTAATGCTCCAAGTGCTCTTCCAAGAACTCTATCTCTATGATGTGTCCATAACCACTTGGCACCTTACAGCCTGCGAACATGGCTTCCAAGGCCAGGGATGGTGCCAGGGGTACAGGGCAGAAGTCAATGGGGTAGGCATGCCACTCGGAAGCCCTGGTGCTGGCTTTGGGCTCTTGGGACCTTCCTAGATGGGTCCTCCGGAATTGGAGCACCATCAAGAAGAGCCTGCTCGGGAGGGAAGGCAGTGGTGAGGACCATGGCTGCAAGTGGCCAATGGGTGGAGGCAGCCCCTGTCTGCACTGTTCTGGAAAATGCATTGGTTCACTGGCCAGCACAGTGTCTGTTGTGAGAGGCTGGGGAGGGCACTGAGATGGTCCCTTAGCTCCTGCCCTGATGGGATATGCCCACTTGGCAGGACCCACTCATTCTGGCTCCTGTCTTTCCTGTTGATTTTTCAGATCGTGTGACAAGAGTCCCAGATACCAGGGAATGGGAGATGCAGCTCAGGCCGAGACTTGTTCAGATTTAGCCCACGAGGCCACCAGCTGCTTGCAGGGACCCAAAGGTCAGGGATAAATCTAACATTTTGTCACACTGGTGCATTGTAAGGTCAATTGGAGGTCCTTGGCTGTGCACACAACTCATCAAAGATGAATAAACATGAGCACACTGGGAGCCGCTCCCTGCAGAGGTCATACAAGCATAGTGAGACTAGCAGATGGATCCTCCAGCCTCAGACTTTGGCAGATGCTGAGGCTGCTCCAGGGAGCTGTTAATATCCCCAGGCGTATCCTGCACTGACTGCAGCCAAACTGGCCCTGTGGGGATGCGGCTTCGTCTCAGCCAATTCAAAGGTTCAGACTTATTAAAAAAATTTGTGTCACACTTAACTTCTCAAAGTCACACAGTGCAAGGCCAGTCTCCGAGGTGAGCAGTGAGCACTCTGACCAGCCAGTGGCTGAAATAGCTTCTCTGATGGACAGACATGGGCAAGGCTGCATGGGCAGGTCGTGGGTCTGACCTCCCTGCTGGCCTCAGTGAAGGACCATGGGTGGCAATGTCTGTGGTGGCCCTCTTCCTAGAGAGACTGAGGTGTGATTTCTTGCACACACACTTATGAGCTGGAGGAAGTAATTGCAATTATCTGGCTTATTTGTCAGGAGGCTTTTTGTTCAGGTGCTGTAGCTATTTGTTTCTAGAAACTTCTTCCATCCATGTCACTTTATTCCACCAATGGGCATCAGCATACGTGTGTGTGTGTGTGTGTGTGTGTGTGTGTGTGTTATATACATGTATTTTCTTCCTCCAAAGGACATCAGCAGATCTTGTGTGTTTGTGTGTGTGTGTTGCATTTGTGTGTGTGGTATATGCATGTACTCATGTGGGTGTGTGCATACACATATGTATAGGCACACATGTGTGTCTGACTGGCAGCATCAAAGGCCAACATTGGGTGTCATCCTTAACCACTCTCTACCTGATTTGTTGAGTCAGGGTGTCTCTCTGAACCTGGAGCTCACCAACTCAGACCAACCAGCCAGCAAACCCCAGGGTTCCTCCTGTGCTGAGAAACAGGATTCTGTTTCCCTAGCATCACCTGTTGCCAGGAGTGATTTTTCTATGGATACAGGAATGTGATAGAAAGATCGGAGAGGTTCTGATGCTGCCTAAGCCACCTGCAACTCCCACTTACTCTGAGCAATGCAGTTTGACGCAGTTTTGTTTCACTAGCAAGGGAAACACAGGCTTTTGCACTCCCCATGGCCTTTTGCCCAAAGCACCAAGAACAGCAGTCAGAGAAAGCCCAGAAGAGTCTCCTGGCTCTGCACACACCTAAGCACTCCTCGCACTACTGGGAGCACACATACACCTGAGCACTCCTCACACCATTGGGAACACACACACACACCTGAGCACTACATGCACCATTGGGAGCACACATACATCTGAGCACTTCTCGTGCACAGGCCTGTTTGCCTGGTTGAAATTCAGTTCCCATGCTTTTCTTCTGTGTGATCCTGGACGAGTTTCTTTACCTCTCTGTGTCTCACTTTAGTCATTTGTGAAATGGAGGTAGGGAAAGTATCTCAAAGTATTGAGCTGTGCAGACTGACAGTGTGTCCACACTGGCTCCGGCACAGAGAAAGGGCATGGTAGCATAAGCTGTTGCTATTGTTGCTGTTATGGCCAGGGTAGAGCACTAAGGTGGAGCATCGGGGTGGAGCATCGGGGTGGAGCATCGGGGTGGAGCAGGGGCTGAGCTCACAGGTTTATTGGAGCTACTCATTCACATATTTCCCACCCTGCTCCCTAGAACAGAGGAGGCTCGGCTCAGAAGCAGAGACGGCACCACAGCTCGAAAGACTGGCTCCAGGATCCTCCCTCACCACTTCCATCTGCTCTGCTGTTCTCTCCAGTTTTCTTGTCTGAGACTCTCCTGTAAAACCCACTGCTTAGAGGGACTTGGAGGGGAAGAAGAGGCCACCTACAGGCTGTGCTGAGCTGAGGCACAGGTGCCCTGCTGGGCTGCAGGGACCGTAGAGGGGAAACAAAGGGGCCATTAGCTTGCACTGCCAAACACTGTGTGGGCATCTGGATGTCCACGGGAGCTTCTAAGGCTCAAAGGCCAACACCCAGTTAGGAGATTATAGGACACTGGTGAACTCCATGTGGCCCCTGGGGACCCCACAAACAAGTCCGTGTTCAGACAGCCAAGCGAGCACAGGCCGCACAGGCCCCGGCAGCCTGAAGCTCTGTAGGACTGCAGAGAGGGGTGCACGAATCCAGGACCAGGTGCACCGCAAGTCTCTAACGATCAAGATGCCTGGTGACTTTATCACAGCATCTGCTGACTTCTGTCCAATGTGTCTGATTTATGGGAACAGCACAGTGAATTAATTATGGTTATTAAATGCTGCTTGTTTAATGAGGATAGAACACATACCCGCAGGCTTTCCTGTTCTAGCTGGAGGCCAGGGGCTTTCAGCTCAGCTCAGCTCACAGTGACAGAGACAGGATAGAGACCTGGGAGGGGTGTGGCCTCCGTCCCTTGGTTAGGCAGAGCTGTTTGTTGTTGGAGCACAGGAAAAGAGGAAAGTGGCCAGGTTGCCTCTCTGAACTCTGCACTCAGGGGGCAGAATGAAGGCTGACCCTCAGTCTCAGCTGGAGTTTGGGTTCAGTAGCTCTTCCACTGAGTGAGCACGGACCCTTCGGAAGCTCGATTCCCTTCTCAGAAAATTAGGAATTTTTAATAGGATTGTTTCCTGGAATTTGAGAAGTTAGTTATGTAAGTCGGCACAGTACTGAGCCTCACGGGGCTGTTACAGCTTTGATTTTTTTTCACTGGAAACAGGCGTCAGCTCGGGTGTTCACATGAATGTGGAGAGACAAAGATGAGGGATAGATGGGGCAGGTGTGGAAGGCTGGGGAGGGAGCGTGGTCCACTGGGGAGGGAGGAGTGGTCCACTGGGGAGGGAGGAGTGGTGTGGTCCACTGGGGAGAGAGGACTAGTTTAGTGGGGAGGGAGGAGCAGTCCACTGGGGAGGGAGGAGCAGTCCACTGGGGAGGGAGGAGTGGTCCACTGGGGAGGGAGGACTGGTCCACAGGATGAATGCTACCAGAGAACACTGGGGCAGAGGATATGAATGTTCCAGGTCTAGTTCAGCTTCTAGAAACTCCGTGACTCCTAGTGAGGCTCTTAACCTGTCACCTGACCTCTAGGTTATACTATGGCTTGTGGGGCCAGGGGAGCTATGGGGGTATGGGGAGCAGGCCTGGAGCAAGATTGGGGTTGAGGTGTGTCCAAACCAGGCTCTGGGCCTGCATGTCTGGGCACATGTAGACATGTGCTCCCTCCTTTGCACCACCAGAGGAGGTCACGCAGCCTGGTGGCCAGGTTAAACTTCCTCGTTGTGTTACCTGCTACCTGCCTCGATTTCCCTCTCAGACCACCGGACTGATTGCCAGTAATCACACTGTTACAGGAGGGGGAGTGTAGTGGGAACAACAGGGGCTGAGGCCTTAATATATGTGGATAAGAAGATAGGAACTGCGCGGCCTATCACCCACAGGCGTCCCCAGGGCTTCCCCTTCAGTCTCCAGGGCTGGGAAGATCTCTGTCAGGGGTCACATCCAAGCTTGCATCCATGTGGCTACTCCTCCCCCTGCTCTGGATGCAAGTCTTCCTAGGTTTACAAAGAGCATAGTGTGTGGGGATCTGTGGTACAGGGTTCCCACTCTGGTGGTTCCCACCCTTGAATGTGATAAGCAGGCCTGATTGCCCCCATAGAGAAGCCCAAGTGCTTAGCATGGCTGAGACTCTCCCCGAGGCACAGAAGGAACAAAGCTGCCATAAGCCGGATCCTTAGGATGAAAGACGCAGCTCGAGGTTTTTATTGCTTAGTTTTGAGTTTTGTGGCCTTTCAGGATGTAAGGGCTCATTCACGATGCTATTGCTTTTTGATGTCACTGTTCGGTGCTGAGCTGTGTGGAACAGGGACAGGCCTTGGGGGCAGGGCAGACCCAGTGTGCAAGGAGGAGGAGTTGGATTGCTTCTTTTCCTAGAGGCAGCACCTGCATGGACCCTCTCTCCAGTTGGCCACCACTAAGATCTGCCATATACGGACATCTGCCAGAGACCCCAGTCCAGCTCAGTCACCTGCACCAGATCCCGGCAGAACCTTGCTTGGACTAAAGCAGACTCCAAGAGAATCCTGAGCTTCCACTGGCCATCTTACTGTCTGATATTACACATGATTGACCCGCTCCAGCCATACATGCAAAAAGCCATGCACAGATTATCCTTGTGGACAAGGAGTTAATCTATCTGCACTCTGCCCCAGGCTACTGACAGGAAGGAATGATTTGAGCTCACGGTTGGAAATAGTCCATAGGGGAGGGAAGGAGGCACCGTGGCAAGCATCTTCAGGGCTATGGAAGTATGTGCATACCTCAACACTTCCTGTTTCCAAAGAACAGGAAGCAGAGAGTGGACAGGAAGCAGGGCTGGGCTCTGTAAGCCTTGGGGTCTTCCTCCAGGTAAGCTTCAGTTCCTAAAGGTTTCACAAAATACCAACACAGTGCCACCAGCTTAGGACCCAGTGTTCAGACATTACTGTATATCAATTTCCTCTGAGACAAACCGTATTTGTGGGAAGCTCCTCAAAACTGGATGTTCTAAGGAGAGGTGAAATGTTTCATCTCACAGGGACACACCTTAATCCCAAGAAGTCAACAACTCAACAGTTTCAGGAAGTCCCTGAAATGGATCGGATTCACTAATCTCCACCCTCCACCAGCGTATATACGAACATCTACAAAGAGATGCCCAGAAGAAGCAGAGACAAACTTAGCAACCTGGAAAGGATACTCCCACCCTGCTGTGCTGCCTGCAGGCTGTGCAGCATGTTACAGGTTTCTACCATTTGCGAGCTGTCATCCACACTGGGGTGGGTGCTTGGTGATGTAACTGCCGTTGGGTCATTTCTGCTCCTGTAACTCCTCACCAGTATCCCCTTAAGTAACCCCAGTGAACGTACTGGTTGACCAGTTGGAGTTTGGTGTGACTGTACTTTGATTCCTTATGAGTAGATGTTTGTTCGTGTCTCCTCAGGAACAGTGTCATACAGCACACGAACCCGTGGTGAATGTCTCACATTCAAACTATTATAATCTTGTAATGGTTCCCTGGGGCTTTCTTCATTCTCCTTTTGTCTACAGTGTGTCTCAGTGCCTTACCAGACTGGTCACCACAGGGCCAGGCTGCCTGAGGTGGACTTGTCCAGGCATTTGTGGCACTCACCAGATTACTGAGTATGTGAGCTGGGCGGGAGCTTCCTTTGGGATTACCAAGCAGAAGAGGGTGAATGTGCACCAGGGCTAGAAGCAGGAGGTGACTCAAGTTAGTTCTGGAAGTTTCCCTATTCTTTTGACCCTCTGCTGATCCAGTTTATCTATACTGGCAAGGGCTATAGACAAGACCTCCCTCTGTGCCAGGGGGCCCACAGAGCAGCAATGAGATGCAGCCATTTCTCCTTGCCGGGCTGGGGTGAAGGAAGCACAATGGCTTCTGTCCCCACCATGACCCACTTGGTAACTCAAGGCCAAAAAAATCTTAGAAGGACAAGATGGATCCAAGAAACCCTGCCCCAAGATTCTGTCACTCATGTGAGCTAATGTTTGCCCCAGGGAGAGGGCCGCTCCCATGAAGACAAGTGAACCGTGCTAGCCTCCAACCAGCCTGCTTCAGAAGCTCCTTCCGTCATCCTCAGGAGAAGGGAGTCCGCACTGCCCAGCATTCCAGGATGCTTCTAGCCTACCTCAGGAGTGGGCATTCCCTAGGACTGTCAGATCCCAGGCCTGACATCTCCTGGCTGTGCCCTGCCTCAGAATGCACTGGTGCTCTGAATGTCATGGACACTTGGGGACCTCTAAAGATTCCTCTTATGGGGGGGGTTCCTTTCAGTCCTTCTGCTCCCCCAGATGCCCTCTGGCTTCTCTGCTCTGAGGAGGGTTGGTGGAGCAGGCCTCAGAGGGACACCAGATGGAATTAACTCTCTTATCTGGACACTGTCCCCCAAGCCCCTCACTTGGTCCAAAATCAATGGCTAGATGCTGCTGTGGCCATGGCTAGAGGGCACTGTGTGTCCTCTTTCCCTCTGATCACCTCTTCTGGCCTGAAGTAGGAACACTTTAGTGGCTACTATGGATTAGAAATGGCTTGGAGGCCCCCTGAGGGCTTGTGGGTTGGGAGCCTGGTAACTAAGTGTACTGATCTCCTTAAGAAGTGGGGCCCAGTGGGAAGTCCAAAGGTTATCTCCTCTCTCTCATCTGGCTGCTCTCTCTCCATGTGATTTCTCTCTTGTCAATATGGCATAGTCACTGTGAAGTGAGGCACTTCAGATTTTTAGTTTCCAAAGTTTTGAGGCACATAGAGAACCTTTCTTTATGTATTTCCCATCTCAGTTCTTTCCTTGCAGTAACACGGATGTCATACTGTAGAATCTCAGCGAGACCTCCCTCACCCTTTAGTTGGAGCCCCCTTCAAGAGGAGGAGGAGGTATCTTTTATGTACCCAGACACTGTGCACTCCAGAGGAGGCCACCAGGGGGTGGCACACACACTGACACCCCAGTAAAGAGGTGCGAATGGACTTTAGATCCAGTCCAAAGGAAAACAACTGGAGTTCAGCAACTGAGTGACCCCCAGAATTGCTGTGCCTTGCCTGAGTCACCCCGGGATTGCTGTGCCTTATCCTAGTTAGCAGGAGGCTCAGCAGCCTGTGAAATACCAGGCTGTGCAGCTTACTTAATCCACTCCAGCAGAAGGATCACCCTCCCCTGCCAGGCACCTTCTTACGCCTCCCAGATATGTCCCCCAGATAAGCACAAGGAGAGGCTAATCGGTTAAGTCTCTGGAAGGATTAGGGCCCTTTACAGATGTGGATCTGCCGCTATTGATTTTGGCCTATCGCAAATCCTGTGTAGCCCATTCCACTTCAGAGAGGGCCCTGTGTTGACACTGCTCGGGATCCTGCAGATATCTTCATCTTCATTGACTTCCTCTCCTGAAACACTCAACATGGGTGCTCACACCCAGCCCAGTCCTTCGGCGCTTCTTCCACCGAGGTACCACCAAAGATTTTTTTCCCTTTTACAGCAACCTTGAAAGAACTACGGAATCCTCAGTCCTACTCTGGGAATCTTCAAAACTGCATCTTGGCTTTATCCTGGGTCCTTTGGAACAGCTCTTAACAGAGAGCAAAAAGGAGCAGGAAGCCAAGGTTTCTGAAAGGCGTTAAAGTGAGCCAGGTGTGGTGGCCCAGCACTCTAATTCCGAGGTGGGTGGACAATCAGGTCAAGGGCGGTCTGAATGGCATAAGGAACCCTGTCACAAGCGAGGAAAGGGGGCTGGAGGGATGACTCAGCAATTAAGAACACTGGCTGCTCTTCCAGAGAACCCAGGTTCAATTCCCAGCACCCACACTATCTATCGGTAACTCCGTTTTGGGGGGAGAGGTCTGATGCCCTCTCCTGGCCTGTGCACATACAGCATCCACATTGTGCACAACGGTCATATGTATAAAATAATGGGGTGAGTGGCTGGGTGGGAAAGAAACAACTTGTAGTTCTATGGGATGTCCTCCATAAGTCTCATGTATTTACATACTTGGTCCCCAGTTATCGGCTGTTTGGGAAGGATTAGGAGGAGGTGTGGTCTCACTGGGGTAAGTATTGAGTTAGCTCTCTCTGCTTCTAGTTTGCAGTCTGAGTTGCCCCAGTTGCCCATTGCCTGCTGCTTCTGCTTCATGCTCTCTAACCCTCTGGGACTGTGAGCCCCAAATTAACTCATTTTCTATAAGTTGTCTTGGTCACAGGGTCTCATCACTGCAATAGAAAAGTAGCCAATACACAACTCCAAACTGTATCCATGAAATGTGCCTACTTGCTAGCGGAGATTCTGTCCTGGCCTTCTGCTGGGGAGCCAAGCATGCCCTCCTTGTCCTGACCACCAGCTCTTCCAGGCCTTGTCCCAGCATGGAAGCCTGCCCAGGCTCTCTGCATCCTCTGCGTCCGTTCTACGGAAGCATGCGGAGAGGTGGAGAGGCGGAGAGGCGCCTGGAGAGGTGGAGAGGCGGAGAGGCGCCTCTGCAGTGGTCCCATTCAGGAGATGCTGTTCCCCAAAGAATCCCAGGGTCTCCTTTCTCACTACAGTGTCACCTCTAGGCCACCTGGTGTCATCCTATTCTTCATGAACATCAGAAATAAGTGCTAGTGTTACAGTGTGAGCGCTCTGCTAGTGTGACCAACCTAAGGACAAGGTTTCATGGTTTCCAAGGTTTCCAGCTGTCATCACATGGCTCTTTGGGTCTGCAGTGAGGTGGGCATCATGGTGGAGGAGGTGGTTTCACTTAATGGTGCTCATGAAGCAGAGAGAGACAGAGGTAGAGGTCATCAAAGGCCACACCTCGAAACAGTTTACTTCCCCCAATTTCACCCCCTCTACCCACCTCCTGACAGTCCACTAGATTATGAATCCATCAGTGGGGTTCAGACAGATGAGAACCCCTTGATCCAGTCACTTCCCACAAAGCCTGTCAGCTGGGATCAGGCCATGTCTTAACCACATGGATGTCAAAGAACCCCAGAGAGTGACACGTTTACCAAATTACAAAAGCGTGTGGTAAATTACGAGATGAGGTAATCCCGTATGTGGCTGCATTTTTTAAGCCATTGAGCTTCTCATACGATGTAAATACACAACTAATCATGAAAATTTTCATCCTTTTTGAAAGTTATTTGTCACTCTGAGGAATGAAAATGCGTATTTTTTCCAGTCGGGGGTAAAAAAAAAAAGAATGCATGTCACTACTATTATCTCTGAGACTGTAATTGGGTAAAATTAAATTTCAAAGCCGAAAGGTTTGAATGGATTTTCTCAAGTGCTAATGGCGAATATATATAATCAATTGTACTGAAGGACTGTATGCACCGTTTATTAAAAGCATGATAAATGTCTGTGCCTGGGACCCGACAGTTTTAAGATTTTACTAAAGGAAATAGTTGATGAATGAGACGAGATTAAGGGCGTTCATTATCACATTACATAGAATATTGAAAAATATTAGAAACGACCTGAATGTAAGGCATACATGGGCAGTTGAAGAGACTGTGCCCCACATCATGGCCCTCAGACACTTACAGTCATGATGGCAGCTTATCAGAGAGCCAGATCGTTAGATACTGAATCTGCATGGGCCAGTCTTGCTGCCACAGCGGATTGCAACGTCTATGTGCATATGTGGGTGGTCACAAAGTGACTCAGGGAAGGACGGTCCCAGGCCGCTGCTCCTCCATGCACAGCCACTTTACACGGAGCTGTGGTTGCAGGATGCTGTCTATTTTCTTGTGATACGATGTCACACGGTGTTTCCAGAACCTTCTAGCTCCTCTCTCTTTTCTGCGAATGCAGTCTGCTGACTCTGCCCATCACATAGAGCAGAGGCCATGTGCTGAGGAGACCCTTTTCTCCCTTCGGTAACAGCACAACCTGAGGGGCTGCCTCCCTTCCCCAAGCTGGGGCTCCCGACTTGGTACACTTTTCTCTGCCATTACCAGTCTGGAAGCTGCCTGAACTGAGGGAGATCGTTAGCCTACTGAAGATACGGAACCCCCAGAGAGCCCCCAATTCCGCTAACCCACTGGAAAAGGAATGAGAGTAGATTTGGAAAACTGGATCTTCTTTAAGTTAGAGAAGACAAGATGGGTGTGATGACCTTAGAAAATCATTAACCAAATGGCCCTCACTCCACCCGGATGGTGGGGCTGCCTATGAAGAACACATGGCTCTTAGGTGCCCACACGCTGGTCAGTATGCTGCCTGCGGCCAGGCCTCTGGATGGCTCAGGAGATACCTTGGCTGCATCACTGTGCTCCTGGGGGTCGGTGTGTGGGTGGGGCTGTACGCCTAGAGGGGGTGCTTTTGGTGACAGGTAAGACTACATACCTATGAGGTCTGGGAAATGTTACAATACAGGCAGACACCCTTTGTGAGTTCCAGCATGGTCACATTAGACCATCATTCCCGACCCTTGTGCACACAAACTCAGCTGTCTGCTGTCTGCTGTCCGCTGTGCACAGCCTTCAGTCAGGGGTGACGTCAGCCCTGGTGAAAGCAAACATAATTACGCAGATGGTCCACACAGGGATATGTTGATTAAAGCCCTGGGGAATGTCTACGTGAACGAAATCTCACCAGTGAGAAAGGTGAGGTGAACTGTTAGCACTTAGAAAAACTAACTAAATATCACTTATTTGTGAATTACCACCACCAAAGCCCTATAATTATTATTATTACCTGTAAGGATGGAAATAAATCTTTTGATGGGAGGTAAACACTACCTGTGGGCGACCTTTTTTCTCGATGTTAAAGTCTACTTTTCTTAGAGGTGAAGGTGTTGGCTACTCTTCTGTCTTATGAGAGACTCTGTGGTTAGTCCCCTCCTACCCTCCTCTAGTAGATGTTCAACACGCAATCTCAAAAAGGATAAAGTAAGCATTAGCAATGCTTCCTGGATAGTGTGATGAGAGCTTAGTTAACAGTGTCAGTCATCGTGGACCCAGGCTCCCAGGACACACTTCAGCTGCTCACCCCAGAGTACACTTCATCTCCAGTACATCGATCTAAGTTCACGCAGCCGTCCTCAATCAGAAAGCACAGACAGCAGCGATGCACTCTGGGCAGGCACTGTTAGCTCTGTGCCTGGCTTGGAGATAAACATTAGGAATTTACCAGTGAACAAAACCCAGCTTCATGGAGCGTGCAAAAACCCAGAGAAGTGAATATGAACAGCTGAACTGTGAGAGGTCAGAGGTTGGAGAGCATGTCTAGGCAGGGCTCAGATGGACATGGTCAGGCCAAACATCATGGAACAGGGACTATGGAGGAAGATCCTGCTGTTTAGGCAAGGTGTAGGGGAGTAGTATCTTCATTACCACAAACCTCTGGGTCAGGTAGTGTTTGAAACTATTAAAGAAGCCAGAGAAGAGATGCTGAGGTCCACAGTGACCATTTGTAGATAAGTCCCCAGTGTAGCAATGGGGCTAGCAGTGAGCAGATCACACAGGGCCACATGGAAGAGTTCTGTTCTGAATGTGACCCAGAGCCATCGATGGGTTGGAAGTAAAGAGCTGACACGATCTCATCTTTGTAAAAAAGGAAAATGTATTGATCGGCAAGCAGCTACACGCAGGGGAGCAGACAGAGAGAGGCGCAGAGAAACTGTGGAAACTGGGCTAGCTCAGACTGTTCAGTCAGGGAATGTGCAGCCCTTGAGGGAGCTGCCACTGATGGCGCGCTGACTCAGCAAACACTGGAGGGGCAGTGGCAGCTTCCCTGTCACGAGTCTCATGCTACTGGGCGTAGACAATGGCCTCGACAGATCCATGTCTTCCCGAGCCTGCTGCTCAGCCAGGCCATGCCTCGGTACCTGGACAAGACAGAGTCCAACAGATACTTTCAGGAGTTCTCCCAGGGTGGCCCAGACCTGGAAACACCTTCTGGGTCTGAAGCCTGGAGCTCTAGAAGGGCCACAGAAACTGTTAGAAGTTGGTGTTCCTTTGCTTGCAAATTTGTCAAAGATGGGCATTTACTACCTGTAATTTCTCCCGAAGTTTCCAGATACCCAGTCTTCCAAAGCTAAGTCTAAGTTCTGCTCCCCAACACAAGCGTGACCCAAAGCTGCTCTCTCTCCCTGTAGGGCATCTCTCATGCGATCAACATTGGGCGACTCATCTGTTCCCAGAGCAGGTGATGATCGATGTCAGTCATACTCCTAAAGCAAGTCCATGATGACTTATCAATCATGACCTGGATATGCCACTTCAGAGTCACAACAATGAAGTTCACAGAGCCTGCAAGAGGAAGAAGACTTGGCAAACAGAAGTTGGAAAGAAAGCAAAGAGAGTTAGACCAGACTCTACTCAGGCCAGGCCCCATTTTACAGATGAAGGCTTTGAGCTGGGAAGCCAGATGTGGTTGGACCCTGCTTACCGCTGTGTGGCTAGCCTTTGCATGCCAGCATATGGAGCTGGTCCTTACAGCTAAGACAAATGCTAGAGGCAGGCAAGCACTACAAACCAATGGTCCTAAGGGGCTTTCAAGCCGACTCCTCCCCTTCTACCCATGATGCCTCGCTTCTCCTCCTACCCATGATGCCTTGCCAGCGGCCTGGGTTCCATATGAAATCTCCACCTAGCTTCCACCCTGTGGCAGGAATCTCCTGCTCAACAAGTGGCGACAGGATCAGGGTTTACCTTCTTATTTTGTTACATAAGATGCTTACTTGGTTATCTGAGGGCAGTGACATGGATGTGCTGTCTGTATCTGTTATCTGTGGTCCACTGAGGATGGCAGGAGGAGGTGGCTGTGGTTCAGCCATCTGTAGTAAGGAGCATTCCTGACTGGGGTGTACCCTGCTTCGGTCTGACATCTCACATCAAAATGCAGCTGAGGGACAAGAGCCCACTTCATGGTGCTAAGGTTAAATCATGTGGCCTCAAAGCAGCCTGGGCCATGTTTTGGTGTCTGCTGTTTAACTCTCCTTGGGAGGCCACGATCCTGTAGCAGGTGGGCCACATAGCTGCAATGTCCTGAGTAAGCTCATCTCCAGAAGCAGGGGTGGGATCGTGTCCTGTAGTGCACTTCCCGTGATGCCTACAGCGTGGGGGTATCACACAGACATGGGACTCTATCCTTGGACCCTCCCCACCTTTAGAAAACAACTTGTGCCTCCCAGGTCTCAATCAGCCAGGACAGGACTCCCAGATCTCCCAAATTCAAACAGTAGGTATTTTCACTTCTGCATATGTGCTCATGTCTGTGTTTGCATGTATGAGTCTGTGCCTATGCGTGCATGCATATCAGGCATGCATGTTTGGGCATGTGTCTATATGCATATAGCTTTCCCTGTTAGATGACTTCATGTTAACTCATTTTGAGATAGAGAGATATAAAACATACTTTACATGTTTGCCGACTACCCTCCTAGCCTGACTTTCTTGCAGCTGTCTGTGTTCCATGTCTCTGGAATCCTCACTGTTGCCTCAGATTTGGAAGATCATGGACGCTTGAGAAAGGGAGGCAGCATGAGCACAGAGAGTAAGATGTTGCCTCTGGAGAGACAATCAGGTGCCCCCTGAAGAGCCTGAGGTCAGACCTTGTCAGCAGCAAGTACCCCGCATGCAGGGGAGATGTATGCTGCCCTGGTCAAGCTGCACTTCTGTTCCTACATCCGGTGGGCACAGAGGACAGGCCAGTGGTAAGCTTCCCAGATGCCCCCCACCTCCGCCAGCCTCTCGCTCAGTTTTGTAAGCTGAAAGGAAGCTGCAGGGAAGTGAACGCTGGTCAAGCACCAGCACCACGGATACCAAGCTGTTACTTTGTAGCATTCTTGAGTAACTGAATTTTCTTTTCCTTTTTTTTTTTTTTTTTTTTTTTTTAGCCCACACCTGCCGCTTGGAGCTGACACAGAAGTTAACCACCCCAGTACTTTGGAATCAGAAAATGTTGTTCTAACAAAATGTTCGAGGCTGGAGCAGCTCCAACTCCTTCAAGAAGCTTTTCTTCCGTTATCCAATTCATCTCCTTACTGAAGTGCTTGGCAGAATCGTCCAGCGCTGTTGGGCTCCGTGACTATGTTTGGAATGCTTGGGATCCTGGGAAGTGGATGAGTGGTGGTACGTGGGGAGGCCAGGGCTGTGTCTGTAGCCCTCCTCACCTCATCCAGAAAGATAGCTGCTACCATGGTGAGGAGAAGCCCTGGGGACAGTAACACTGGACTGCCGTGCGTGGAGCTACATAGGCATCTCAGGAAGCAGGGAGGCTCCTGGCTGAGGTAGCCCCTCCTCCCAGAGGACTGGTGTCCCCAGACACCAGCCTGTACAAGGTCTGCTCTTTCCCTCTGGCCACACGAGCACACAGAGATGGCAGTCCCTGAACAACAGCTGCAGAGGCCAGCGCCTTGATCTCAGACTGTGGCCTCCAGGAAAGAGAGAGGTTATTAAGTGATTCCTGTGAAGTCTCCCAGGCTGTGGCGTTCTGTTACCGCATCCCGACAGAATGTACAGGGAGGGCTCTGTTTGTACAGTGAGAGAAACAAACAAACAAATCCCTACAGCACATCCATCTTGCAAATCTATTTATATAAGGATTGAGATTTCTTAAAACCAAACATGGGGACTGGGGTGCAGTTCAGTGGGAGAGCATTTGATAAGGGTGTCTGAAGCTCTGGGCTTGGTCCCAGCCTGCACACACATGCACACACAAATACGCAAACATAAACACACACACACACCCCTCTGGATTAATCTTTTTGTTAGTTATTTTTATTCATATATGTTCATTCACGTTTAAAGATAATATATGCTCAGTCACAGACCTATTGGTATGTGGTTGTAATGTGATTCAGAGTCCCTCAGGAAGGCAACATCCAGGAGCTCCTGGAACTGTCCCTGCCTCTGACACATTAGTGGTTTGAGCTACAAGTGGGCAGGGCAAAGTAGCCTGGTACTCTTCTGTGCAGGGTAATTCATGTAATGAAAATGCCTCTGTTTTTGAAGCCTCTGAGCAAATGTCACTAGGATGTCCCTGGTCGAAAATCTTGATTTATTCCTGACAGGCAACCGGTGAAGTCTTATCCACACTGGTTCAAACAGACATGTGACATCACTGCCCCTGGCCTTGAAGGAGAGTCAGTGCTGGTGCCTGTCTGTCTGCCCACAGAAGCGGTCAGCAGCCACACTTCCCTGTCACTTTGGGGTGCTTGGCTGACTCCTGGTGAAGCCCAAGTCCAGAGACAGCATAAGTGGATATCCCATTTCTGTACATCTGGAGTCTGGGATTCCTTTCTTTTCCGATGCTCACTGCAGGGGCCCCTTCCTGAGCGTGCACCTCCCTGGCTCCCAGTAAACAGTGGGTATCGGAGTCTGGTCTCTGCCTTTGCTCCCTGACCTTACTCTTCCTGGCTGCTTCTGTCTCTGCGCAGTGTTTCAGTACCTCTCGGAGGAGCAGAGACAGTGGGAGGAGTGGCAACTGTTGGAATTAGCTCCAGCTACTCTCAGGGCAGCTGCATTCACAGGCTGCGAGGGGCTCTGGCCAGCCTGGGCACCTCTGCACTCTGCTTACTTTCAGTCTATCCCATTCTGATGCTTAGCTAGTCCACAGTGACTCTCATCATCCAAAGCCTTTTCCTTTATCACAGAGTCGAGAGCAGAGCTGTCGGGAACTAGGACAGCCCAGACAGCGAGCAAGGACCCAGAGCTGGTATGCTTGGGCTTGCATTTGAGTTCGGTCCATCCCCTTCATGGGCTTGGTGCTGTCCGTATGCCCACTGGGGCTGCCCAAGACAACTCCCAGGGGCTGCTCCAGTGACTACTATGAACCCATGGCTAGCCTTCAGTTGGGATCCCTTAAGCCCTCCTTTTGGCTACTTCCACCTTGACCTCCCTACCTAGTTTTAGCAACGACCCCACTAAGTTAGTTTGTGTGGCACCCTGCCATACAGTGAGGCCCCTCATTCCCACCTCTGCCTTTAGTGAGAATCCCATTTAGTCAGTGTGAGACCTCCCCAGCCAATCACGATCCTCTCAGGAATTTTCCATCCCGACCCCTCCTGGCATACAGCCTGTTAGTCTTTCCTGTACGTAGTGAAGTTTAAGTGTCTCTCTGAGTCGCCAAGAGCACCCCCCACCCCCCACGTATTGTCAGAGTTACTTTTTTTTTTTTTTATTCCTTCTCGCTCCGGCCCTGCTCGCTCGCTCCGGCCTGCTCTGACCCCGCTCGCTCCGGCCAGAGTTACTTTTCTGGAGCACCTGCCACACAGCAGCATCTTGACAGAGTGACTGTGCTCCACTGCCTACAGACGGCATAAGGTGAAGGAAAAAGAGACGCTCAGGTGGACCAGAACAGGAACGCCAAGATCTAAAGGTAAACAGAAGCGCTACCCTTGCCAAGCCCACTGCCCATGGCACGGGGCAGGCTCTGGGCTGGCGAGGTGGGCCTTTGCACTCAGCATTGCATCCCTTGACATGTGTGTAACACAGATGGTGAGAGACTGATGGGGTGTTTTTCTGACACATTCTGGCCCCACAAGTGTGCAGTGTAGATCAATGGCCCCAGACGGTCTTCCTCACCTGAGGTGGGAACAGGGGTCTTTGGGACTGGTTAAGGGCTTAGGATGGAGACATGACTCAAGCCAGAAGCAGAGGTCAGCGGGATGTGACTGGTGATTCACAGGATGGAGGAAAGGTCATAGCTGAGGGAGGTAGCTCTAGACCCCAGACAATGGGAGTGGATTCTTCCCTGTGAGACTTCCCACTGGCAGAGCTGGGAGATGATACATTCACAGTTCAGCCACCAAGGTCACCCACCACAGCAGTGACAGAACCTGTGTGAAGGACTTCGTTTCCATGCTTATGGTAGATTCTCAGTCTTTCAGCATCTGCGTTGCTTTCACCCCACAATGTCTCCTGGCTCATTCTAAACAGAACCCAAGATTCTTCCGCAGGCAGACCTCACCTTTGGTCACCTATGACGATCTTCCTTGGTGGTCTTCCACACGTTCTGTTAGACTGCACCCCAGGTAGCTACCCACCTGCCTACCCCTTTACCAGACCTCAGGCTCACCTAGAGCTTCTGTGACCTGGTGTTTTCCACCTTCCTCAAAAACAAGGGATTATATTATATTTCTATATTGGCAAAACAAGACAAAACCAAACCACAGTGTAGGTTGTGTGACTTTTTCTTCATGATTTATAAAGAATATAATACTTTCAGGGCCTCGGTATACCTCGGGGCTCTGAGGATCACAGCATCTGTTGGGTCCTGAAACCTTTGGTGTGGTGGATTTGGGAATCCTTGTCTCTTTTTCTTTCACCTTGATACCAGGCACCCAGTAGATGGCTCCAAACCTGTGCTGAAGACATGGTGCTTAGGTTTAGCCACACTGAGCAGAGCCAGTGGAGGGCAGTGAGGTCTGAAGACCACTAAGGAGCGGGGGTCATCGGGGATGGGGAGGCCGCACTTGGAGCTAAGGTGAAACTGTCCAGGCCTGTTCATGCCTATGCCCAGTGAGCTGCCTCCTGCTTCCCGGGGGGGGGGGGGGGCTCGGATCCTGCAGCATTCACTGGGGTCCTGTTACTGACACCTCATAGCTCATAGAAACTAGATCAGATGCCTGAACACCAGTCAAGGAATTGAATACTTCACAGAACTGCCTTGGACCTCATGGTACCACCCACACAGCCACCAGCCATCTCCTTGGAAACTCAGACTAAGCATTCTCTGGAAGGCTGTGTCTTTCTGTTCCTCTGTGGACAGCCACCTGCTCTGGCTAACTAGAGCAGTATTAAGGAGTTATCAGTGGAAACAGAACTGAAGATCACCCAAAGACTGACCAGAGGCACAGCCCAAACCGCCAGCACCTTCCTAACAGTAATCAACATCTCATGTTTAATTAATCTTCCTCCAATTTGCTGGGGGATGAAAGAAAATTTCTATTAGTAGGAGATCCATGTACATGCTCAAGAATGTTTAATAAATTCTCCACTGCAAACCTCTGTCAACTCCTAAAGGCCTGTTTCTGCTCCATCTCCTGGAAGCAGCTGTCTCCTCTGAGCCCGGGCGACTTAGACTGGATTCTACACACTTATCCTCACCTGTCAGAGGGTGGGGGTGCTCTTATCATGTGACCCTGACTCTTACATGTGTCCAGCCTCTCATGAGTCCTCCCTCCTTCAGAAGTGGCAACATGGCCAGTGGAAGCCCAGCCACTAGCATGGACTGTATAGTAGGTCTTCACTTGGGTAATGTGAATGTGACCGTGCTCCTGTTTTCTGGGCTGCATTTGGCTTCTGTTCCTTGCATATTCAAGCTCTCTTCTGAATGTGAGTCCCTATGCAAACTGGCCTGGTCTGGGAGCCACAGTGTCAGCAATGAGCTTGGCCATCAAGCTCCATGTATGGTCAGTGTTGTGGCCCTCTGGGAGCTTCCTTTTATCTCCCCAGGCTTGAAGACAGAGCTAGATGACAGTCAGGATGCCAGAGATGAGACAGACAGAAAGGGCTTTGAGCACGTGCAGTCCTCTGGCCAGAGAGAGTGCTCGCCACTTCTCTTAGAATTTCACAGCAAAATCTCCCACCAAACACCAGAAGCTGCAGAGCCTCAATGGAAGGCAGATCTTTCCCCGTGATCTCTCCCATGTGCACCATCTAGAAAGACAAGATGACCAGACCAATGAGAAAGCTACTGCTGCCTGGAAAGAAGGGCTTATGTATAACACAGTGAAGCCATCTCATAGGCTCAGCATCTGATAGAGCCGCTCCATGGTGACCAAGACTGCTGTTGGCTCTACTGGGTAACCAGGGAAGTTTTTATTCCCAAGGGTATTACTGATGTAAGAGAGACATGATATGACAGGCCAGGTGGTGCAAAAACCTCCAAGAAATGCTGATGGTTTTCTTAGGCCCAGGAGTTCTTGAGAAGCCCAGACCTTCAGCTCTGTGTTCAAAACTTAAACGGTACAAAGAAGCCAAGGCTGGACTCTCTCCCCTCATTTCACTGCAGGGATGGCTCAGACATTACAGAATAGCCTCGGCTACCTTTCCCTCCAGCTCTCAAGTTGAACTCCAGTGCGAGTCAAGAGGACCTGCAGTGCAAAGTCTTTGATGTTCTTTGAGGGGGTTTATGCGGACAATATACAACTTGGGTGGTGTTATCTGAGGTTAAGAATTGTTTACAAGCTCTAGAGTCATGAGCACACCCAGTAAATAACAGAGCAGCAAACAGCTGTTTGGCCAGAAGGGAATCAACTGCCAAGTTAACAAGAGTCCAGTGTTGACCAGCATGCCAACTTGATGCCTAATCCTGTTGGGGACCACTGGAAAGAAAGTTCTAAAGACCCTCGAGGGAGTGGCAGGGTCCTCCCACCACAGGCTGTGAGCCCACTGACCACAGGTAGAAGTTATGAGCTCCTGGTCCTCACTAAACATCAGAGTATGTTGAGCATCTTGAAGCACCGCTGTGCTGCTCAGGTAGGTATCTGGCCTGGCTCTTGGCTCCTTACTCTTTTTTAAAAAATACTTTATTTACATTTCAAATGTTTTCCCCTTTCCAGGTCTCCCCTTTGGAAAACCCCTATCCCATCCCCGCTCCCCCCTGCCTCTATGAGGGTATTCCCCCACCCACTCACCCACCTACCCACCCACTCTCGTCTTCCTTCCCTGGCATTCTCCTACACTGGGGCATCTAACACTCTCAGACTCAAGGGCCTCTCCTCCCCCTGATGGCCAACAAGTCCCTCCTCTGCCACATATGTGGCCAGCACCATGGGTCCCTCCATGTGTATTCTTTGGTTGGTGGTCCAGTCTCCGGGAGCATGGGGGGGGGTCAGGCCAGTTGACACTGTTGCTCCCTCCATGGGGCTGCAAACTTACTCAGCTGCTTCAGTCCCTTCTTCAACTCCTCCATCTAGGACCTCACACTTAGTCCAACAGTTGCTGTGAAGTGAATCTTGGGTATTCCGAACTTTTGGGCTAATATCCACTTATCAGTGAGTACATAACCATGTTCATTCTTTTGTGACTGAGTTACCTCGCTCAGGATGATATTTTCAAGTTCCATCCATTTGCCTGCGAATTTCATGAAGTCATTGTTTTTAATAGCTGAGTAGTATTTCATTAGAAGTATTGCATAAATGTACCACATTTTCTGTATCCATTCCTCTGTTGAGGGACATCTGGGTTGTTTCCAGCTTCTGGCTATTATAAATATGGCTGCTATGAACACAGTGGAGCATGTGTCCTTATTAGATGTTGGAGCATCTTCTGGGTAAATGCCCAGGACTGGTATAGCTGGGTACTCAGGTAGTATTATGTCCATTTTTCTGAGGGTCCGCCAAACTGATTTCCAGAGTGGTTGTACCAGCTTGCAATCCCACCAGCAATGGAGGAGTGTTTTTCTTTTTCCACATCCTCGCCAGCATCTGCTGTCACCTGAGTTTTTGATCTTAGCCATTCTGACTGGTGTGAGGTGGAATCTCAAAC
>CM052701.1:2107950-2132042 GCA_028551405.1 Uromys caudimaculatus
TTCCTCAGAGACTTGAAGTTCTTGTCATACAGATCTTTCACTTGTTTGGTTACACCAAGATACTTTATATTGTTTGTAACTATTGTGAAGGGTGTCATTTTCCTAATTTCTTTCTCAGCCTGTTTATCCTTTGAGTATAGGAAGGCTACTGATTTGTTTTAGTTAATTTTATATCCGGCCACTTTGCTGAAGTTGTTTATCAGCTGTAGCAGTTCTCTGGTGGAGTTTTTTGTGTCACTTAAGTATACGAACATATCATCTGTAAATAGTGATATTTTGATTTCTTCCTTTCCAATTTGTATCCCTTTGACCTCCTTTTGTTGTCTAATTGCTCTAGCTAGAACTCCAAGTACTATACTGAATAGATAGGGAGAGAGTGGACAGCCTTGTCTAGTCCCTGATTTTAGTGGGATTGTTTTGAGTTTCTCTCCATTTAGTTTGATGTTGGCTACTGGTTTGCTGTATATTACTTTTACTATGTTTAGGTATGGGCCTTGAATTCCTGATCTTTCCAAGGCTCTTATCATGAAGGGATGTTGAATTTTGTCAAATGCTTTTTCAGCATCTAATGAGATGACCATGTGTTTTTTTTCTTTGAGTTTGTTTATGTAGTGGATTACATTGATGGATTTCCAGGTATTGAACCATCCCTGCATCCTTGGGATGAAGCCTATTTGATCATGATGAATGATCGTTTTGATGTGATCTTGGATTTGGTTTGTGAGAATTTTATTGAATATTTTTGCATCGATATTCATAAGGGAAATTGGTCTGTAGTCTTCTTTCTTTGTTGGGTCTTTGTGAGGTTTTGGTATCAGTATACTGTGGCCTCATAGAATGAATTAGGGAGTGTTCCTTCTGTTTTTATTTTGTAGAATAGTTTGAAGAGTATTGGTATTAGGTCTTCTTTGAATGTCTGATAGAATTCTGCATTAAACCCATCTTGTCCTGGGCTTTTTTTGGTTGGGAGACTTTTAATGATTGCTTCTATTTCTTTAGGATTTATGGGACTGTTAAATGGTTTATCTGATCCTGACTTAACTTTGGTATTTGGTATCTGTCTAGAAAATTGTACATTTCATCCAGATTTTTCAATTTTGTTGAGAATAGGCTTTTGTAGTAGGATCTGATGATTTTTTAAATTTCCTCAGATTCTGTAGTTATATCTCCCTTTTCATTTCTGATTTTGTTAATTTGGATACTGTCTCTGTGCCCTCTGGTTAGTCTGGCTAAGGGTTTATCTATCTTGTTGACTTTCTCAAAGAACCAGCTCCTGGTTTTGTTGATTCTTTGTATAGTTCTTTTTGTTTTTACTTGGTTGATTTCAGCCCTGAGTTTGATTATTTCTTGCCTTCTACTCCTCTTGGGTGTATTAGCTTCTTTTTGTTCTAAGGCTTTCAGGTGTGCTGTTAAGCTGCTAGTGTATGCTCTCTCCAGTTTCTTTTTTGGAGGCACTCAGAGCTATGAGTTTTCCTCTTAACACTGCTTTCATTATGTCCCATAAGTTTGGGTATGTTGTACTTTCATTTTCATTAACTAGGAAGTCTTTGATTTCTTTCTTTCTTTCTTCCTTGACCAAATTATCATTGAGTAGAGTGTTGTTCAGCTTCCATGTGTATGTGGGCTTTCTGTTGTTTTTGTTGCCATTGAAGACCAGCCTTAATCCGTAGTGATCTGAGAGGAGGCATGGGATTATTTCATTCTTCTTATATCTGTTGAGATTTGTTTCGTGACCAATTATATGGTCAGTTTTGGAGAAGGTACCATGAGGTGCTGAGAAGAAGGTATATTCTTTTGATTTAGGATGAAATGTTCTATAGATATCTGTTAAATCCATTTGGCCCATAACTTCTGTTAGTTTCACTGTGTGTCTGTTTAGTTTGTGTTTCCAAGATCTGTCCATTGATGAGAGTGGACATTTGGAGCATAGATGTTCAGAATTGAGAGTTCTTCTTGGTAGATTTTTCCTTTGATGAGGATAAAGTGTCCTTCCTTATCTTTTTTGATGACTTCTGGTTGAAAGTTGATTTTATCCAATATTAGAATGGCTACTCCTGCCTGTTTCTTGGGACTATTTGCCTGGAAAATTGTTTTCCAGCCCTTTGCTCTGAGGTAGTGTTTGTCTTTAACCCTGAGGTGCGTTTCTTGCATGCAGCAAAATGCTGGGTCCTGTTTATGTGTCCAGTCTGTTAGTCTATGTCTTTTTATTGGAGAATTGAGTCCATGTTAAGAGATGTTAAGAGATATTAAGGAATAGTGATTTTTGCTTTCTGTTATTTTCGATGTTATTTTTATGTTTGTGTGGTTATCTTCTTTTGGGTTTGTTGAAATATTACTTTCTTGCTTTTTCTAGGGTGTAGTTTCCCTCCTTGTGTTGGCTTTTTCCATCTATTATCCTTTGTAAGGCTGGGTTTGTGGAAAGATATTGTGTAAATTTGGTTTTGTCATGGAATATCTTGGTTTCACCATCTATAGTAATTGAGAGTTTTGCTGGGTATAGCAGCCTGGGCTGGCACTTGTGTTCTCTTAGGGTCTGTATGAGATCTGTCCAGGATCTTCTAGCTTTCATAGTCTCTGGTGAGAAGTCTGGTGTAATTCTGATAGGTCTGCCTTTATATGTTACTTGACCTTTTTCCCTTACTGCTTTTAATATTCTTTCCTTGTTTTGTGCATTTGGTGTTTTGACTATTAGGTGATGGAAGGAATTTCTTTTCTGGTCCAATCTATTTGGAATTCTGTAGGCTTCTTGAATGTTTATGTTCATTTCTTTCTTTAGGTTAGGGAAGTTTTCTTCTATGATTTTGTTGAAGATATTTACTGGCCCTTTCAGTTGGGAATCTTCACTCTCTTATATACCTACTATCCTTAGGTTTGGTCTTCTCATCGTGTCCTGGATTTCCTAGATGTTTTGGGTTAGAAGCTTTTTGCATTTTGCATTTGCTTTGACCGTTGTGTCAATGTTTTCTATGGTATCTTCTGCACCTGAGATTCTCTCTTCTATCTCTTGTATTCTGTTGGTGATGCTTGCATTTATGATTCCTGATCTCTTTCCTAGGGTTTCTATCTCTAGGGTTGTCTCCTGTTGTGATTTCTTTATTGTTTCTATTTCCATTTTTAGATCCTGGATGGTTTTGTTTATTTCCTTTGCCTTTGATTGTGTTTTCCTGTATTTCCTCTTTAAGGGCTTCTAGCTGTTTACATATGTTGCTTGTATTTCTTTAAGGGAGTTATTTATTTCCTTCTTAAAGTCTTCTATCATCATCATGAGAAATGATTTTAAATCTGAGTCTTCCTTTTCTGGTGTTTTTGCGGTATCCAGGGCTCGCTGTGGTGGGAGAACTGGTTTCTGATGATGCCAAGTTGCCTTGGTTTCTGTTCCTATATTCTTGCCCTTGCCTTTTACCATCTGGTTATCTCTGGTGTTAGCTGGTCTTGCTCTTTCTGACTGTGGCTTGTCCCTCCTGCAAGCCTTTTCATCAGTACTTCTTGGAGACCAGCTCTCTCTGAGAGGAATTTGGGTTTGGAGAGCTGTGTGGTACAGGGTCAGCTCTGGGGTACAGACAGAAACCAGAAGGATCCTGTCCCCCGCTGTTCCTTGGTTCCTGTGTCCTGATGACTCTGTGAGTGTCCCTCTTGATTGAGGAATTTGAACAGAAGTGGTGGTCTTCCTGTGCTCAAAGATGTGTTGGCACTCCTGGGAGACCAGCTCTCTCCTTGCACTGAGTATGGAGCCCTGTGTCACAGGATCAGCTCCCCGGCCTCAGAAGGAAACCAGAAGGCCACTCCTCAGTCCCTGTGTCCTGAGGGTTCTGGACGGGTCTCTCTGAGCAGAGGTGCTGACCTTACCCCGATCATAGGCTTGTCCACACTCCTGGGAGGGTAGCTCTTTCCCTGTGCTATTTGGATATGGAGCCTCGTGGCACAGACCACAGGCGTAAACCGGAAGGCTCCTGTCCCAGGCTGTTCCTCTTGGCTCCTTACTCTTTTGCACTTGCTCTCATTCCTTGTGACAGCAAAGATCACAGAGGCTGATGGCAGACAAACATTACTGTGTGTCAGTGTCTTCTATTTTGTCCCATTATAGTACCAGTGTGCCTGGTGGCACCTTGGGGCACCTCAACCAGAGGTAGCACAAATCCCCCATTCTATATTGTGTGCAGTTAGGAAAATCTTGGACCATCTACAAAGAGCCTCAGTGTTTGCATCTCTTCTGCTTCCATGTTCTATAGAGAATACTCTGCCTGAACCTAGTAGCAAAACCAACAAGTGGTTATGTCTGAAGCAGTTCCTCAAGGTGGATCATGGGGAAGGGGGAACACTTGTATACACAACACACCTGAACTAAAGTGTGGGTCTCTGCACTTTCCAGGACCTTCACTCAACACCAGGAACTATGGAATCCTTTCTCTTGCTGACCTACCCAATAGCATCTATCATCCATCCATCCATCCATCCATCCATCCATCCATCCATCCATCCATTCATCCATCCAATCTAACCACCCATCCATCCATCCATCATCCATCCATCCATCCATCCATCCATCCATCCATCCATCCATCCATCCATCATCCATCCATCCATCCATCCATCATCCATCCATCCATCATTCATCCATCCATCCATCCATCCAATCATCTGTTTTGCCCACCCACCCATCAATCGTCTTCTCTTCCTTCCTTTTTCCTTCTCCCCAGTCCACAGTCTCTCCTCACTAGACTTGAGGATCTTGAGTGTGCTCGTGACTCAAGAGCTTGTAAACAATTCCTAGCCTAAAACACCACCACCTGAGTTATATATTGTCCGCATAAACCCCCTCGAAGAACAGATCAAGCCTGTCTGCATCCTCATCTCTGTATCCAGATACTTTCTTCTTTCTCACCTCAGCCCCTTTCACAGGTCCCTGCTCACTTTCTTTCAAACTTTTTGCCTTGACTTTAGGTCCCTCCCCTGGCACAGTGAGGACTCTTTCCTGTCACTCCTTGGGTGGGTGTTTTTTTCTTTTTATTGCTTTACACTTCACAGACCAATTGCCTCTCATATCACTCCCTGTTGGGCCATGCCCTGTGAACTCCTGGTTTTTTGCCCCTTTGTGGCTCTTCCTGTCTTCTGAGAAGCTTCTTGGTCTTGTCTCATGACTTTAGTGTAGGAATCCTCAAGAACTGGATTAGGTCCTTGGTAGCAACAATCACACTTTTAATTATTTTGGTCTGTAGCACATGATCCATACAGCATCCTTAGTGTTATGAGGGGATGCCAAACCAGCCCACAGAATTGTGGGAAGGGAATGACAAAGGACCCTGCAGCATGACTCTGAGATCAGACTCTGACCCCAGACATGGACAGCTTTCCAAGACTCACTTTAGGTGAAGAAATTCATACATGAAGAAGCAAAAATAAAGCCCCGTAATGTTGACTATCACTACTGCTCAGACTGGAAGTACTACTCTGTATCCCTCTGAAGAAGCAACTGGCTAGAGAGTTAGATTACAGGCCTGGGAATAGCAGTGACCAGCTGCACTGGGAGCTTATCTCACTCTCTTTTCTTCAACCTCTGGGTCCTCCTTCTCCCTGACTGCTTCTTCAGGATTTCCCAGTACAGGAGGGCCTGGCCTTTACACCAATATGAGTTTAGTAAACATGACAGCTACTCATATACCATTCTTCTTACAAGGTCATGGATGCTTTAGACTGAGAGACAAACAGCTAATATTTTATAAGGTCTTGATGGGGAGAAAGGGGTCATGGTGGGAGGAAGGATAGAAGAGGCAGAAATCACAAGAGGGGACATATGAGGTCAATCAGAAAGGAGCCCAGGCAGGGCAGGGTGGAGGAGGGAAGGAAGGCAGTGGGGAGGAGGGAGTCAGGGCAATGTGGAGGAGGGAGTCAGGGCAGTGTGGAGGAGGGAGTCAGGGCAGTGTGGAGGAGGGAGTCAGGGCAGTGTGGAGGAGGGAGTCAGGGCAGTGTGGAGGAGGGAGTCAGGGCAGTGTGGAGGAGGGAGTTAAGGCAGTGTAGAGGAGGGAGTCAGGGCAGTGGGGATGAGGGAAGGAGGGCAGTGGGGATGAGGGAAGGAAGGCAGTGGGGAGGAGGGAGTCAGGGCAGTGGGGAGGAGGGAGGCAGAGCAGTGGGGAAGACAAAGAGAGGTATAGAATTATTGCCAAGCCTGGGTAGTACTACTGCCTCCCATGAAGGTGCATGAATGAGGAGGAAGGTAGAGTCTGAAACACAGCCTCCCTAATTCAAACCAGGAGGCTGGGTGCACAGTTCATAAACCATGCAGGGGTCTAGAGTGGGACAGAACTACCAGGTGGTACCATTTTCCGTGGGTGGCCTTGGGGCTGGACTGCAGAGTGCTGTTAGTCAGATGCGGCAGTTTGAATCAGAATGGCCCCCAGAAACTCAAATATTTGAATGCTCCATCACTGGGGAACTGTTAGGTAAGGTTAGAAGGATTAGGAGGTGTGACCTCATTAGACGAAGCGTGTCACTCAGGGATGGTCTCTGCCCGCAGATCAGGATGCAGCTCTCAACTATGTCTCCAGCATCATGCCTACCACATCTGCCAACGTGATTCCCACCACAGTGATAACCGACTAATCCTCTGAAACTGTAAGCCAAATCCCAATTAAATGATTTATCTTCTAAAAGCGGCCATGTTCTTTTCACAGCAATTTAACATCAACTAAGACACTGGACATCATAGAGTACTTGAGGGACATGTCTGTGGGAACCAATCCTGTGACATGGTCCACATGAGTGACATACAATGTGGCCAATGAGAAGACTGGGGGCGGGGCAGAAGTGGCTCTGTCTATGCAGCTTCCTATGAATCTATATTCACAAATTTTAACACAAAAGGTTAAAATTATTTGAAGAAAAGAAAAACAACAACAAATGTCTTCAAGTGCTACCAAGGGCTCAGATATCCATGCTGGCCAGGAAGGAGCAGAATGAGGCCCTAGCGATCTCCCTACAGCAAGGGTCAGATAGGAACAGGTGGGCCAGAGACCAACTGCTCCAGGCTGCTCAGAGCTGTGGTGGTCTGAATAAAATTGGCCCTCATAGCCCCACAGGGAGTGGCACTATTAGGAGGTGTTGTGTGCCACTGGAGGTGGGCTTTGAGGTCTCAGATGCTCAAGCCACGCCCAGTGTGGGATCCTGCTGCTTGTTGATTCAGAGGTAGAATTCTCAGTTCCCTCTCCAGTACTAAGTCTGTCTGCAGGCTGCCATGCTTCCCACCATGACGATAATGGACTAAGCCTCTGAACTACAAGCCAGCCCCAATTAAATGTTTTCCTTTACAAGAGTTGCTGTGGTCATGGTGAGTCTTCACAGCAATAAAAACCCTAAGACAACAGGGTTGGTGAGCTCAGCATGGGTTCTAGCCAGCCAGCTTCCCTCTGGGCTGATTAAACTCCAAAGGTTAGGCTGTGGAGGCCACATTATCTCTGCTGGGTTCTTATTCTGGGACAAGAAGTGAAGGGGGCAGGGGTACAGGGGAAGGCTGGCACAGGGGTTTCATCTCAGCCTGGCCTGGGCCTGAGTGGGTGGCGCAGTCTCTCTGACCAGCCAGACAAAAGGCAAGAGTGCCTGGAAGGGAGATACTGCAGCTACCATTCAAGAGTTCTGGGCTGGAGCCCACAGGTAGCAGGTTGTTCCAACTCCACATGTCTCCAAGTCCCCACTGCTCAGCACCTGATGGAAGTCCACCCCTTCCTGTTCCCTGACTTCAGATCTCCCTACTGGACTCCAAATCCTTGTAGACCATAACAAAGAGGCCCTGTAGCTACCAGAAATGGGGCTTTGGAAGCTACTGTGTAGGTAGTGGGTATCAGGGCTCTGCCAGAGAGAGTCAGGGCCTTCTGGGCCTCAGAAAACATCTGACGAGATAGCAGATGGCCTATAGGACTTCCTAGGTTCAGGAGGGTTAGCCAATGCTCAGTCCCACTCCCGCCCTTAGCTGTTGCTGTTGGCTTCTCTCCTGTGGGACTATCTCCTAGTGACATATTTTCTTCTCCATCGACTGTCTGTTAGATACTTGCTCTGCCTCTTTTGGATAGTCAGTCTGGTGGCTGTGATCTGGGCAGTATGCATGCCCGCTTAAAACTCCAGACTCTGGATGTTCTGAGAAAGCCCTGAGGGACAGAGTGCACGGGAGAGACAGCCCCTGAACAAAAGATGTAACCCAGCAGAGTTTAAATCATTAAAAAAAAATGAGGGAAAGGGGAGGGAGAAGAGAGACATACAGAGTTGGAGAGAAAGGAAGGCCCGCTCTGCTGCAGCCTCAGGTCACATATACGAAAGTCCTGACCATGTTTGCTGGCCTGCTCTTCACTTCCTGCCTGTTGTCCCCACGCGTTCATGGTTGCTTTGATCTGATTTCCAGGAACCCTGAGCAGACCACAGAACTATGATCTGATCAGTAGCTGCTCTTGTACTCTCTAACCCAATGAGAGTGTGGTGGGCTCTTGGAGAATTTTAAGCATGTGCAGGTCCTTCCAAATGAGGATGACAGACACCAGGGCAGAGATAGTGGTCCACAGTCAGAGTCCTGCAGGCACCCATGGCTCCACCCTTGTTAGCAACTGTCAATCAGAGTCACCTGGCAATTGTCAATCAGTCACCTGGCAACTGTCAATCAGAGTCACCTGGCAACTTATCAATCAGAGTCACCAATCTTGGCAACTGTCATTCAGAGTCACCTGGCAACTGTCAATCAGAGTCACCTGGCAACTATCAAAGACAGTCACCTGGCAACTATCAATCAGAGTCACCTGGCAACTATCAATCAGAGTCACCTGGCAACTGTCAATCAGTTACCTGGCAACTGTCAATCAGAGTCACCTGGCAACTATCAATCCAGGTCAGCAATCTTGGCAACTGTCAATCAGAGTCACCTCTCTAAGCTCAGATTTCCTGTGCCAAGCTATGGCTACGGGTACTATCTGTTATTGAGGACCCTAGGTTCTTAGTCTTCCCTGCACTGTGGACTATGCTTACTGGGGACCCTGAGGCCCAGGTGGCAGGGTGAGTGTATGCTTGGCATATCCCTCTACATTAAAGTCCCACCTAGACACATGAACTATGGTCATGGTGTCAAAGTATAGAAAGACAGAAAACAGGGCAGCTGGTACCAGTGGTGAGGGTAACATCCAGCAGGCACCCAGCTGGGTGAGCTGGGCTGGGAGAATGAGAGGGTTCCCTAGTGATCTCAGCAGACTCGTGCCCAGAGCATCCTGATGCTGTGAGACATGGCTGACTTGACCACTTGGTGCAGATGACAGGATACCCTGGAGCCAAGGCCCTGCCCACAGGGATATAGATGTGGCAGGGACATACTTCATGTAGGATGTGGTGGCTCTTGTGTGTGGCTTCTCTGTTCTCCTGCGCGGTTCCCAGCCACCTCCGTGACTGATGGGAAAGCCACAGCCGCCCTAAGTGATCATTATGAACAGGTTCCCTGTAATTGGAAGATAAACCTTCCAAGTTCATTGCTGTCTCAAATTCATCTTTAACTTAAAAAGAAATACCAATAGTTAAAGCCAGCTGCATGGGGCAGGACAGCATGTGTGGAGGGCAGATAACGCCCTGCTCTCTTTGATTGCGGCTCATTTTTGCCTTGGGGATTTTTAATCCTTCGACCTTTGGAGTCCAAGCTCTTAATTATTTTTTTTATTTCATTTTTAGCATCAGTGGCTGCCCAGAGTGTCCTGTGCACAGCCCTCCAGGCAGCAGCTCCTGGGGACACAGCTAGCTCCTGGTTGGGGGGGGTGGCGGTGGAGAGACAGACACAGAAAGCCACACGGGGCCCTCCATTCTTGTGTCTACCTGTATGGTGGTCTTTTCTCTCTGTCTAGCATCAAAAGACAAGAGCCACTTGCGCAGCGGTCCCTGGGTCCTGTACACAGGACAGGTGGCTGCCAGGGTTAGTGTCTGAGCCAGTTCAGGCAGACTCTTGCCTGCCTACCGTGGATCAGATGTGCCCTGTGGAGAGATCCAAGAAAACTTAAGACACTTAAGAAGGGCTTGCCAGCAAAGACTTGCTAAGCACTTATCAAGCCCCTACTGTATGCAGTGCAGCTGTCGAAGGCGGTGATGGAGGGAATGAAAAACATCCGAGGGACCCCATTGTGCCATGGAGGTCCACGCACCTGGGCGAGGGTAGGAGCCTCTCCTCTGTGTCTGCCCTGTTTGGAGCTGATGTTAAGGTGAGGTCTGACATACAAGGATGAGACCATCTACAGCTGACTTCTTAACTGTGTGTGAGTCTCAGACACCATTGGGGTTCTGTGCTTTATTCCAGCTGACAGCCCCGAGCCTAGCAGCCACCCCGCCACAAGCTTATTCACAGGATTGCACAGCCATCCCAGATAGGACTCAAGGATGCAGCTTCCTGCCCAGGATACCTGGCCCACAGCATCTGGAGGACCTGAAGCTTGGAAGATGGCGATCTCCTGTCCTCAGAGGGGAAGTGGGTTCCCAGCAGGGCAGAAAACTTGTTCTATTTCAACAAACAGAGACAGAATATGAATTCATAGGGCTCATTACACATCCCAGGGCAGGAGCTACAAAATGGGCTGCGAGCTGTGAGGACACCTGAGGCAGAGCAGAGCAGCCATTCTGGAGGAGCTGCTGTCATGGGGGAGGGGTGCCCAGGAGGGAACTGAGGACAGGATGCATGAAGGTTGGGGATGGAAAGCCAAGTCATGACACAGCAGTGAAAACCACTTTCTTTATGCACAGAACATGGGGGTCTCTTCAGTCTGACACAGTGGTCTATGGTTGTGGGCCGGGGACACAAATACACAACGGTTTTGGCACACGAGGGTGTGGTTGGCAGGGGGATCTGCCTGGGATGTCAGAAGCAAACTGGCCACTCCCTGGCTAAATCCCTACACCAGAGAAAGGCTGGAGGCCCCCGGAAGTAACATTTGGTAAGGCATACTCTCTGTGTGCAGCACAGAGAAGGAGACAGATATTCCTGTAAAGCCACCAAGGAGCAGGTGAGCGGAGTCCAGCCTACAGAGAGGTGTGAGGGAGAACAAGTTTCCGAGTCTCACGGGAGGGACACATGCCCAAAGGGAGACGGCGTGAGCAGCCCAGGGTGCCTCCTCCATTGAGCCAGGATGACAGGATGGACAAATGAACAGTGCCATTGAGCCATGGTGTTTCTTTAGTACCCTCCAGGGCCAACTCACACTCACCACGCACTACCCTGCAGCTCACTGAGGCAGCCATCTTGGAGATCACAAGGAGGTCTCAGAAGCCTTGACGAGCAGTGGTTACCGACTGCTAGGAAAGCAGCTTTGAAAACCAGCGATGATTCTATACATCACTCATTTTCTGGCCTGAGCTTGGATTCTCTGACGTTTCAGCTATGATTGTAAAGATTCCGAGTTGCAGTCCTTTGCCTAGAAATCTGATCACGGGCGGGTGGGATGGGGTCTGTGTTTCTTCTTGCTCAGCAGCTGGAAACCATCCTCCAGGTCCTAGATACTTCATGGTGGGCATGGAGGCAGAATTGACTGAGGGGAGACCTGCAAGGGGGGCAGCCTGAGCCAATGAGACTGGGCCAGTGAGGCCAGAGGTCTCAGATGTTCAGCCTTGCTGTTCCTATGCCTCAGAGAGGCGCTTCTGAGCTGTGATTAGCAAAGCTCCCTTCTGCTCTGGCTTACTCCCTGGAGGAATGTCATAGGTGAACATCTGTAGGTGCACACATGCACAAACCTTTGGTCACGAGGACCTTAGGACCATTCTAAGGTCAAGCACAAAGGCTCAGAACATTGCACAGACCCCAGTGGGACCCAGGGATCTGTGCTTTGCACTGCAGATGCTCTGAAAGGGAGCAGAAGTCACTTACTCAAGTCTCCTCTGCCCTGAAAACACCTCTCCAGACCAAATCCTGTTTCTGAAGCAGTGATCTCTTGACCAGCAGCACAGTTCTCGGCTGTCCAGGTTTCCCTCTACCCAAGAGTTCTGGTGACACACGGGAAGTGTCAAGCACTGTGAAGCCAATGGTGTCTTACTGAACCGCTCTAGTGGCTGAACCTCACCAGCTCGCCTTGCTGCAGAATGGGGTGGCACTCCCTAAGTGATCGAGAGCTTTGGCATACGCTGTCCTGTCTCATCCCCATGGTAACCCAGACAGGTGGGAAGGCTGTGAGGGTGTATGAAGACCTGAGGGGATATTCTATAGCTTAGCTATAGGATATAATCAGGTTATAATCCCCCTAAGCCTTGGCCTCCTCACCGATAAGAGGGTCAATGTCACTGTAGCTGGTTCTGGCTTAGAGCCCTGTACATAGGGATGCTCTCTCAAGTCCATCAGACTATGCAGAAGCCACACACAGAACCCTGAATGCCAGCGCTTAACGATGCCCAGGCTTCCCTCAGCAATGCGTCGGCTGCTGCTCCAGCTTCCGGGTTTGTCTGTGTGGATCTGTTGGTTCTCATGATAAGCTGGTGATCATTATTTCTGACCTCAACACAGCCTGCTTCTCGGGCTTCCACTCCCACACAATCTTGTGGGAGCAAAGAATCATTGAGACACATCCTTAATTAAGATGCCGAGTTGGTTCAGCAAACGTCAGAACTCCTGATGTCAAGAGGAAAAACCAATCTCATTAAATATGTGCTAATTAGACACACAGGGCAACACAAACCTGCCGAATGGTACCCCTCTCCACTACCAGCTGGCAGAGTCTGCAGGGTTGGGGGTCCTTGGGGGCTTGACCCCATCTTAAAGAAGTCCTGATAGCACCCAGGACAGACCCTTCCTTCCGACCTTCCCCAGTGTTCTAGTGTTTTCTATATAGTCTGTGTTAAAGGGTGACTGGAGAAACCCCAGAATAGTTTTGTCTGGTGGTATACAACTGTAATCCCAGAATTTGTGGCACAGAAGATGAATATCAGGAGTTCAGAGCTAACCTCAGCTACGAAGTAAGTTCTAGGTTAGCCGGGTCTACACAAAACCTTGCTTTAAAACAAATAAGCCAACTAACCAACTAAAACTGGAAGTCTCCAGTCCACAACTCAGAAGCAGAAGCAACTACTCAGGCTGAGTCTTACTGCCTACCTGTGGTCACCGTAAAGGCACCAAGATTACCTACCATGTTTGTGGCCAGCAGGCTGGGGTGGTGACGTGAGCTACAGGTTCTTTCTGTAGGTGGCCAGAGCAACCTGACCTGCCTGTGAGGGAACTGCTGACTGTGGAGCTCCTGAGAGCTCCTGCTGGGACCAACCTCAGAGTCACTCTCCCAGCTGACCTCCTTTCATCCTTACAGACTCATGTCTCCCCTCACAACTGTGTTCTCAGCTCCCTGTGGCTGCCTCTGTCACGGCTACCTCTGCAGTGGCTACCTCTGTTGTGATTACCTATGTAGTGGCTCCCTCTACTGTGGCTGCCTCTGTTATGGCTACCTCTGCAGTGGCTACCTCTGTCATGGCTACCTCTGCAGTGGCTACCTCTGTCATGGCTGCCTCTGCAGTGGCTACCTCTATCATGGCTGCCTCTGCAGTGGCTACCTCTGTCATGGCTACCTATGCTATGGCTCCCTCTGCTGTGGCTGCCTCGCCGTGGCTACCTCTATCATGGCTGCCTCTGCCATGGCTGCCTCTATCATGGCTGCCTCTGTAGTGGCTACCTCTATCATGGCTGCCTCTGCAGTGGCTACCTTTGGGCTTCTCACCTCCTCCCCTCAGGAACCCCTGCTGTCCATGGGCAGTTTCTCAGAGAACCTTATTCCTTCATAATTGATACACCTTTCTTCCCTTTGTCCCACCATCATCAAGAATGTTGATTCTAGGCTGTTTCCAGTTCCTGGCTATTATGATGAATGGATAATGAAAAAGTGATACAGCTGTACAATAGAATATTATTTAATGGCTAACATTAAGGAAAATGAAATTATGGAAAATTCAGATAAATGGAGGTTGCAAAAAAAAAATCATCCTGAGTGAGGTAACCTGCAGCCCCAAAGACAAATACAGTATGTTTTCTCTTATATGTGGATATTAGCTTCTAAGCTTTCAATATACAAACTACAATCCAAAAAACCTCAGAGGGTAGGTGCCTAGTAAGGAACAAGTGTGGGAGTAAGGGGCTGGGGGGTCAGGGTGCTTGTGGGGGTGGAGGTCAGGGTGTGTGTGGGGCTGGGGGTCAGGGTGTGGGTGTGGGTGGAGGTCAGGATGGGGGTGGGGCTGGGGGTCAGGGTGCGGGTGGGGGTGGAGGTCAGGGTGGGGGTGGGGGAATCTTTCAAGGAAGAGGAAAGAGCATACATACAGTGTTATGGAAAGATGAGGGGGGGAACTACAACAGGAAAACTAGCACTAAAGGCCACTTAAAAAAACCATATGGACATGTACTATTGTAGAAGCTTCCTAAAATATATACATTTATGAAAGGCATCTAAGTAGAGTCACCAAATTGTAGGTGCAACAGTGTCGCAACTGGACATCTTATGCCACCAAGGAAAACCTCCAGTGCCAGGCATAGGTTACATTTTGTTGTGATATTGTCCAAAGAGGTCCCAGGACTCTCTCAAACATCTCAGGCTATTGCCAAGGCTATTGGCTGCTCTCTACAACATCATGGTAAGACCCTGTTGATAAAGACAACAGAAGCATATGTTACTGAACACGGAAAAGTCGAGCTGGTGCCCAACTAGAGGCTTTAGCCCTACTGACGAGTGTTCATGGTGCTGGAAGGCATCTGAATGCTACTGGAGAAAAAAGGTAACCATTGCAAACCTGGTGGTCTACAACAGCGACCCACCTGCAAGATGTGCCGGTGCAACTGTGGCACAGGAGTTATGGGAGTAACCAACTGTGGGGCAGTGGTCTGTAACAGGCAATCTGACATTTGGTTGAGCAAAGGCTGAAAATTCTGGGAGACCCCGTGAAATATTCATGAGGGACCGAATTATATCACTCACAGCCTTTACAACCCCTGTATAGAGAGAGGCCTGGCGTGTGAGACTTGAAAAGCAGCTCTGACCCCTTCCATAGGCAAATGTGGCACTAGAGAGCTCCCAGACCTAGCCAATAGAAAGCACCTGTTGCCAATCCCCTGACTCCTCCCAACCAGTATATCAGATTGTCCCACCTGCATAGTTCTCTCTCTCTCTCTCTCTCTCTCTCTCTCTCTCTCTCTCTCTCTCTCTCCCCCCCCCTCTCTCCCTCTCCCTCTCTCTCACCCCCCCCCCCCCGTGCAGCTCTGCCCGCCTGCTCTCTGCGCAGCTCTCTGCCTGCGCCAGCTCTCTGCCTGCCTGTTATCTGTGTCTCTCTATGCTGCTATCTGCCCGCCCCTGCCCGCCAGCCTGCTCCGTCCCACTTCCGCCCGCGCCTGCCGCCCACATCCAGAAGGAATAAGGCTGCAAAACTACTTTGGCGTTGGAGAACTTTGTCTAAGGGGCTGTAACACTTGGGCCCTCGAGGAGATCTGCTTTCCAGGCCTAGCGGTGGGGTGCAAGTCGACAGCGGCTGGGGGTCTCCTGGGAACCTCCATAGGCTAGCCGGCCTCCCTCGGGTCTGGCCCCGGGCCGACTCAGCAGGGTGGCGAGTGCTGAGCGTGCTCGGTCTGTCAACGCTCAGTCCAACAACTAACCACTTTCTGATTGGATTTAAGGCTCTCATCATGGGATGGAACCCATAATCAACACTGCTAAAGTGGCTAGGAACCGGAGATGTTTGTTTGCTCACGGGCCTTATAGTCGGAAAACCTAATGCTATTATTCTACTAAAGGATTATAGCAGTAAGATAACTCCTTATGACTGGATGTTCCACCCATCTATCAATGCCTTGCTCAACCCACATCAGAGCATATTCTTTCTGTAGAAGGGACCAACACACAACATAGACCCACAACCAGACAATGTGTAGAAAGTGAAAGACTTTTGAGTATTCACCCTAAATGGGATGTCTCCCTCAAACCCCTCTCTTTAAGCCCTGGGAATCTGCGTGGCAGAGGAGGCAGGAAGATTATACGACCCAGAGGTGGTGGAGTCCAAGGAATCTGTCTTCCACACACAGCAGGGCTGATGCGCATATGATCTCAGAGACTGTGGCAGTGCACACAAGGCCTGCTCAGGTCCAAGCCAGATCGGATCCCAGCAGCGAGAGGGAGGAAGTGAGACTGTGTATAGTTCATACCTTTAGGGTCTGTTTGGGAGGGGGCTGAAAAGAGTTCACACCTAGAACAGCAACCGTGGGCAGTGGCTGCTGTCTTCTGAGGACATGCGACCTCAGCTACCTGAGGACTGGATGGGTAATGCTGAGTGGCTGGGGCCACACCTGATGCAGTGTCCAGTGACGTTTACAGCGTGCATTTACAATCAGCCTGGGCAACAAGCAAAGGAATCTGTTTTTCTCTGACCGCTGTGCAGCCATGTAGCAGGTGATTAACTAAACCACCAATCTCAACCCCATATTGTTGACAATCTGGCGCTCCGTGGGTATGGATGTTGAAATTCCCCTGCCTGCATGCTTCCTATCAGGTCTTCAGAGCCAGCTCTGCCAGCTCCAGACAGACTTGCTTTCATTTATCCTTACAGGAGAAGGATGCCCAGTCACCCTCCGGTAGTCTCTCCATTGCATGGGGCAGGCCAAGAACAGGAAGCCAAGCTGGTCCCACCCTCAGCTAAAGCTTTCTGCTTCAAAGCTACTTCTAGGCATCAATTTTTAAGTCAAATGCTTTATGACATTTACTGACATGGAAATAGTCCTCAGGGCAGACTGGCTGTCTGTTCAGCTGAGGATATCAGAGCCCTGGCTGTGATCCACAGGGTAACTCATCCCCTCCCATTATCCTAGGCCTGTAGTGACCACTGGACAGGCACCCAGCCCTTCCACGATCTGCCCAAGGCTGCTCAGTATGTCACCCTGGTAGCTGGTATAACTTAAGAGTCCTTCTAAATGGAATGCAAGTTTTTCCGTGGGTCTGATACTGCCCCTGGAGATGTGCAGCCATATCTTGATACAATTTAGTTGTGACAACTGGGTATTTGCTGGTCTCTTTAGGTAGTGTTGGGGCTCAGACCCAATACCCTATAATGCACAGTCTCACATGAGGAGGCCAGGAAGCTGTTCCAGTGGCTGGCTGTCCCTCTTGTGAAGCTTCTGTGGTAGAGAATTCTAGGATAGTCTCCTATAGCAAGGCCCAAGACATCTGTAGAGTGAGGCCAGCTATGGAATCTTCCGGCTCATGCTGGTTTTGTGGGCACAGGCCACGAAAGCCTGACCTTTGGCTGTGTACAGTCACCTCCATCCCATCTGTGTTGCCTTTGTCTCTGTCAGCCAGCAAAGAAAGGTCTCACTTCCTGAAATACCCCCATTTCTTCATTACCAGAGAAACTGCCCTGGGAACTCTTCTGTAGTTTTACATTGGATCACCCTCTCCTTCTGTAGCCCAGGCTGGCCTTGAATTCTCAGTCTCTCCTGTGCTGGGATTACAGATGTGGTTGCCACATCTTGCTTGTTCTCAGGTTTTTGAAGTAGCAGGGTGGTCATACATAGTATGTAAATTCCTGTGACCTCCCGGGTCTCTTGACTAGGCATCCCCCCTCTAAGCATAGGAGAGGGGCCAGGCAGCTCGCTAAACACCACAGAAACTTCCAGCACTCTGTGTGTAGCCATGGGGCTGGAGATTTCTCATAGTTCCTCCTGTTTTTGTGTTTCCTGAACCATTCCAGTTTCGGGCAAGCTATGGCAGGCCTAAAGGAGGCCTGTCCAGGGGTTCAGGGCCAAGTTCTGAGGCAGCACTTCAATCAGCTATCACAAATTAGCGGCCAGCGATAGAAGGCCTGCAGAGGTGCTTCCTGTGTGGCGGGGACCGTGTGGCTCTGCTGGGGCACCTAATTTCGGTAATTATAGTTTATACACTTAAGCTATTTTTACTTTTAAATTAAACACCTATGTGTATTAGGATCCTCAGATGGAAGCGCATGCACTTCAACCCAAAGAGGGTTTGCATCTGTCAGAAATTAAGAAAAATATAAAATTAACAAATGTAAATAAGTCTGAATGAACGGCTACAGCAGTCTTCTAACTCCACAACTACATTTTACCTCTAGAAAGGACTCTGAACTATCAACTGCCTTCAGAGCACAACGCCCAGCTGCTTGGCACACTACACCGGAGCAACGCTTCCTCTGCAGCTGGGCCCTTGCTTCTGTCTCACTGCCAGCTTCTGCAAGCCAGCGATGCTTCTAGGGACGGGCAGTGCTGATGGAAGTCCGCCTGACAGATGCGAGCATCAACAAGTTTGTTGCTCTGATTGACTGCATGGTATTTTAGGCAAATGAACCTGTCCAAAAAAATCTCTATGGCCGTGTTCAAGCCCAGATGGAAGATGATCTTGACAGTGCGGATACCAGCTTTGCAATTAGTTGAGATGTTTCAATAGACTAATGAACTTTCTTCTGAGGCGTGTTCCCTGTCAGCAGAGAAGGCAGGCTGCGCTAGAAACAGTTACGGGATGTCAGACCTCAGCCAAACAGCATTTTGGGAAGCTGCTGGCAAAGCCACATGAGGAGCAGGAGCAGGGGGATGGCAGTGGGGGGCCCTTGGGAGCCCCAGCTCATGGCACTGATCTTTGACTGAAGAGGCACTAATGAGGCAGTGCCATAGGGAACACCCTGGAATCAGCAAAATATTGGGGAACAGAAGCATGGACCATAGGCGTCCTGAGTGTTCAGGAGAGATACAGTAATTGATATAGTAACTGAGATGTCCTCATGGGTCACAGAGCACAGAGGGGAACACTGTCTGATTGGGATGAGTCAGAGATGAAGGTCTGGACACTGCCTGGCCTGACTCTAACCCTAGCAGCCCTAACCCTAGCCCTAAATGTAGCCCTAATCCTAACAATCCTAACAACCTAACCCTAGCCCTAACAACCCTAACCGTAACCGTAACTCTAACCCTAACCTAACCATAACCCTAGCCCTCCAGTGAGGGCTGGAGGAGTGGATGAGGGGCTCATGTGCAAGGCAGTGTGGTACCCCAGAGAGGAGAGCTTCAATTGTACATCACTGGAACCAATAACCAACCGATCCTCTCCAGGGGACACAAAAGGAAATGAAAAATGTTGTTTTCAACCAAGTGGGCTGTAATTAAAGTATCTTAAACATCTTTGTTAATGAGATGGGGAGTCTATTGGCAAATAGCAGCCCTCACTTCTGTTCTCACTGTGTGTAGCAAGAGATTCATCTCTCAATAGCTGTCTATCTATCTATCTATCTATCTATCTATCTATCTATCTATCTATCTATCTATCTATCCATCCATCATCTGTCTATTATCTATCACCTATCTATCTGTCTGTCTGCCTGACCATCCGTCTGTCTATCTACCTACCTACCTATTATCTATCTACCTACCTACCTATTATCTATCTATCTATCTATCTATCTATCTATCTATCTATCTATCTATCTATCTTTCTTCTTCTTCTTCTTCTTCTTCTTCTTCTTCTTCTTCTTCTTCTTCTTCTTCTTCTTCTTCTTCTTCTTCATCTATCAATTCATCTATTTATCCACCCACCTACTCACTGAATCATTACCCACCATTTATATGTCTGGTCCATCTAGCCACTGTGTGGTCTCTCCTTCCCAGAACCCCTGCCTCTAGTTTCATAATCATAAAATCTCACCCTGCAGAGGGTTTCCAGGAATCCCACAAAGAGAGCAAAAGACATAGGACCCTTGCCTGGGGCCAGCTAGGAAGTATGTCTCTGAGGCTCTGAGTGACTCTCTGAGAGCGGCCACTTTTGACACCACCCAGGCACAGACACTGGTTTTTCAATATCTCAATCCTCTCCCCACACCCAAGGTCACTCTGCAGGGTCCCTCCATGAGGCCTTTGATAATGTAGAGTGTCTATGCCTAACTGTGCCTAGCTGCAGTTGTCCTCATGACCAGAAGGGCAAGATCCAGCAGCCCTTAATTTTGTGCAATCTGTCTTGACATCGTCAATTCCTCTAACTCTCGAGCTTTACACTCAATAATCCCACTGTTGTCAAGAGCTCATGGGCTTGGGTCCATAGCTTTTCCTCAAGATGCTTCAAAGTGGCAAGAGGGAAAGTGGAACTGTGACTCTCCGGAGGCATCAGAAAGTATATTTAGTACACATTTCTAGTTATCCACCAGTCATTAATTCATTTTCCTTTATAAAATACCAACCCAAGAGGCTTAAAAGTCCATACACAAGCTGTGTTTGAATACTATGAGACTTAACTAATTATGAATGCTTTTATCATGAAATGTTGCTCACTTATTTAAAAAAATGTAAAAAAAAAAAAAAAAAAAAAAAGTAAAACATGGGAACTGAGTCCCAAGTACCAACTTCTGTCATGGTGGCAGAAGTAGCTCCTATGTGATTCAGTCCCCACTCCCTGAGGCTCTAGGTGGGCAGAGCTCACTGTTGTCCTACTAAACTTGGGCACAGTGTTGGAGAAAGAGCTCAGGGGTGAAAAGAAGTTGGGACCTGAGCCACTCTCCTGCTTCCTGTATTCAGGAAGTCTGAAGATAAGTGAACATCTGAGAATCGAGGCTAGCTCTGGCTAGCTACAGAAACACGGGATTTAGTGAATGTCTGAGGATTGAGGCTAGCTCTGGTTATCTACAGGAACATGGGCTTTACTCTTCCACTGCGTTCTCTCTAAAACCTACCTCGATGTTCTCCCTGACACCTCCCATGAGCCAACACCGAATGCCAGTGTTCTCATAACTTGGCTCACTTCTGATGCAATCACCTACATGGACTCAGACTCTGGGGCTTACTCCCTTGAGACTACCCCACTAGGGAATGGTCCTGAGTCTCAGGCTACCTGCTCTTCTGGTTAGCTATGACCTGAGGGCTCTGATGAAGCACTCTTCAGCTTCCATGATTATCAGGAACACACAAGAGATACACGGAGCAAGAGGCACACACTGCGACTGCACAGGCACTTGGGTGTGACATGCTCCCTGCACCTCTGCGTCTGACCCCCAAAGCTCTCTGAATTTCCTCTTCAGGAGTCTGTCTGGTGCTTGCTTACCCTACACCTTTTGCTATCATCAGTACATGGACTGATGGTATCACAAAGCTTCTGGTCTTTCAGGTGACCAGCCTTATGCTGCCACTGGCTGGCTACCTCAGTCTGAGTCACCACCCAGGTGTGGTAGGAAGGGGCTACTTATGAGTGACAAAAGATACGGGTGTGTCCAGGAAGTGCCAAGAGGTTTCGGAATCCTATGGCAGGGGTGGGAACTAAGGTTAACTGTGCTCCTTGGTACCACAGTCCTGTCACCTGGTCCCATGCCTGCCTCTGCACCCAGATTTGTAATGTGAGACAGATGTATCATAGGCGTGGCCCTGTCTGTCAACCTGGGGAGTTAAACAACAAAGACCTTTAAGCTTCTCTCAGAAACTCTAAAGCCAGTAGCCACTGGAGGGAGACAGATAATCTTGTCTCCTAAATTCTCTCACAGGAGCTTCATGGATGCCAAAGAAACTTTGTTAAGGGCAGAAGCCTGTGGAGCCAAGCGCCCCCCAGAGAAGGGTTGATGGGGGCTCTACCTCAGGCGGGTGCTTAGGAGGCAGAAGTAGATGGGAAGACAGCGGATGCAGCTGCGATGTTCTTTTAATATCTTGGAATTAATTATTTCCCTGGTGGTTTGGGCATCTAACTCACTAGATTTTTTTTTTTCTTTTTGAAGCCCTTCTCCTGAATTTTTCTTTCATTTATACACCCTGAATCCCACACAGAGACGGGCAGTCTAGAAATGATCGTGGCTGACAAAACACGGAGAGGAGGAAGCCTTCTGTACTTCCTGGGAAATATTAAAAGGTGTGAATGTTGCTGCCTGGCCCTGGAGATTTCTCCTACCAACTGACACATGCAAACAGGCTCCGGTGAGCTCTGTAATGAGGGGACAATGTTGGCTGTGTCTTCAGATCAGCTCCTGGGATGCTTGGATGAAGCCTAGGGCCTGCCATGCCTGGAGGGCAGTGATGTCTTTCTAGGTTGTCTCTCCTTGTAAATGGCTCTGAAGGTATGTTTTCTTTTTGAAGTACTTGGGTGAAGCCCTGGGGCTTAAGGAAGGTTGGAGTGTAGAGCAGAGACAAGATCTGGACAGAGGAAACCAAAAACATTACCCCGGTGTCTCAAGGAAACTCTTACAGGTGAGAGAAGACAAAGAGGGGGCAAGAGGAATCCCAGCAGGCAAGTAAGAGGTGGGGCTTGCTGTAGACAGGAGCCTCTCTCACACCTGTCATGGAAGCCTGGTAGCGTTCATGGTCATGAACTTTGCACACAGGATAGACCTCTCTGCTTTATACACGGAACATACGTGGTGTCAGCTGCTTCTTCAGAGCTATGTTCTCTGCAATAGACCTTAGCAGAAGAAATGGCCGAGGACCCAAAGGCCTCCTGAGGAAATCAGAGTTGAGAATTGTCTGTCATCCCTGCCTCACGCTCAACCGTGGTAAAGCCAGTTAGAGACCCAAGAGCAACACATGGGACCATAACAGATAACAGTCTGTCTCCGTTAGGGTTTACTGCTCCGAACAGACACCGTGACCAAAGCAAGTCTTATAAGGACAACATTTAATTGGGGCTGGTTTACAGGTTCACAGGTTCAGTTCATTATCATCAAGGTGGGAACATGGCAGCATCCAGACAGGCATGGTGCAGGAGGAGCTGAGAGTTCTACATCTTCATCTGAAGGCTGCTAGTGGAAGACTCACTTCCAGGCGTCTAGGATGAGGGTCTTAAAGCCCACATCCATAGTGACACACCTATTCCAACAAGGTCACACCTTCAAATAGTGCCACTCCCTGGGCCAAGCATATACAAACCATCACATAGTCCACGACTCGGACACCATAACAGTCCAAGGCTCTGACATACTTTGTGACGCAGGCACGAGGAGTCTGAATAGGACTCTGAGGTCTAAGCCGTGGGAGAAGTATTCTGTAATTGTAAGTCCATGATTGACAGTCAGTGACAGCCAGATGGGGGCTTGCCCTCTGTCAGAATCAACATGCAGAATAACCAGGAAGGCTTTGCTAGGGCACAAGGAAAGACATGTTAAAAATGCCAAGGAGGGCGGTGTGTGTGTGTGCGCGTGTGTGTGTGCACATATGTGCCTGGATGTGTGTGACTACATGTGTGTATGTGTACACATGTGTGCCTGCATGTGTGTATGAGTGTGTGTGCGTGCGTGTGTGCACACGCCTGCACATGTGTGCATGTGTGTGCCTGGATGCGTGTGCCTACATGTGTGTATGTGTATACATGTGTGCCTGCATGTGTGTATGTGTATGTGTGTGTATGTGTGTGTGTGTGTGTGTGTGTGTGTGCGCGCACGCGCCTGCACATGTGTGCACATATGTGCCTGGATGTGTGTGACTACATGTGTGTATGTGTACACATGTGTGCCTGCATGTGTGTATGTGCATGTGTGTGTATGTGTGTGTGTGCCTACATGACTCTTGCCTTGCAGGGGCCTGAATTTGCTTCTCATCACCTATGGACTTCATGATATCCTTGGGATCCAAGCATTCGGATTGTAGAGGCAGTCGCAGGAGGATCTGTGGTGCACACCAGCCAGCAGAGCCTGCTTGAGAGATCTAGCTTGATGAGAAAGCCTGTCTCAGAGGATGGTGTTCCAAGGATGGGCCTCCACATGCATATGCACGAGAGGGGAGAACTGAAGCCTGGGTGACTTCGATGATATTTGAGTGTGTATAAGGGTGAAGATGCAGAGAGAGCCTGCATCCCTGTGACCACATGTGAGAGCCTGCATTCCTGTGACCCCCCACTGTGAGAGCCTGCATCCCTTTGACCCCCTGTGAGAGCCTGAATCCCTGTGACCACATGTGAGAGCCTGCATCCCTGTGACCACATGTGAGAGCTTGTATCCCTGTGACCCCCTGTGAGAGCCTGCATCCCTGTGACCACATGTGAGAGCCTGCATCCCTGTGGCCCCCTGTGAGAGCCTGCATCCCTGTGACCACATGTGAGAGCCTGCATCCCTGTGACCCCCTGTGAAAGCCTGCATCCCTGTGACCCCCTGTGAGAGCCTGCATCCCTGTGACCACATGTGAGAGC
>CM052701.1:2132142-2169182 GCA_028551405.1 Uromys caudimaculatus
GTGAGAGCCTGAATCCCTGTGACCACATGTGAGAGCCTACATCCCTGTGACCACATGTGAGAGCCTGCATTCCTGTGACCCTCCCACTGTGAGAGCCTGCATCCCTGTGACCACATGTGAGAGCTTGTATCCCTGTGACCACCAGTGTGAGCTTGCATCCCTGTGACCCCCTGTGAGAACCTGCATCCCTGTGATCACCTGTGAGAGCCTGAATCCCTGTGACCCCCTTGTGTGAGCCTGCATCCCTGTGACCACCTGTGAGAGTCTGCATCCCTGTGACTACCAGTGTGAGCCTGCATCCTTGTGACCCCGTGTGAGCCTGCATCCCTGTGACCACATGTGAGTGCCTGCATCTCTGTGACCACCTGTGAGAGTCTGCATCCCTGTGACTACCAGTGTGAGCCTGCATCCCTGTGACCACCAGTGTGAGCTTGCATCCCTGTGACCACATGTGAGAGCCTGAATCCCTGTGACTTCCTGTGTGAGCCTGCATCTCTGTGACCACCAGTGTGAGCCTGCATCCCTGTGACTACCAGTGTGAGCCTGCATCCCTGTGACTACCAGTGTGAGCCTGCATCCCTGTGACCACCTATGTGATCCTAAATCCCTGTGACCATCAGTGTGAGCCTGCATCTTTGTGACTACCTATGTGATCCTGAATCTCTGTGACCCCCTGTGAGAGCCTGCATCCCTGTGACCCCCTATGTAAACCTGTATTCCTGTGACCAGCTTTGTGAGCCTGCATCTCTGTGACCACTTATGCGATCCTGAATCTCTGTGACTGCACAGGAAATCAGAGGTGACTGGGTGGTCTTCATTGAGGGTGAGAGACACTCAGGTTTCCTGGAATCTCACAGGGGATTTAACACACTTCCTGGGACTCACTCTTGATATCTCCTCCAGCTCCCATACCCCTCTCTGGCTGACTTTGGATACATTATTTACAGGGGGGTGGCCACTACAAGCCTCTCCTTTAGCTCTATATTAGAATGAATGAATAGATAGATAGATAGATAGATAGATAGATAGATAGATAGATAGATAGATAGATATTCACTCAAATGAACAAAACCAGAAAGAGAAGACCCCGACAACCTGTAGCATTGGACAGAGGCTATCTGGGCTGGCACAAGATGGGGACCCATCATATGATCTTAGTAGGAGAACCAGGCAAAGAAAACCTGGAGGGGACCCACAGCAGAAAGAGTGGACACCACAGATGTTTCGAGTCTTTCAGTGTCTGGTCCAGCAGTCACAAGGTCATGTGCAACCAACAGTAGCAGGGTTTAACATTTGCCTGCATTTGCCTTGGAGGAGATGACACGGAGACAGGATTGGGTCTTACTGCATTGATGATATGTCCCAAACACATGATCCTGGAGGGTCTCACATAACCCCAAGTGCAGATAGGGAAACTGGCGTGTTACTCAGCTGCAGATGGAAGATGGGCCTAGAGCTTTGTGTGTGCGGCTGCCCTGTGCTCCCGGAAAAAAGGAAGCTCAGCCTGGCGTCAGTACAGACGTCTTGCTGTGGGTGCCAGACAATGAATGTTGCAGCCGCCTCCAAGGGGCTGGCTGCCACGATTTGCTCTGCACATGCAGCGTGGACACCTGCTGGACCCAGGAGGTCACTCTCTGCTTCGCAGTTGGTTGATCTTGTGATACTTTCACTGGTAAAAGCCTCCAGAGACCCCTGCAATTGAGCTGCCTACCTCATGGGAAACTGGGCGGAACAGGGTACAGGCTCCATAGATATGGGAGGGGATGAGGCCACTATCACAGGCTGTGCCCTGGCCGTGTCTAATGTCCCCACAGTATAGAGTGCAGCAGAATGAACAAAGTACAAAGAGCAGGAAGCTCCAGTCTTAGATTGGTCCTCTGCTGCACGTGTGTCCTGGACCCTTCTGGGCCAGGCTGGAAGCTCTGTCCAAGGTCCTGACAACAACTCTCCTGCTGCAGGGCTGCGGCTGGCAGACACTCTCTGGCATCATGGCAGCTCCATGTGGCCAAGGCAAAGGCCAGTGTGATGGCTAAGGAAAGACAGTTTGAGTATTTGAGTAGTTAACTATACACAGGCCCTTCTTTGTTCTCACAATGACAGATGTATCTTCCTTCGGTGATGAGTGAGCACATTGCTAACGCTTTCTAGACCAGCCTCCGTGACTCGGACACGAGTCTGCTCTCATCTGGGACAGCATTGAACAGAAGCTAGCAGGGCTAGTACAGGGTGACAGGCTGTCATAAAACTTCATGAAAGGCACCAGGTAAAGGGAAGTGTGGAAGTCTCGCCCAGCCGAAAGATCAGCTCCTTCTAGTGGCTCAACGGACAGGCAGATGAGCCTATCAAAGGTCACATGCATCCAGTTGACTATTTGGTTCACCCCCGCTTTTCAGACTTGGTCTGATCTACCCAGGGTGCGGGAAGAGTGAAGGGGAGAGACAGGCTCGGCTCTACCTGGAGCACAAGGGACCAGGAGAGCTGGGCTGAGGGAGCAGCCAGTGGAGAGGAGAGAGTCACCAGTGTGCATCCAAGTACTGCAGGCAGGAGACCAAGGAATGTCAAGTTGGAGCTGAGCTAGGTAGGCTTAGCTGTTTAAACTGGCCAAAGTCTCTGCCACTTCCCTTTTCCTGTTCTGATCTCCTCATTTCCTGCTCTTAATGAAGACCTTCCCAGCTGACCCTTGAATTGACTGCACAAAGATCCAGCTAGATCCAGGGTAGTCTTTGAGAGTACACTGGTCTAAGTGGAAACCTCGGGCCCAAGGAAGCCTATGCTATGTGTGGCTCAGGTTCCACAGAGCAGATCCTTTTGCATCTCAGACCTCGGATGCTGCTAGGAGCCCACATACTGCAGCCCTCCTCAGGAAGATCTGTCATGCTTTACCTGTCCCACTGCCGCATCACACTTCCTTCCTGGACGGCCCCACATTAAATTTTGCACTAACAAGCCAAGTTTTACATCTGGTACATTTGTTATAAATTAGCCGGGGAAGATGGCTCGAGGCTTAAGAGCATTTGCTGCACTAACCCGAAGACCTGGGTTTCGATTCCCAGCACCTACATAAAAAACCAGGCACGGCCATATGTGCCTTTAACCTTAGCACTGGAGGGAGAAGGCAGTCTGAGCCTGCTGGCCAGCCAGTCTAGCTGCCATGTCGAGTTCCAGGCTCTGAGAGAGACTATCTTTAAGGAGCATAGTGGAGAGAAATATAGCGGAACCCCGTGTTCTCCTCAGACTGCCCCCAGAATCACAAGCACACATTGCATTGTGTCTTTGCCTCTCTTCCTAAGTGGTATAAAATGCTTGGGGAGTTTTTAATGGACTACTCTGCATTCCAAAAGGCCATGGTATTACTGATTTCATGAGGTGAGAAAAACCAGCAAACACTGGAAAGAAATCCTCTTGGCTGACACAGCCTGGCAGGAGACAGCCCTGCCTGGACCCTGTGCATGCTGAGGGTCCAGTCTCCCTGCGACAGGCTGGACTTGTCTTTCCACATGGTTTGCATATTTGGTTTGGCATCTGGGTTTCAGGCACACGTGGCGACGGCTGATTGAAAGTGATGGTGTTCAAACGACCACAAAGGTGAACAGACCAGGAAAAACGCAAATTTCTGTCACCCACTGGGACAGGGGGTAGCTCTGGTCCGTCTCTCTCACCTCCAGCTGGACTTAGACCTCAGACCCTGATTCCCACGGGGTGGGCAGGAAGTAATTTCTGAACACTATGGCTTTTTCACAGCGGGCACCTGGGAGCCAATTTGGAGGTGCCAGAGTCCAAATACTGGGTTAGCTGAGGAAGCCTGCAGGGGTCTTGTCTTTTCTGCCAGGCCCTGGGCTGAGGAGGCCTGCTGGGCCTGACCTGTCTGCTAGACCCTTGGTGTACAGGAAGAATGTCTACCACCTTCCATATTACTGTCTGTCACTCTGGTCTTTCTCTCCGCACCAGTCGCTGCTGGGGAGCCTTCCCCTGATGGACAAGGATCCAGATCGGAGATTGTGCAGAGGGAGCCTCATGAACAAACTTAATTTTGTGGGCAGCATCTGCCAGATCTCATGGCCAAATGGCAAGCTGCTGGTGGTCCAGGGGGAGGGGGTGTCAGAGAAAGAAGGGACCGAGAGATGTTGGGAGGATCCTGTGTGTGAGGGAGAAAGCCAGAGAGGGAGCGAGACAGAGTCAGAGAAGGGAGGGGGAGAGTCACAGAGAGAGAGGCAGAAAGATAGAGACAGACAGGGTGGTGGGGTGGGGGAGAACCGGCCAGAACTGGTCACTGTCCCTGGGCAGCAGGGCTCTGCACTTCCTTTCCAGAGCTCCTCATGCCCCGTGTACCCCTAGGGCCTGATCAAATGCAGGGTTTCTGCATTTCTAGACCTTGCCACCCATCTCTGCCCCATGTTTGCTGATCTTAGAATCTTCCTGGCCTGTGGAATTGCATTTCATGGAGAAGTAACAACCAGTACCTGAGAGTCCCAGCCTTGGACTCTACTCATGACAAAATTCTAAAAATCCTACTGGGATGTTGGGCTTAGCCTGCTTTAGCTAAGGTGCAAATGGTGGGAGATGGACCTGGCCTCGCACAGCCAGGCCTATCTCTAACCTTTATCCCTGCACCCCAAATCAGCCTGGTCGCTGGCTCCTTTCCAGCATCCTTGAAGTGACACACACTGCAATATGCTTGGAGCGCTTCATAATTTGACTACTAATGCAAATGACTGAAGGAAAACTTGTTAGTTATTCGTTTTTGTCTGAGAGAAAAACAATAAACCCACATCTGTGTGTGTGCACGCACGCATGTGTGTACAGGTATATGTGTGTGTGCAAATATATGTGTGTGTGTGTATGAGTACGTGTATACATGTGTATATATATGTGTGTGTGTGCATGCGTATATGTGTGTCTGCACATGCATGTATGTGTGTATATGTGTGTGTGTGCATGCACATGTGTGTGCACGAGCATGCTCAAACACAGGAAGAAGGGAGGGCATTGCTCAGATCTGACACTGAGCAAAGGGGCTCTATCCAGGACACCTGTCACTGCCTCCGTGTTCCTCTGATACGCAGAGTGGAAAGCTGCTTATCTGAGACTTGGGGTGTGGAAATCACCCCTAAGCAAATCTTATCACTGCCTGGAATCCGCTGAGGGGCAAGGGCTGAACACCGCTCCTCCAACTGTCAAGCGCGTCCCCATTTCAGGCCTCTGTTCCTTGTACAATCATTCAAATTGGGAATCGGTATCAATAACTCATCTGAGATCAGCCTCAATGTCCAGAAAGGCTCATTAGGAGCAAAGGAAGGCACAGCAGCTGCCGCCGGGGTGGGTGCTTATATGATTAGGTTCCCATCGCGCCAGCTACAGAGGCTCCTGGCCACGTGGTCTCCAGAGACTCACGGTCTCAGCATCCTTCCTCCAGGGCATAGAAATATTGTCTTCTTGGCTTTGGACACAAAAGCTAATCGGGAAGAAAGCAATGACATCAGTAGGCTGGGCTGGGAGCTGATTCTGTTTAATTGTGTGGTCTCTGCTGGAACAGAGGGAGCACGGCTCCCGGGGACTGGGGGCGTTCCTGCTGGGTTTGAAAAGGGAGTGCCCATTAAATCTGGTGTATGTCCTTGCACAGGTAGAGCTGAGTACGTGTGTGCGTGCGTGTGTGCCTGTGTGCATGTGTGTGTGTGAGTGTATGCGTGCACATGCACGCGCACGCACACACACATGCAAGCTGCACACCTGCATGTTTCCTGATCTGGACTCCACCCCCATCCATTCACCACTGCACAGACAGGGTAGATGCACTGCACAGCTCGGCTACAGAGTTGGCAAGCTTAGGTTGCTCCCAACAGCAGACAGCGGAGACTGGGATGCATGGACTGAACCAGTGCCAGAACAAGACCTAGTTGTCTGCTCTCCTATTTGTCCCCAGAGCTGCTATAGTGTGTCACAGTTAGAGGGCAGAGGGAGGCAGGCACAGCCAGCAGAAGCAGACCCGAACAGGCTGCTGAGAGGGTAATTCTCAAGGTCATTTGGTGGCCCGTCCAAGGTATGGTGTGCTGGTTCAGGTGGTCAGAGCAGTCCAGACACCTGCAGAACTGCTGGCCCAGGATGTTGGGGAAACTGCTTCAGGAGGGCCAATCTCACAAGGTTTTGAAGCCTGAGTAGGAGTCTATCATGAAGCCAGCAGGGTTTGAACAGAGTCCAGAAAATGACAAGTGTGACAGAGTCTGCCATGTGCTAGCTAGGCAGGCACTTGGCAGGTGCTCGGGAAACCTTACCACATGCTGTTACAAGGACAACACTTTAGTCTCCATTGCAGAAAGAGCCAAGGCTCTGTCCCATGGAAGAACTTCCTCAGCTCCGCACTAGTGCAAACAAACGCTGCTTTGCTCAGCACCAGGCTGAGCCTTCAGAGTTCAGGAAAGAGCTGCAGAGATGACCGGGTCATCCTCGCTGCCCAGACAGTCCCTCGCCCCTCTTATTACTTTATTTTTAGTGCTGGGGATCAAATCTAAGACCTTGCCCATGCTAGGAAGTGCTTCATCAGGAGGCACATTCCATCTCAACCCTTCAGCTTCCCCCCAAAGAGCCGCTTCCCAGCCAGCCCATACCAGCAGGGCAGCCCCTCCCCCGGGACCCAGCCTTCTCTCATTCTTCTGAGGATCCCCGAGCCAGATAGTTCTGATGAATGCCTTGAGTCGTCAGTCTGTTCAGATAGAATGCCTCTTAAATTATAATAGCCTGTCTTCCTCTCCGGTTCTCAGACCAGTGTACCTGTCACTTCGGTTCAGGTTCCTCTGGGGACTCGTGAAACCCGCCCCTGTTCCATGCTCTGCAAGGGAAGCCATGTCAGTTCTGCCCAGGGGCAGTTTCATTAGGAAAGACAAGGAGGTTGGTATGGAGCTATAGAGTCAGCACAAGAGGAAGAGACACAACTACCCCAGAGCATAGCTGGTGACCAGCATGGGGGACAATTCTGGAAGTTTCTATACTTGTGCCTCCTCTACTAATGTGAGACTTGGAGGCCAGTGGCTGCTTGTGAAATGTTCTGTCCTTGATGGGGAATAGCCCAGATCCCATGGCTGTCTATCAGACTGAAAGAGGTGGGGCTCAGGCCCGTTATCCTCTGGGCACATGGTGCTGCTTTCTAACGTCCCAAGGAGATCCAGGAGGGAAACTTTACCAGACACTTCCTGGCTGAAGGCAGGGTGCCAATAAAGGCACACATGACTTTACCAGCACAGGTAAGAGCAGAGGTGCATGTCTGCCTGCCCTAGTGACACCTGTGCCCCCACTCAGGGGCAACTTAGAGCTTTGAACCTGGGTGATGAACCATCTATCTCTTCTTGTTCCCTCTTATGGCACTGTTGATGGGGCCGCCGTGCCCTGGCAGAGAAGCCTTGGGGTCCTGCCCACTCAACACCGCCTGGCAGGTGGGCTGCAGTAGATGACATCATCAGTGACTTTGCAATCCTAACCACACCAGGCTCGCTGTTTTTCTTGAGGTTGGAGATTGCATAACCTGATCACACTTGTCCTTAAGCCCTAAGAGATATGTTTGTCCTGGGCTGGGAGTCCTAAAGGGCACTGCCCTACGGGCTCACACACAGCAAACCATGGATGGGGTTTCCCCTTCCAGGAGCTCATGGGAAGATGCTATAGTGGGAGGGGCTTGCAGGATGCCAGCTTGAGAAAGCTCTCATCCACTCACACCATGGGGCTCCTCGTGTGACTGGTGGAGCCTGGTCCCACAGTTCTGTCTTTCCCGTGAACTTGCCACGAAAACACAGTCCACAAAATCATGTGTTATCATGAAGGGTGTGGACAGGGACCCTGGTGGAATAGAAGAACATTTTTCATGCCACCTGGGCAGGGTAGAAGCTTCATTTAATGTTCTTCTCACAGCACAAAAAATTGATCAAAATCCACCCACTCCCAACCCCTGAATATTTGATAAACCACGGAATATTCACTTCTCTGTATATCTTAAGTGTTGCTCAGATGGGGCACAAAAGAGAGGTCACCCTGGATGCCTCACCATGAAGGGCAGTCTTTCTCCCACACACTGGGTTAAGATCCCTGGAAGGACACTGTGGGGCTCTGAGCCTTGGGGAAGGCAGCCTGGACAGGTGCTTGGCATGGGGCATCCACTAAGGGGACAACTGGAGCCTTGTGTGGCCCAGCACCCAGGGCAGAGCATGTGGTACCCTACTGCTGTCAGACCAGATCAAGGCTATTTGGGGCTGCAGCCCACACCCGACACTGCCATACAGTTTTGCTTATCTTTTTAAAAGGATTTATTTTATTATGTATAGAGCATTCTGCCTGCATGTATGCCTGCAGGCCAGAAGAGGGCACCACTACCCATTGCAGACGGTTATGAGCCACTGTGTGGCTGCTGGGATTTGAACTCAAGACCTCTGGAAGATGCTCTTAACCTCTAAGCCATCTCTCCAGCCCCCTATTTCTTTCTTTCTTTCTTCTTCTTCTTCTTCTTTTTTTTTTTTTTTACATTTTTAAAAATTTTTTATGAGTGCATACCAGAAGAGGGCATCAGATCCCATTACAGATGGCTGTGAGCCACCATGTGGTTGCTGGGAATTGAACTCAGGACCTCTGGAAGAGCATCCAGTGCTCTTAACTGCTGAGCCATCTCTCCAGCACACCCCCTCCCCCATAGCACAAACAGTTTGAAAGGGCAGGTTCTAAATGGGTTCAGCCTGGCCGCATTGCTTCCCAGACTCCACTTCATGTGGATTTTCAGCTTGTGGAGACTGTTGAAGTCCGGGTCTCATGGCTGTATAAGAGTCTTCCTTCAGTTTGAGCTCTCTCAGTGTTCTCTAACACCCCCTCCTATCAGACCCCATGATCTCATTATATCCACTCAGATACCCCACCTCGACATCCTGACTCAGTCACACCGAAAGGCCCCAGTTGCCAGGGCAGTGGCACAGTTACAGGCTCTGCGTGTTAAGTGGCCTATGGCACCATGCTATGAAACACAATTCTGTGACTGGAAAAAGGACAGAGCCTGCTGCTGCTGCATGCAGAAAAAGCTTGGAAACTCGGGGGCATTGAGCCAAGGCTTTCCCGCCTGCAGGGGCTTCTCGGATGCATGCATGCTGGCTACATTACCGTTTAAGGAGGCAACCACCTAACGTAGGAACGCAAGCTTCCAGTGGCGAGTCTGCTGAGTGCAGGTTGAGAGGCTGTCCTGAGAAGAGAGGCCAGAGGCTTTCTCTGCTGAGCTCTTGGCGTAGCTTCCCCTGCCACACCCCAGGCGACCTTTATGAAGCCACCCTCGCCGGAGGCAGGCTCAGTGGCTAAAGCACTTGCAGCACAGAGGATCCTCAGAATTCCTGTACAAGCCAGGTAGGTGTGGTGGCCACCTGAAATCCCAGCCATCCCATCTCCCCAGGAGGGAAAGAGACAGGGGCTCTCCAGAGCAAACTAGTTACATAGACTAGCCAGAACCTGTGAGCCCTGGGTTCATCAGGAGGCATTGTTTCAATAAATAAAATGAAAATAAGTAAGTAAATAAATAAATAAGTAGAGAACAATTGAGGAAGATACCCAATATCAACGTCAGGCCTCCATGAACTTATATATCTGTGCGTACACACTTGCGCACACACATGTGAGCATGCATACACATATGTATACACTCCACATGTACATAGATAAAACAGTAAGATACTTGTCAGCCTCTGATGTCAGTAGAATACCCACAATTCCCATGGAAAGGACAAGCAACAGTCCCCCAGTGAACACACCAGAGCTGACTGAGGTTTCACACTTTCCCCCCAGATGACAGGCCTAGGGCAGACACAGTGGTGTGTCCCACAGCTTGATATTAGAGAAGTCAGAGACAATGTCTGGGCTGGCCCTCTCTTCTGTCAGCTGGCTTTGCTGGGGGACACTGAGTTAGTTTATAAACCACTCAGTTTATGTTGGCGTGTGCTGCACATCTTACGCTCAGTCAGACACCGCTTTTCAAACGCTTAGCTTCTGACTCCGATGTCTGCGCAAGCAACCGCGGACTGAGGTTATATACACAAACACTCTTTGGGGTTTGGTAAATTTTTAAGAGAATTGTGGTGCTAAGAGAGTCTAGGGTTAGGGAAGGGTGTCACAGGCCACGCTAAACAGGGAAGGGCAGAACAAGAAATCCATAGGCTGAGAGAAGGCTACTGTCTTCCCTGAGTCTGCTGCTCAGGGACACTCCTGGCTACCCCACTCCACAGTCTTCTTCCAACCAGCACACATTGGCTTGATGTTTCTGCTCTTGGTGATAGCCCGTGGCTGCTTGCTCCCCAATGACCAGGAAGGTCCCTGGGGAGCTCTCTCTCTCTCTCTCTCTCTCTCTCTCTCTGTATGTGTGTGTGTGCATTTCCTGTGTGTGAGTGCTTAGTGTCTTTCCCCATTGCCTTCCACTGTACTCTTTGAGTCAGGGTTTCTCACTGATCCTGGAGCTCTCTGATTGGCTAGGCTGGCTTGCAGGTCCCAGGCGCTATGCTGTTTAAGACCATCCCTGGAAGTCTCAGCACCCACATGTTTCTTGGCACAGAGCATCTTGTGACATGGTTTGGAGGACAGAATGACACAGTTTGAACTGCTCCTTGTGGGTGTTCCCTCTGTCTCTGGCTGTCACCTCTTAAATTATGTGAATCACACCACATTACATTCACTCAGAAAAATTTCTCCTGGGAAAACATTGGGACACATTATAAACAAAGCCAGATGAAGTGGGCAAGGTGAGGTTGGCTCCACTATGGGTCCTCTGCTAAGTAACCTGAAACTCAGATTAGGGAGCACTGCTGAGCACTGTGTGTGTGTGTGTGTGTGTGTGTGTGTGTGTGTGTATGTGGCATGTGTGTGCATATCTGTGGGTTGTGATATGTGTGTGTGCATGTCTGTTTCTGTGTGTGGTACACATATGTGTTGTGATGTGTGTGTGTGTGTGCATGTTGTATGTGCGTGTGGGGTGTGTTTGGCATGTATATGTGTCTGTGTGCTGTGGTATGTGTGTGTGTTTGTGTGTTGTGATATGTGTGTGGGATTTGTTTTGCATGTGTATGTTTATGCATACTTGTGTCTCTGTGTGTGGTATACCTGTGTGTTTGGAAATCTTTTGTTTTAACAATGTAACTCATAGGCAGAAGGGAGACTTGATTTTGTCTTACGAGACATGCTTAGTCTTTAAAGTTACCACACATGAGAGGAACCAGGCATGGCGGCTCGCACGCATCCGAGCAGCACAGGAGGTGGAAGTGGGAGATACCCATGGATTTGAGGCCAATCTGGGGTTGTGTGGTGAGTTTTAGGCAGCCAGAGTACAGAGTACAGAGTATCTCAAAACTGATAAACCAACCAACAATCGACCAAACCAAACCAAACCAAACCAAAATAAACCAAAATAAACCAAACCAAAATAAACCCAACCAAACCAAGCCAGGCCAAGCCAAAAGAAGGCACGGAAAACAAAACAAACCACCCTAACCCGCCCAACCAAACACCAAGCGGAATGGTAATCGTTAAGAAAACAAATGCTAACAAATGCTAGGGCAAACACGAAGAAAAGGAATCTCTGCATTGCTAGGAATGTCAACTAGTCAAGCCACTGTGGAAATCAGTATGGAGGTTTCTCAGGACAGGACCCACCATGCCCCCCCCTGGTGTTTACTCCACAGACACAAAGCCAGCGCACGTCACAGGCACGCGAGGTTGCGGCCCATTACTGAACCACCCACAGCACTTATGAAGACAACCTAGGCATCCAGCCTCGGAGAAGCAGATAAAGAAAATGTGGTTTCTACACACAATGAATTTTATTCAGCCATAAAAATGAAGAAAACTATGTTGTCTTAGGGAAAGGGAGGGGCTGGAGGCCATCAAATGAAATAAGCCACATCAGGTGGAAAAACATTGCACGTTTTCTTACATACATGGACCTCAGACTTTATACAGGCACATAAAATCAAGTATATTTGCATGATGTGACAAACAAAGCTGTCTAGGGGTGGAAGCAGTGGTGTGAGGATGGGGAAAGGTGCTCAAAGCATACCATATGCTTATATGACAACATCCTGTACAGTGTGTCTGTCTGTCTGTCTGTCTGTCTGTCATCTCCTTCCTCCCTCTCTCCCTCCCTCCCTCCTCCTCAACCCCAAACTGTCATCATCACCAACAAAATATTCCTGTGGAACACAGCTAACCCAGGAATCCTGCTTGGCAAAACCTAATGGGGGAATCAGAGATTAAATTTTTCCTTTCCACCATACAGAGTTTTAAAGCTATGAAGAAAATTCTAAGCAAATAAATCGTGTTTTACAAATTGCTAATACCCAAGGAGCAGATTAAGGCGTATGAAGAAATGGCATGCAGGGCTCTGATGTGGCACACCACACACATCTCTGATCCATTGTCAGACGCCTGTAAGTAAAACAATTAGAGATGTTTGCATGTATTTATCTTCTCGTAGTTTCTTGCGAGCCCCGTGCCAAGAGTGAGCTTGGAGCTGCTCAGAGATGAAACGGGATGAGGGCTCAGCCCTCGGGCTCACAATCAAAGTGAGCCTGATAAAACGATCCAGATTTGGAACACATCAGCCGAGAGGCAGTTAAAATTTATGAGGTGCAAGGGCTGCTTTGCTTTTCTAGAGAAAGGCAGACACATAAAGGAGGCCAAATAACTGCCAACCACCGAGGACAGTGTGTTCTCTGGGGAGAGGCGAATACAAGATACAAACGAGGCTGGAGAGGTGGCTCAGTGGATGAAGCGCTGGCCATGCAAGCATGAGGACCCGAGTTCGAATGCCCAGAAGCCACATAAAAGCCCAGCATGGTGCCTGCCTGTAATCCTGGCCTCTGGGAGGCAGAGACAGAGAGTCACCAGAGTTACCATGGTGACCTTATAGTTGGACTAAATAAACCAGCCAGCTCTGAGGTCAAGAAGGGACCCGTGTGAGCAGAAAAGTGAAGAACAGTTGAAGATGCCTCTGGCTTCCACATGCACACGTGTGCACATGTACTTTTGTGCAGTGTAATTGCACACGTGTCCAAACTCACGTGAACATGCATACATATACGTCCACACACCACAGCCCTGACCACCTCCCACAAAAGCACAAGTTACAGGAGCTTCTGGAGAGAGGCAGGGGGGTAACAGTATGGGGAGTGCGATGGAAGGAGTGAGCCACAGAATGGGCCACAGGCACCTCAGAGCCGATGGATGACTCAGTTTCCCCTGTGCAGTCAGCATTGGTTACTTGTGTCTGGAGCCAGTCTTGGACATGGGGCCCTGCTCCTGCTCTTTCTCTATGAGGGGCCAGAACTACTCCTTGCTATGAGCAAAGGCAGGCAGTCTCACCTTCCTGTGGCCCCTCCCAGGCTTTGCCTTGCTTCAAGAAGCAAGGACACAGCTGATGACCCCAGGATGACCAGCACATGGATGGCCCGAATGGCTGGCCAAAGGAACTTGGGCAGTGCCACCACCACCACCCAGGGTTTCCTTCACTCCTACAGCTGCGTTCCCATGTTGGAGACCAAGTTATGAACAGGGACTTTTCTTGAGCTGGGGACGTGGCTCAGTGGAAGCGGACTTGTGTAACATACATAAGGCCCCGGGTTTGATCTGAGACATGAAGTGTCTGGGGTTTTCTCAGCCTACAGACATCTTAGCATGGAGACATTCTGCCTCACAGGCTGGGCTTACTGAAATCAGCAAGAACAGAAGGTGATGGGTTGGCCATGGGGACCTCACAGGCTCAGAACTCTGGGAGCCTGTGGCTGCTTCTGACGCGTGACCTCAGGTAGGACTTTGGCAGGACAACCTAGTGCTGTTTCCTGAGCCTTGGACCTGGTGGTGATCTGGTCCAAGCAATTTAGAAACTGAGCTGACATCCCTGCATAGGAGTCACAGCGTCCATTTGTCTTGTCCTGACGAGGACTTTGTTTCCTACTTTAGCCCATCAGCCCTCCGTATCTTCCTGCTCCCTCCCATAAGCCCAGAAGTAAGCTCTGGCAGGAGAATCCACCTGGCCTTCCCTGGCTCTGTCTTCCTCCCTACGTCTGTGTCAGACGGAGACTCTTGAGCTGAGTAACTGAACTGCCCCTGGCTTGGTTCCTGCCCTGAATCTCACTGTAATCCTGCTCTTGACCTCTGACCTCCAAACCTCTGACCTCTGACCTCTGACCTCCGAGCGTGCTCAGGATCAGGAGCAATGCTCCCCTCCTGTGCTCAAGCTTCCCCAAGGCCTGTCTGGTCAAGAGTATGATCTGTGGTCCGGGTGTCCAGTGTTCAGATCCAGCTCTGCCACCCTGTGGGTGTGAATGCTGGTGACATCATTTCAACTCTCTGCAAGACAAGTTCCTCATCTGTCAGGAGGAAGATGCTTCTAAGGCTGGTGTGAGTACCAAATGGGTAAGTCTAAGGCATCAGAGAACCCGATAGCATTGGAGTGTGAGGAGTGGGATGTCACTGTCATCACCATCACCATCACCACCACTATCATCATCATCATCATCATCACCATCACCATCACCATCATCATCATCACCACCATCATCATTACCGTCTCTGTCATTAGAACATGCCCCTTCTCAGGGCATTGCCCATGTTTATGACATGTTTTATTATCTTCTTAATAAAATTTACTGGTGCACTGACTTAGCTAAACTGACCCAAGCACACACTGTATCTCTGCAGGGCCAGGCGATTGTGCTGCTTACTGCAGACAGAGCACTAGGGAGAAGGGAGCTGTTCTGTCATCGCTGTCCCCAGGTGGGTGTTCCAGGGGAGTTAAGTTGGGGTCAGGAAGGCTGCACCGTGAGCTGAAGGGTCTGCTCTGTCCTACGGGCGTGACCCATGGAGACAATGCCGGGCATTGCAATTCATCAGTTCCCAGCAGCAAATCCAGAGCTGGCCCAGACGGATGAGACTGGGGCTGGAGCACTGGAAACAGGTACAGAGGCTTCAGACCTCAGTCCCAGCCAGAAGTTCCGTGGGGCCATTTCCTTCATGAAATGCCCAACATTCAAAATCCATAAATCCACGTGAGCAGTGACCATAGGCCTGCAACTTCTAGCTGCAGCGTGAGAGGCTCGAGTCACACACCTGCTCATACACACAGAGAGGGGGGTAGGGGGAGAGAGGGAGGGAGGGAGAGGGGTGAGAGAGAGGGAGGGGCACATAGAGGGAGGAGGGAGGGAGATACAGATAGATGATAGATAGATAGATAGATAGATAGATAGATAGATAGATAGATAGATAGATAGATAGATTTGGGGGGTCTTCTGATAGGTGGGTGTGAGGTCAGCTGCTAACAGTCTCCTACTTCCTCTCCTCCTGGACATTGGTTGGCTCCTCCATCACTGGCTCCCTGCACTTCCCCAGTGTCCTCCACATTCCTCCAAAGGCTAGTACAGACTTTCTCTACTTCCTACCACAAATCTCAGGAAGACTCAGACAAGACTACAGTTCACAGGACAGCCATGCATAGCACCGGGAACTCACAGATCCGTCAGGCAGGGTTTGAGCAGAAATCTGAGCCAGCGCCAGCCTGGAAGACAGCGGCACTAGGGAGGATGGCTGGGAGGGGCTGATCTAGCACGCTCGGAACCCAGCCATGGCAGCAAGGCAAGGTTCCAGGGAATTTGGGGAAATACGTAACACAGGTTGGTTAAGGCAAAAAAGGACGTAAGAGAGGAACCGAGGTGGGGGAACCTCTGGGTAGAAAGAAGCTGGGTGACATTGGTGGCCCTTGAGGGAGGAAGGCAGGAGAGCCACAGAGATGAGATGGTGAGAGAGAGAGAGAGAGAGAGAGAGAGAGAGAGAACTGAAGATGCCACTGCAGCAGGAGCAGGTGTGACCTCAGAGCAGACCTGGACTCCCCTCTGGAGCCTCCAAGGGCCACAGCCTTGCTGATCAGCGGCTGCAGCCCACAGAATGAGCTTCGAATTTCTGCCAGCAAGAGCTGAAAGATACCAAACACTGCCATTTGAAACCATCATCCACATGGCTAGTCTATTCCTAGAGACTAGGAGTGAGGACCGAGTCCTTGCAGGATAGTTTTGTCTACTTGATACAATGTATCAAGTCGTCTAAGAGGAGGGAGCCTCGACTGATAAAATGTCTCCATAGATAGGGCTGTAGGCAGGCCTGTAGGGCGTTTTCTTAATTAGTGATTGATAGGGGAGGACCCAGCTCAGGGTGGGTGGGGCCATCCCTGGGATGGTGGTCCTGAGTTCTATAAGAAAGCAAGCTGAGCAAGCCAGGGGAAGCAAGTCAGTAAGCAGCGCCCTCCGTGGCCTCTGCATCAGCTCCTGCCTCCAGGTCCCTGCCCTGGTTGAGTTCCTGTCCTGACTTCCTTCCCTAATAGACTATGATCTGCAATTGTAAGGAAAATAAACCCTCTGCTCCACGACTTGCTTCTGGTCATGCTGTTTCATGCAGCAATAGAAACCGTAACCAGCACAGGCCCTGTCTGGGTTTCTGCCACTTCTGAAGCAACCCGGGGAGGACACGCCTGTCTTCCCTCAAGTCTAGCATTTGGAAGCTCTGCCAGCTTCCCCTGAGCCTCTGGCTCGTGTGTTTACCTATGGGTTTTTTTTGAGGGGGCTGATGTGTTGAGAACATGTCCCCATAGGCGGCCTCATTTCCCCATCTCTCTGGATCAGAGCTCACTGTGTCACCATGTGGCCCTAGAGGCCCAGGACCTCTTACTCAGAAACAGAGGGGGCAGGAAGTCTTTTTCTTTCAGCCTCTGCTTGGTGTCACCCAGTTACTTGATCTGTTGACTTTGTATCATCCTGCATGAGCTGTGCTCCAAAGGCAAAGCTGCCAGATACTTCCAGATGCTTCCAGAGGCTGCTGTGTGTTACACGGTCTCAGCTGCAGCAGGAAGTTCTTTGTGACTAGTTCTCTCTGGAAGAGCAGACTTGGAAGTTCATGGATTTTGTGTCTGGGTGGGCACTGCTCTTGCCATGGTCAAGAACATCAAAGGTTTGCATTACCCAGGCATTGCCCAGTGCAAATAAAAACATACATAACCTAAGTAAAATAGCTGGCCATAACTTTATGAAAAAGACTCATTTATTGATTTGTATTTTTTTGTGTATGTTTGTGTACTTGCTTGCATGTATGTGTCTCATGTGCATACAGTACCCATGGTGGCCAGAAGAGCGCATCAGATCCTTTGGAACTAGAGTTACAGGCAGGTGTGAGCCACCGAGCGGATGCTGGGAATCGAGCCAACATCTTCTGCAGGAGCAGTAAGTGCTCTTAACTGCTGAGCCATCTCCCCAGCTCCAACATTAAATTCTAAGGTGGCTTCTAAAGGCACAGCTTGCATGGGAGACACTGGGAGACTCTCGCAGGTACAGCTGTTTATTTGACAGTTTTAAAAATAATACCAGGAAGGGTACTCAGTTTAATTCTCCACTTGTTTTACAAAACAAACAGTGTGGTTTTGGCTGGAAGAACTTTAGAGCACCATGAAGATGCAGGGTGTTTGCCATGCAGAAGCAACACTCAGCCCTGCTCTCCAACTCAGTCAAGCTCCGACAGGAAGGCAGACGCCACTGCATCCATGTGGAGTTTCCACACCCACAGACCCTATGAGCCCTACCGGGTGCCTCCTCTATCCCAAGCATCAGATACAGGGGGTGTGGGTGGGGAAGCCCCTGGAGGCTTAGTTCCCCAGCAGCTAGGACTGGAGCTCACTCCCACTTGTATATACTCTGGGCTCACACATTCCAGATTCCTCCAAACCTTCCACTCCTTCTTCTGTTTGTTCTTCTCTCCCTCCTCTTATAACTCAAATCTTGGAAGGAGCATCAAGTCTCAGAGCCAAACCCTCACCCACATGTCTCCAGGGACAGCCATACTCCTCTGCTAAGATCTGGATGCTTCACTGTATGTGAAAAGCTGGCGTGGACACCATGTTCTGGGCAGGGACAGGTAGGGGGTATCTCAGTATAGAGGTTCATGCCATTACTCTGTTCTGCTGTTGTAACGAGACAGAAGTGGCTGGCAATATGGGGACAGTGCCGTGACAGTGTCCCAATAAAGCTTTACTTACAGACGCAGGCAGGGGTCAGATTCACAGAATTGAGGCCACAGATCTCGGAGCCCCGCTCCACCCACTGAGGCTCCTGTCTTCTGGCTCTGTTCCTTCTTTCTAGGATTTACCCGATGACTGCTCACCAACACCTAGTTGTGATGGGTGCAGACAGTTCTGGAGCCCACTCAACAAACCGCCTTGGATGTGGTACTGACTGAGCCTGGCTCTGAACGGCCCTGAGTCCATACCCCGGAGTCTGTTCTGACACTAGGGAAAACCTTTTGCCCCTTGTCAATTTATTCTTGGGGACATCTAGACCACCCATCACCAGCCTGTTTCAAGGAGAGTCGAGTTGGACTAGAAAGTTCAACTGGAGGCAGCAGAGTTGCAGAAAAATCAGGGCATGATAGGTGCTTTTGATCAAGCCACACCTGAAGCCGTGCTTGGGTTTCTCTCCTATTTTTTTTTCTGCCTCTTTGTCACCTGCCACAGAAACAGCCCCAGTTATAGAAATGGATTAGTATGCTGCCAAAGTTTTGTCTGCACCACCACTTTCTACGAATCTCATTTTCTAATGTGGTACATCTCTGTTTTGTAGAAATGATGGTCGTTTCTACAAATGACAGCAAGAGCAAAGCTTCCGACATCTGCTTTTGCCTCATTGGAACCCTACCTGTGGGTGTACCCAAGTCACCACTGCTTGGTCACAGGAATCCTGCACTCTGCCCTTGGCCTTCTGGAGGCAGAGTGAGCACAAGAGACACCCACCAGCCCCCGAAGCAGAAGCACTCTGCAGCTCCCTCCTGTGGCAGAGCTGAGGAATGCAAGCCCCAGACAGCCTTGGGGTCCCTGGTGCTCCAGGGCCAGACTCACTGCTTCTCATGTTTTGACTCTTGGTTAGAGAAGTGTTTTTCTCTACAATTAAACAAACCCTGCATGGTCTCGACAGTGTTAACAAATGAGGAAGAAAAGCAGGAAACAGGAGGAGGCAAGGTGGGTCTGAGGATTTAAGCTGTGTGCAAAACTCATCTGTCGGCAATAGGAGGCTGGGCTCACGGCCTCATGGCTTCCCCTTACATGGACACATGAACACTCATTTCCACTGTGCCTGGCCATTTGGGACTTAGGGATTCTCTCAGACCACGTGTGGTAAACGCATGTGCATTCTCTGGCTGGCTGCAGCGAGGAGCTCTTCTGAATTTAATGTGTGCTAGGTGGCCTAGGGGAGCAGGGGGCAGCCTTGGCAGTGTCTGAGATCAGGGAGAAGAGCAGGAAGAGGTGCATCTGGGCAAGACAGGCCTTGGGGGAGCTGGGTGGAGGCGAAGGTATGAGAAGTCTGTTCACAGACCTCTGCTGCTCACAAGGGACCCACCCCCACTCTGAGACCTCCAGCTTCTTCTCACATCCACCTTGCAGTTTGGAGGCTTCAGGATGGATGTGCAGCTGGTTCCATTTATGCCTAGCTTCTCTGAGAAGGTGAGGTCTGCTGCAAGGCCCCTGTGAGGGTCTGGGGGTGGGGGAGCCACAGTTGTCTCTGCTTTAGTTTTCCCTTCTTAAACATGGAAATACCCTGGATGCCCAATCACAGGGCACAGGTGGTAACTCCAGTGGAGTTGTTTGGGGCTTTCTGTCATGCAGGGCTGGTGGGAGTGGCCTTGGAAAGTTCTGGAAGACTGGGGAAGAGGATGGGAAGGAAGAAGAGGAGAGTAGGCTGGAGGAGTTGATACTTCCCTTTTAACAGTCTAGTGAGGGGTTCAGCTAATTTCAGACCATAAAGAATAGTCCTTGATGTGAATGTGCTTACCAAACACCCAGCTCCTTCAGTGAGGCCCATGCTGGTTCTTCATGACACTTGTAGATGGGTCTGGGACAGGGTCCATCTGCAAGTCCAGGATGCCTGCTGTATGTTTCTGGGCTTGTAGAAGAACTGAGAAAACCACTCTGGCCATAGGGCCAGGAGTCAGACACCTAGCTGGATCTGATCCTGTATCACCCCTTCCCAGGTGGCTTTGATGCTGACAACCCTCCCTCCTGAATGAACCCACAGGATACACTCCCCAGGCTGGATTTTAGCCTTGTTTATTCTTCAGCTCTTGATAAATCCTTCTGGGGTGATGGTGGCTACACACCTGTGCTGTCGAGGAACGCGACTGTCCTTGTGCACACTTGTGTTCTACGGGGGGATGCAGGGAAAGGAGACATCTATCTGAATCCCAGCTCAGACACACAGGCAGAAAAGAGCAGAAGAAAGCGAAAGAGCATAGCCCTTGTTCCCAGACACTGACACGAGCTGTGCAGGCTGCTGTCAGCATGCCAGGGAGCCATGAGGAGCGCTCTGCAGAACCTGTCTGCTCAGACAGCAGAGGCAGCAGCCAAGTTCTGCTGTATTGATGTGAAGGTGTAAAGACTCCCACTGTATGAAACCCATCTACCCACAGCACATAGGGTTGCTCCATGCTGACATTTTCTGAAAGGAGAATCTGTCTAAGATACCAGCCACTGCACACTGAAAGCGACACTCTTGGTGGGAAGAGACAAGGAAGCCCTGTGGTAAATGAGCCTGTGAAACCGTAGCACCACAAGCCTAGCACCGCTCTGAAAGCTCAGCTCTTGCATGCCCCCCAGGTCAGCCATGCAGCCTGCATTATTTTTACATCGCTTCTCGATGCTTTAGCTGAGAACAAACTTGCCTGCTCACCCCCACACGGGATCCTTCAATGGCATGCCTAGGGCGTGCTGGTAGACAGCTGGATTTAGGATGAAGTGTTGGTTCCCTCACTGAAGGGTACAGAGTTCAGAATGGATCTCTTTTTTTTAATCTCACCCAGCTCATTCTCGTAATTCTCTTCATCCCCTTCCATTCCCCAAGGCAGAAAAATGTAGTCAGAAATATTATAAGAATATGTTTTCATTTTAATCCCAGATGTGGGATATGGGGCTGCTTCAGATCGTCCACAGCGACTGATTATGATTTGCCTTGTGCTCTAGCAGGGGCATGATTTTGCCAGCTGCAGATAGCTTCTGCAATCATGTGACATTTGGAATTCTGAGGATTTTTTTTTTGAGGGTATATAAATGTTAGGGTCTTGAGAGGTGTGAAGGGTTGTTGGTCATTATTGTGTGAGGTTTGTTAAATAGTTGCTTACAAAGAAGAAGCAACAAGAAGAAATGAGATATCCTGATGGCGAAGATCAAACTTGCCCCAAGGAACTCAACACCTTTAGTCAGCAGACAGCTAACAATAGCATGGCCCTCTTTCTGACCCCTGACTTTATTCAGGGATCTCTTTCCTTTCCCCTCTATCTTTTTTTCTCCCTTATCTAGTGTTAGGGGTTGAAAAGGTGGAAGAAAAGGGGTGGAGAAGGATGGAAGAAAGAAAAACCCACAAAGTAGCAAAAGACAGGTGACAGGTAAGTGTTGGCAGGAACTGAGGGGGCAGAAAATGCAGTTTGGGCTTTAAGTCCCAGCCTCTATCCCCCATTTACCCATGGATCACGGTAAATGACGTGCCGGCAAGAGTAAGACCCCACAAAGTGGGTCAAGACTGCAGAGTTGCCAACATGGAGCTGTGTAGGATCCCAGTGACCCTTTCCCAGGACTGACTGACCCCACTCCTCTCCTCTTCTGGTTCCTACCCCATAAGGCCTCTCAGGCAATGTCTGGTGAATTAGAAAGTGATTTAGTGTATCTGTGTGAATATGCAGCACTGCTTAAGTTTCATGGAGCCCTGTGGATGCTGGCATCCTCAGGGACACTGTGTCCTCTCACACAGAGCACAGGGCACGGCAGAATTTCCCTTAGTCCCACAGACACACATGGTGGGGGGTCCCTCCTGATTCAGGGAGACACAAAGGTACATGTACTATGTAGGGCAGTCATTCCTACAAAGTGGGTGACTATTCTCTCTCTCTCTCTCTCTCTCTCTCTCTCTCTCTCTCTCTCTCTCTCTCTCTCTCTCTCTCTCTCCTTGCATATGTGAGAGTGTGTCACAGCATGCATATGGGGTCAGCAGACACCTGCGGAAGTTGGTTTTCCTCCTGTACCATGAGACTGGATCCAGGTTGGCAGACTTGCCAGCTAATACCTTTATTTCAGCCACACAAGCTCATTTTCATCTCCCTAGCTCAGTGGGCCGCACCTGGCTTTCTACATGGGCTGCTGGGGATCACAACTGGAGTCTCCCCGTGCACAGCAAGCACTCTCCCCAGATAGCCACCCCCCTAGTCCTGTCCTCCACGATTAACTGAGTTCACCCTCACTGGGGTCAAACTGAAGCAAAGGCTGGATTCTGCTAGTTTTCCACAAGGAGGAGGCTGGTGGTCAGCATGGTGGCAGCACCAGAGACTGTCACAGTACCATGCCTAGGTCCCTCAACAAGGAAATATGAACTCAGACACTGAGAACAGGAGGATGTGAGCTGGTGATAATGAAGGCTACAAGGAATTTAAAAAGCTGAGACATCCTCCCCTTCGCCCCAATGCTCCACGAGAATGCCTGGGTCACCTAGTGTTCACCCACAGTTGAGTGAGCCATCCCAAGACAGATTCATCCAATCCTTGGAGACACCTTCCCCTGACACACAGGAGGCCAAACACTGGGTCCCCAGTGGCTGTGGGAAGACACTCACAAAAGGGCTTGTTTGTCACCATGACTGGGTGGTGAGTTGATGGTCTCTTAAATAGGTGGGAGGCAGCTGGAGCTGAGCAGTGGAGGGCCTGCAATGGCAGGAGGGATCCAGGGACTCTCATTTGCTCAGGCTGAGTGTCCTACAAGCAGGCAGGGTGTGGGTATCAGTGTCCCTGCTGGATAGTCATTTGTCATTCCTTTGCCTTGTGGGACACTGGTTTCTCTGCACAGCTCTCCCTGTGCAGACCCTGTAGCATTTGCCTGCTGCAGCTGATCTGACTGCTGCTTACAGACATGGACCCTGGTGTTATTGTTCCTAGCCCTCCTGCCCACCCATGTGGGTGTGGTCACTCCCAGCACCCCTGTCCACATGTGTGGCCACTCAAGAATGTACAAAACCGTGCACTCTGCTTAACGGACAGGTTGAATGGACAGAATGAGGCTGGGCAGAGCTGCAGCTGTGCGGGGCTGAGCAAAGGCTCCTGGGATCTGTTTGTGTGTGTCAGTGCCACCCTGCCAGCATTGATGATGCAGCTAGGAATAGAACTGCAGTTCTATGTGCCTGACCCGAGCTACTAGCCAAAGTGCCCAGAGTCTGAACACAGCGTCAGAGTTGTTAGGGACTAAGGCACCTGGCTCTCTCTCCTTGGATGATGGTGCGCCTGTTCATGTGCCATAATTTGTTGGCTTTGATTTACATATAGAGACAGCTTATTTAACTCTTGAAATTAAAGCTTAAAAACACTTAATTAAAATAATAAATCAGAACCATTCCTGCAGCCCACGGGAGCAACAGACCCCGTATTACTGCTTCCCTGCTGTGGAGGGCTGAGTGGTACCACAAGGCCACCTCAGACCTGTCCCTCCACTCCCACACCGACGGGCACAACCGGAAGAGAGAACTCAGCTGTGTGCACAGGCATGCCCCTTCTCCCTGTGTGGATGGAATGTGTTAAGATCTCAAGAGGGAGCTGCGCCACCCATTGTCTACAGAAATGGCTCATCCAGCTTCCATGGCTGTGGACAGATGCTTTCTCAGTACAGAAGTAAGGCTCACATTCTTGGGGTTAGTTGGTGTATCTGTGTCTCTTCTTGTCTGAGTGTTAAAGCAGTGGTTAACAGAGGTTTTCTGTAAAGGGCCACATGGTATGTCCAGCCTTATGGACAAACTGATGTTTGTTATAACTACTCGGTCCTGCTATTTTAACACAGGCAGCCACAGACAACCCAGAGCCAAATGGACATGAGTGTGTGCCAATAAAACTTTATTTGCAAACAGAGGCAAGGGGCCAGATTTGGATCTTTGTAGTACAAATAGTCAGTCGTTAAGGTGACCTCTGACTCATCCTTCTCATGTGAGCAGGACTGGTTAGAGAGGAGGGTGGCTTGTGTCATGCAGGAAACAGTGTAATATGTAAAAGGTCCAGGCCCTAGTAGCCTTTCACGTCTTACAGTAATGACAGAGGTACTGACTCTGCCCTCATGGCATGGATATGTTTCATGTGTGTGCACAGCATTTAAAGGATATGAATACAATTGACATGTGATTCTCCATGTTTACGGTAATACAGAAAGGAACTTGATTTTCTCAACACTCCTAGGGGCCTGGGGGTTGGGCTGGGGTAGTCAGGGTGAGCAGCTAGGACTCATAAATGAAACTCGGGTATAATATTTCTCATCTTTCAGTGGGGACCGGGACAGTGGACTCACTGCCAATATTAGAGCCATGCTCCCTGTCTGCTCATCTGACTGACAAATAGCCAGTCTTGAAGGTAACCTCTGCATCGTTCTTCCTACATGGGCAGGGGTAGCTCTGGAGGCCAGATAGTTTCTGTATTGCAGGGGGTGGCATGGTAACTGAAGGGCCTAAGCCCCAGCAGCCTACCATGTCTCTGCAGCATGCTGATGAAAGGTTTAGTACCACTTCCAGAGGATCCATGCTCTACGCTCCTTCGGTGGTGTGTCCTCTAGGATGAGACAGTGACTAGCACCCTGGATGGTGTATGTTACAGGTCTGGTGAAGCATGCTAGGAATGTCTCGGAACTCTTTGGACCAAGTTACTCAGTTCCTGCCAGAATCCATAGGTAGGCCAGTGCCGTGAGCCTTCTCTTCCAGACAACAGAATTCAACACTGGAGCTGGAGGGGACTTGCTAGCAACAGGCAGATGGTGGCTTAGACTGGACAGCCAGAGTCAGACACAGAGACATCTATGGAATAACTTTTGTTGTAAGAGCAATGGACACTTAGGAACTTTCAAACATCTGGTTGAGAGCTATTCCCTGGATTTCTGTTTCCCACCTGACGAAGAGAGGAGTTTTTCTACTTATGGATCTTTATACTGTTTCTCTAAATATTGCAAGAAACCCCAACAGTGCAGGAGATAATAATCCCAAGAACTTACAATTAAAAATATATAGAAATAAAAGTCTCCTGTTTCTCAATGGAAGCAACTAGCAGGAAGAGATTCCAAAGAGTGAAAGACTGCCTTTGCCAAGTTTACATGGGACAAGGAATGTAACTAGATTCTAGCCACAAAGGAACTAGATTCTAGCCACAAAGGAACTAGATTCTAGCCACAAAGGAACTAGATTCTAGATACAAAGGAACTAGATTCTAGCCACAAAGGAACTAGATTCTAGATACAAAGGAACTAGATTCTAGCTACAAAGGAACTAGATTCTAGCTACAAAGGAACTAGATTCTAGCCACAAAGGAACTAGATTCTAGATACAAAGAAACTAGATTCTAGTTACAAAGGAACTAGATTAACTAGAATTTACAAAGAACCACAAAAGTTAAACATCAAAACACACTGTTCAATCATCGAATGGGCAGATGAGCTGAACAGACAGCCCTCAAAGAAAGAGGCACAAAAGGCTGACAAATATTTAATAAGTGTTCAACATCTTTATCCATCAGGGAAATGCAAATTAAAATGGCTTTGAGATATCATCTTACTCCCAAATCAGAATTATTATCATCAAGAAAGCCAATGAGGAGGTGGGAAGGGGATCCCTTGTCCACTGCTGCTCAGAGTGTAAACTGATGCAGCCGCTATGCAGCAGCACAGAGATTCTCTAATATACTAAAGGCATCACTGCCATAGGACCTGTTGTCTATGACCTCATGGGCATCTAACTGAAAGAATCTAAGTTAGAACACTCCACAGAGACTTGTACCTCCATTTTACACTATTCACAACAGCCTTGTGTGGAACCAGTCTAGACATCCATCATTGCACGAATGCATAAATACAGGATGTAGAAATGGCATCACACCATTTGCTAGAAAGTGGATGGAACAGGAGATCAACAAGTTAGGCTCAATTAGACAGACTGAGGCAAATATCATGTGCTTTCTCTCATATGCAGAATCCAGGCTTACACACACACCCATGTACACCCTCCCTCACACAACACACCACACACCACACATACATATACATATATGTGTAAGTCATAGAAATAGAAAAAGGACTAAGGGAGTGGGGAAGGGATCTGAAGCGAGGAGACGGGAACAAGAGAAGCTAATGAAGAACTACAGGCAGTGTGGAAGGAGCTCTGAAAAGGCTAGGGTGGGGTGCATTGGGAAGTGGTCAAGTAAGAACAAAGCACAGTGATACACATGAGTTGAAATGCCGTGATGAAATCTAATACTTAGTATTCTTGACTTAAAAAATGAAGGATCCCTGAAAGACAGTGTAGGGAATGGGATTTCTGTCCATGGTGCTGATGGGAATTTGGTGGCCTGGTTTTCAGCCAGGTGAAGTCTTCCTTTATCTACACTGACTGCAGAAACCAAGCCAGAGTGTGACTTTGGATCTACAGGCAGGGTATTTGATCCCTCCTGGGCAAGCATTCCTGGGAACTCAGCCTGATGGTGCAACAGGAACATCAATGGATATAAGGATTTACAGATGTGGGCTGCTCTGGGCTCTGAGCTTTGCTGGGGAAGCAACCAAGGCTCTTCAGCTCTCCCTCGGATGCTGATGCCTGCCCATGGACAGTGCCTTGGCAACAGAGAGCACCCTGGGAGGCTGATAACATTATTTGTTGGGGCATGGAAGAGGGAAGATGAGACCTAGCTAGAGCACATGGGTTTCCCTCACTTCCTGACCAGAAGCTGCGCATGGCTCTCCTCTCCTCTCACACCAGCACCCTGGCTCCTGGGGATGACCAAGTATGGCCCCCTCTTCTCTTAGAGTGCACATGAGGGCACCATCAATATTCTACAAAGCAGGGGAGTCTGCCTCCCCACTGAGCTTCTCACAGGTCTGCCCTGTAGGAAGGGAAAATTTAGCCTTTAAAGCCACTTACCACAGCTGGGGACTCATCAGCAAGGGGATGGAGAGGATGGGGCTGGCTGGCAGCAGACAAACACATTGAGAGGCCCCTGCAGTGCTCTCCATGGGACTGTGGCTCTCTAGCAACAGTGGATGTGAGAGCACCTTGTAAAGCCATTGTGTGCCCTGTGGATGCCAGCAAATGTCATTGTGTGTGCCCTGTGTGGATGCCAACAAATGTTGTCGTTGGTTGCTGCTCTTGTGAGCGCTGATGTTTGGCGAGTGAAGGCAGGGGACACGTCACATGTGACTCTTCTGGAACCGTTTTCCTCATGGATGCAAGATGGCACTCTGGGGGTTCCTGAGATGTGGTCATGGAGATGACCTTTGCTACCTTCCACAGATTTGCTATCTGCGACACTGTGCAGTCAGGGGGAGCCTGAGTAGAAAGCTCTCAAGTGTAGAGGTGAGGATACCCAGATGACCAGGGAGGCTCTCAGAGCTCTGCTCTGCTCATGAGCACACAGAGTGAGCGGAAACATTTCAAGGAAACCCACACTGCTGTCTCTGAAGCACTTTCCTTGGGCATGAATGGCAAGTGTGTGTGTGTGTGTGTGTGTGTGTGTGTGTGTGTGTGTGTGTGTGTGTGTGTGTAAGTGCTACTGCCCATGGATGCTAGTGGTGTTGGGTCCCCTGGAGTTGCTGTTCTAGGTGGATGTGCTTGATGTGGGTGCTGGGATTGGAACTCAGGTCCCTTGTAAGGGCAGTGCATGTTCTTAACCAGTCGCCGGCATATAGGTTTTGAAAAGGGAGAGCTGGGGCTGGGACACAGCTGTTGGTAGAGTGCTTGCTCTCTAAGTGTGCAGACCAGAGTCCAAACCTTAGAACCCTCGTAAAGAAAGTTGGGCGTGGTGAGGCATGCTTGCAATCCTACAGTTGGGAGGTGGAAATGGGTCTATCCAGGGCTTCCTAAGAAATGATACCTGAGGTTGACTTCTGGTTTCCACAGGTACAGGCCCCTGCACATCAGATATCTGTGCACCTTCACACACACACAAACACATGAACACATGCACACACATGTACTCACACACACACATGCATGCACACAAGCACATGCACACATGTACTCATACACTTGAGCACACACACATACACATATATGCACACACACACAGAGACACACACGAGTGCACATATGCACTCACACATGCGAATCCACACAAGCACATGCACAGATACGAAGGGACACACACACACACACACACACACACACACACACACACACACACACACACGGTGTAGGGAGGACAGTGCTGGATCTGGCTTGGGGGAGCTGCCTCTTCCTCCCTGGGCAGTCACTGGTGAGGTGCACTGATGTTCTCTTTCCTCCTAGATACAGAGGGCGGAACCATCTTAGATCAAGAGCCACCGCCAGCTAAGTGGGGTGAAGGAGACACCATCACATTATTAACCCACAGCCACAGTTGGCCCAAGGCTGCTATTATTCACACTGGTAAAAATTTTGTTAGGATTTAATGAAAATGAGTAGGTAAAATTAGTACACCAGAATTCCAACTTGAAGTATAGCTGTTCTCATTCCAATGGGCAATTTCAGCACAAACCCCAGTCTGTGATCAGAACCATTTCATTGTCCCAGCTTGAAATTTGTTTTGAATTACCTTGATAATAATACAGCCATTCATTTAGTGAAGGCGTGCCACACCGCTGATGGGTCTCAGAGGCCTAATTCCTAAAACCCAGAGCTGCATAGTTACTGTCTAACTAGAATTAGTGACGCTCCGCCAGCATGCGATGGTGCAAGTTTGTCTTTGATGATTAAAACCCAGGTAGCTGCATGTTAATGTCGTTAACAAGACTTTTCAGACTCCAGCTGAGCCATCCATCCACGGCAAGTGCAAACCTTCGGGGGGTCCCCGTCACCCCAGAAGTCCCAGTGCCTCTAGAGAGTGTACAGTTCCATTAAAACAAAGATGCAATTTTGAGTGGGATTGTAAGAGAGCTGAGGTGTTACTCCGGGGTTTTGTCTCCTCTCATTCCTCTGAGTTGTCTTAGTAGCAGCTATCATGTTAAGAAACCCAATTAATATGCAAAAGAACAGCAGTCCACAGTGAGCAGAGCGAGGTCCTGTGGTATAGGAAACAGATGCCCCACTCGGAGGGAAACTGCAAACTGAATTTGCTTTCACAAGATCTACTGTGGTCTTGGATAAAGTTGCACCAAGCTATGGGTCCCCGTGGCCTGCTAACCATCTGCGAACTGAGGCCCTGGTGTTGAGATGGTGGACCATTTTGTAAACAGTTTTATCTCACTACTTGCTTAGTGTACTTTTAGCATCTGGCCCAAGACCAGAAATTTGGCTGTCTGGATTGCGAGTCTTGAGAAGGAGGAGCTGGGGAACTGGGGCCACTGTCAGCTCCAGGTGCCTCTCTTTTGTGGGGCCAATTGTGACCTTTTTAGTTATGAGCTTATGGATTCCCAGGATGCCCACTCACCCGAGACCACAGCAGCAGAAACGCCCATTGGGAAGGTTAAAACTTAATAAAAACCCCACTAGCTCATCAAAGGGTGACCTTCCATTTGGAAAGACCCAGAAATAAATTTCCCTTTTGATTAAATTGAAAATCAATTTCCAGTGACATTTCTATTTCATCAGGCCCCAAATGGAAGCAAGACCAGACTTCCAAAGGCAGATGGGTAGCTGCAGAGCAGAAATCAGCCAGCTGCCTGTACTTGGGGCAATACCACCACCGGGGTGTCTCAAAGGCTCCAGAAGACAGTGAAGGTTGCTAGGGTGTCATCAACTGTGGGACCCGGAGCAGCTAATGGCTGAAGCACATGAGCTCCCCACTACATAGTTCCTGAAGGCAAGGGGGCTGCTGCCTCTGGCAGTGCCACCGACACTGCACAGGAGGACTCCTGAGACCCATCGTTTCCAGCTATTCTCAGGGAGGGCTTGTATTTTTTTCCTTTGGCCAGTCTGTTTGAAAGGCTCTTCCCCTGTTTGATGACTGCATACAAGTCATCCTGAGATGGAGGTGGTAATTCTGTGCCGGGCTGATCGTTCCCACCCCAAGAAGCCACCGTCTGCATGGCTTCCTTCTTCTCTGCTGTAAGATGGGCTGCTTGCACTCTGCCTTCTAGGATACCTGAGGAACCTATAAGGTCAAAGGTCACCCTCTACCTGGATCTTCCTGACTCAGGTGGAGATTATTCCCTAGGAAACAAGGTCAGGCTTTGGAAGCACAGTAAAGCCCAAATTCCCATTCCTGGGGCTAATGTGGAAGCCATTCTTGGCAGATTCCCGTGGTCAGAGAGCCCTTAAAAGCCGAGTTCCACTTGGCAGGGATGCCAAGGGAATCCCACTAGGGTGTCTCAGAAGAGGGAAAGATGATCTATGCTCAGAGCCCATGAGAGGAATGCCCATAGCTCCGAGGCTTTCTTTAACACTGCTTCGTGTGCAATCAATAACTAGGCACTGTGCCCACAGGGCAGGCACAATGCAACCAAATTGTCACAGGAGTACAAACTGTGTGAATCTCATTAGAAATGGGATTGCATCATTGTCCCTGAGGCGGCACCCATGGCACCGTAAGCTGGGCACAGATTGTTTCTAAAAATGAACACTGTGATTTAAATAAGCTTAATATGATAGAGGAAGGCTCTCTGCTGTGCTAACGAGCCCATAACTCACGCGTGGGTTCCATTCATCCCAGTGGAACTACTGTTTATGTAGAGTGCTGGAATGGCGTTACAGCCCTGATTCCTCACATCAGATGCACAAATGGCTCCAGAGGTGATTAGGAGCCGCACCATCCTCTGGGTCTGAGGCGGGGACCACGGTGCTGTCTGGAAGAACAGCAAGGATCTAGAGGAGAGCCAGACCCCTGAGCCTCTTGCCTAGGCCATAGTCCATGGCTCCTCTTGAAGAGATCACTGGAGTTGCTGATCTAGTCGAGAAGACATGAGGCTGAGACATAAGGTTGCTGTCTCAGGAGCCCTGTGGTTCTGCCATCTATTAAAATCAAGATGACTTGGGGGCTCTTAGCTCCTCGCCTAGGATCTTGAAGTAATTAGAAGACCTAGTAATTAGTAATTACAGGACATATAGGCTTCATCCAAGACATAGCTCCCATGTGCTCTTGTGGAGTCACTCACTTACGTTGTCCATGCATACACATGTGCATACACACATGTGTGTGCGCACGGGCACACACGACTCATGCTGAGAGGACTGTCACACGCATTTGAGCACAGTTCCTCATTCATGGTGCCTAAAAACAGAGATGGCATTTAAGATAGCTCTTGTCTTTCCAGGGCACCCCCAGGGATACACTTCCTCCAGCCAGTTCCCACTTCCTAATTCAACTACAGCCCAATGCAGCCATAAAATTACAAAGCCATCAGGGTGTGAATCCACCCATAGGGTCAGGGTCCTCAGGATCTAGCCATCTCTCGAGTGTTGGCTCTACCAGATGAGGACCAAGTCATCCACACAGGGGCCTTTTCCAGAGTCATTTCAATTCAAACCATAATGGTCCCGCTTGCCTCCCCCAGACACACACCTGTACTATTCTCATGTGCACTCATGCATGCAGATGTGCACACGTTTGCACACATGCACAGATGTCCCTGCATATACATATGACCCTGCCTCATGGCTTGTCTACAGCATCTTTGCTGCCTGGTGGCATGCACTTGTCTGGTCCATCTTTCCCTGTATCTTTCATGGAAGCTCCTAGGCTCCTGATCATCTGTGATCAGCCTGGCTGGGCTTGTGCAGCAAAGCCGGTCCTGTAACTATGTGTGTCTTCCGAAGAGTTAAGTTCAAAAGAAAATATGGATTTGTCTCTGGTATCCCAGATGGTACCCACGGATCAATGGTAGGAATATACCCATGAATCTCCAAGATTCGCCACACCAGCATCTGCACCATCTCCACCTGCCTCCTAGTTTCAGATGTCACCTGGAGTGACTCCTCTTACAGCCTCTTAATGCTCTGAGTGTCCAAGGATGAGAATCAGAGAAAGATGTATGTCAAGGCCTTTGACATTGAAGAAAACCCCACAGAGAAACAGAAAGGACTAGATAGGATGTGTACCAAGAGCCCATCCCTCAATCAAACCCCAGACCAGCGTGATACTGAAGCAGGATGCACATCAAATCTCTCTTGCCCATGAGTGGGTGGAACCTGACCCTACCTGGGGAGACCTGCCTAGCCCTAGGGTCCTCTGTAGACCAGAGGTAAACCACTAGGTAGGACCTAGATGCTGGTACCTAGTCGCTACACTGCTGTAGACCTGTACCCTATGTAGGGTCACCACAATGCTTGGACCTAAACTCACACACAGGACCACCATGATGCTTCGGACAATCAGTGGAGTTTGAGTCTTAGTTCAAGCTCATGTTTCTGAGGCTGGCTGGTTCCTAGAAGCCAAGCTGCACCCATTGGATATATATACCTGAGAGCAGGGCCTGCCAGCCACAGTGAAGCTCTGAGAGCCACAGGAAGGAGGAGAGGAAGAGTCTAGATAGGATGGGAAAGCAACAATGTGCCTGGTGTCTGTGAGACACGGCTGCCTGTGTGGTGCTGGTTCCATGTCCTGGAAACCCTTTAGGTGATATCCATAAAACAGGAGGCATGGGTCCCCATGATAGAAACACACAAACGTGCTCGTTAGATGCTTGTTGATGCTCACATGATGCCAGCCACGATACCCTTGACTTCAAACTCAAAAACTTCTCAACCCAGTGTCCTGAAATTATAACGCAGCCCACGTCTATAAATCCACCTTCAGTTTTACAACCCCACATTTCGCATAACCTGCCACCGTCTCAGCCAGGACACCTCCGCCATCTGCTCTCTCCCCTTCTCTCCTATCCTCTGGTACCCAACAGTATGCTTCATGTTTCTTTGGATTTGCCTGTTCTGGACAACTAGGACAAATGCAATCCCTCCCGTAACTGGACTTTTCACGTCTAGCTCATGGTCTTAGCTCAGTGGGCTCAAGGTTCACACATGGTGTGGCATGCTTCAACACGCTGTTGTTTTGTTACTGCACGTACCACCTGATGGGCAGGTGGGGGGTTCAGCTACTGTGACTGGTGTCACTCTGAATAGCCTGGTGTGAGTTTTTGTGATGCTGTTATTTTCAGTTCTCTTAGGCAGACTCCCAAAGATAAAATTGCTGAGTTACATACTAACATTAAACAACAACAACAACAACTTCTGAAGAATCGTATGCTTTCCCTTACAGTGTCTGCACTATCTCCTGTTCTCACCTGTGATGCGTGACGGTCCCAGAGTCTCGCCACCACAGCTATCCTGTGGCTGTGTGGTGCCAGTAATACCTCGCTGTCGTGATTTCCTCCTCAGACGTCTGATATCGCTAAATGCGTATTGGACTTTCACATATTTTCTGTGTCTCTGTATGTACCTGTTGTGTGTAAATGCGGCTATGCACACGAAATGTTGCAAGTGTGGGGGTCAGAGGACAATTTCAGGTCTTGGTTCTTGCTTTCTACCTTGTTTGAAAGAGTCTCTCAGGCTGTAGAGACGGCCTAGTGGTTGAGAAAACTGGATATTCTTTCAGAGGACTCAGGTTTGGTTCCTGGCACTCACATGGTGGCTCACGACTGTCTGTGACTCCAGGTCTAGGGGATCTGATATCCTCTTCTGACCCTCGTGCACTAGGCACACATGCAGGTAAAGCATCCACACACATAATATAAAAATAAAATTAAAAATCTTATAAAGATCATAGGATCCCCGTGTTTCTTCTGCTGTGGACAAGGGGCCAGCTGCCTTATGACCTTTCAGAGACCCCCCCAGTTACCGACCGCCATCTTGCTGTACAGGTGCTGGGATTACATATTCGTGTTACGTGGGCTCTGGGGTTCTGAACTCTGTTCTCATTCTTGCACAGCTAGTGTCGTTGCTCATTGATTCATCTCCTCAGCACCTGTCATATCTTTTCAAAACATTTACTCACTTCATATAAATTGTTTGTACTTTCTGTTACTGAGTTCCCAGAGATCCACACATATCTAGATCCCGACCCTCCTCATGGGTGCCACTAACCCCAGACTCTCCTCATGAGTGCTGTTCACAAGTGTTTTCTCTGGTGCATTCATTCATTTACCCTTCTGATTTCTTGATGTCTTCTTTTGAAGTATAGGTGTTTTTAATTTTGAAGAATTTTGGTTATTTTCTCTTTGTGCTTTGGGTTAGATCTAAGAAGCCATTGGAGAATTCTCAAACGTTCATACTCTTAAGTCCTACGTTTTGGTCCCCAGCCCATCGGAGGTAGTTCTTGTGCACAGTGTGAGGTAGGTCCGAGCTTCACTTTCCCACAGGGATATCCAGTTGTCTTAGCACCATTTGCTAAAGAGCCTGTACCGTGGTCTTGGCCCCATCTGGATTCTGGATTAAGGTCTAGTGATCTGTGTGTTCATCTTCCTGTCCGGACTGTCATGTCTTGCTGCCCCGTGTTTTAAATTTTGACACATAGTCTCACTAGGTAGCTAATCCAGGCTAGCCCCAAACTTGCAACCCCCTGACTCAGGCTCCTGAATGCTGGGATTACAGGCCCAGGCTACCACGCTAGGCTCTGACTCTGGCTTCTTAGCATGTGTTTTATCCAACAATTATTTTACATACTTCCCAGCAGAAAGTAGGTAAGAAAGTCCTCCCCAGTGTGCTCTCTGGGGGTTCTGTTCAGGTATTTGTAAATAGCAAGAGTTACTTGTGCCTCAGGAAGTCAGTACAGCGACTTAGAGGGGCCAGTAGACTTCGAGGGGTCTGAAAGTTCTGGCTTTGGGACCAGTGCTTGGTTACACATGCAAACCCATTTCGTGAACTTACACTGAGGTACGGGATGGTGAGTTACCGACTTTCCTATATTATTTTACACTTCAGTAAAATTTATCAGATAAAAAAGGAAAAGCAAAGACTGGCTCAGCCAAGACAGTGAGGGACAAGGTATCTCCATCCTCAAAGTCATCGAGCTTGACATATCTGTGCTCAGAAAACACACGCAGGAAGTCCATGTTCACCAGCTAACAGCTGTGGACTGGAGACAGGCCACACACAAGTGCAAAGCTTCTCATCTCCCCTTCCATTAACTGTTTATAAGAGCCCAGGATGAGGAATGCCTATTGCTTGCTTTCTGTATTTGAGACCACTATGGAGTAGTGGAGGCAGGTCCTGGTCCAGAGGGAGTGCAGGAGGCAGGTAAACTGGAAGACTTGTGAGCTGCAAGTCACCTGCAGCCTCTGGGACTCCGGGAGAGAAAGGTGCTCAGGTGAAGAGTTTGTGGTGGGCATAGAGGTTGCAAGGTAGACAGAGGTTACCCCACAGGCACTGTGTGGGGTCAGGCAGGCAGACAGCAGTGATGTAGAGGCATAGGGAACTCTGGAAGCAGGCAGAGACTGGTTCCTCCTTGTCCCATATGGAGAGACTCAGATCAGTCAGCAAGGCAGAGGGGAAGTCTGGGTGAATACCAGGCTGCAATAAGCTCAGTGAGGGGCTCCACAGGAAACAGGTCTTCAGCAAGAAGGGATGAATGGTCCGGCTCTATGGCTAGCTGGCATTTGACTTAAGGGAGCAGAAAGCTGACCAGCTGACCCAGCAAGAGCTCATCCAGACACCAGATCTTCTGGCTTGGTCCAGGGCCAGTCCTTCTGTCCCAGCACCCCTCTTTATGATCTGGGTAATGTTTCCTACATGTTTTGTACCCACAGAGGCAGGAGGCAGTGGCTCTAATTCCAGTACATTGGGTGCAGCTGGCAATGTGGACGGCATAATGGCTGAACAGCTGCTGGGCCACACACAGGCACAGGCACGAAGCACACAAAAACATTCTAAATTTGTCCACAAAGAAAGCAAATTATAGCCAAACATTTCCCAGCAGCCCACCCAATCCTGAAATGTTGTGTTTGAAGAAAAGCAGTGTTTAGGCTGGGAAGGTGACCCAGTCAATAAAGTGTTTGCCTCACAAGCTTGAGGACCTGAGTTCAATTCCAAGGACCCACGTGAAGAAGCCAGGTGTGCTGGAGATCTTGCAATCCTGGGGCCCAGGAGGTGGACATAGACAGATTCCTCCAGGGTCTGCTGGCCAGCCAGCCTAGCCTATGTGCTGAGTTCTAGGCCAGTAAATGACACTGTACACTTGTGTGTGTGTGTGTGTGTGTGTATGATGTATATATGTATTTATTGTTAGCATTCTGTGTAAACTCCGCCCCCACAGTTACCTGGCAACAGCCATGTAGGCCGACCCACTATAAAAGGAGCTGCTTGCCCCTCCTCCCTCTCTTGCTCTTCCTTTCTTGCTCCTGTTCTGTCCCCTTGCCCCTTCCCCCCTCTCTCTCCACATGCTCATGGCTGGCCTTTACTCCTCTACTTCTCTATTCTCTCTCTGCCTTTCTCTGCCTCTACTACCCTCTTAGCTCCACTCCCCATGCCCTGAATAAACCCTATTCTATACTATACTGTCGTGTGGCTGGTCCCTCAGGGGAAGGCATCAATGCCTTGTCATGGGTCCGCTGAGACACCCTCTTCCCCCACACCTCACCACACCTCCATAGAACATGTATCCTTTCTCTTTATCTTTTTATAAGTACAACATATATGGTATGATATATATATATATATATATATATATATATCATATGTGTGTGTGTGTATTGGATATATGTGTATATGTATATATGTATACACACACACATGGACTCACACACATGGACACAGCAACACACACACACACACACACACACACACACACACACACACACACACGCACACACACACACACACACACACCAGCACTCACTGTAGCACTGTTGAACCAGATCTTGACTTGGACAGAGTCTGGGAGGGTGTGTGTGGCTTTAAGCGACTCCTTGCTCTACCAAGGAGGGATCCACTGTCCTCCCAACTCAAGAGGAACAGCTGGTGAGGTTTTCCTGTTCCCTACTTGACATTTCTTGTCCTGCCCAAGAAACACCAGTGCCCCAATAAACTGCTGGGTGGCTTTTCCATACCCATGACTGCTGCCTC